>JAKIXB010000008.1:600000-1125140 GCA_021642125.1 Nothophoma quercina | reverse complement strand
ATAAATCCCTTTGCAAGGTTCTCTTTAATGTACTTGCAGAGTACTTCTAGTTCTTTCTTAGATAACTAGTATATTAGCCTAAAGGGTGGTTCTTTCCCTTCCTTAAGTTTAATCTTACAATCTTAAGGTTAATGCTTAGGTAGCGCTTTTGCAGATAACTTTTCTTTAAATATCTAGGTATACTATTAGTATACGTCTAGTATAGTAGGAGGTATACTCTTAGTCTCCTTAACTATTATAGAGGGGCGTTCTTAGTCTACATAGTTAACTACTCTTTTTTATTAGCGCGTCTTATATATTAAAGAGATGTTATTAATTTCCTTCTTATCTACTAACTCTAGCGTGGGTTGCGTAGGCTAGCATGCAGTAGTGCTGCATCTGCACCTATTAAATAAAAGCTATCCTTTCTTCTAGTAGATCTGTAGATTATGCTTTTATAACTATAGCAGGCCTAAAATAACGTTATAAGTAGCTATCCTAAACGCGTCTAGGTTTAACTGCTCTATATAGTTCTATATCTGTAACAGAACAGATAATACCTTATAGGTAATTTCTAATTCTGCTAGCATTAGTTCTCTATTAGCTACTATAAGTAGATAAGGGTTCTGCTTCCGCTGTAGCTTAAGTCTAGCTCGCTATATAGCTTAGGAAGAGATGTAGTTTAATTATACTCTAGAGTTTAATAATACTGTTATCTTTACTCTACCTAATTTAATAGGGAGTTTAATAAGTAGATTAGTCTTAATGTTATTAAGGGACTGTATCCTAGAGCTCTTATTTAGCCTGTGCCTAAAAAAGACTCTTTATTGCTAAATCTATTTTTAGCCTTTATGTATTAGTGCTTTATGCATGTGTTGTTTAGGCAGAGTAGCTACATATTATTATAGCACTCTCTATTAATAACTAACTATATCTATATAATTGCTTATAGGTTATTAATACTAGGAAAGTGCTTCTTCTAGCGTTTGTTAAACAGATGTTCTCTATAGTAATAGTTAAGGCAGTTATACTATTTCTTCTTACACTATCTAGGCCTATAGGGGGTCTACGAGGCGCCTATCTTTTCTAAATAGTAAATAGTGCAATGGTTATAAGTGCATGTAGTTTATAAAAGCTGTCTATACTTTAGATTGCGATAATCTAGGTCGTACTATACTAGTAGGCTAGTTACTATTGTTAGTCTAGTAGTTAAGTTTACTATTAAATTAAGTTATTATCCTTATTTCTGTATTTCTTATATGTACGCTTGTAGGTTTTATTTAGCAGCTAGGAGGGCTCCTTTATAGCTATCCTAATAGTCTTTTAGGTTTCTATTAACCTAGTGTTCCTCTCCTAAAGAGTTTGTTCTAGACTAGTCTAATAGTTAGGAAGAGAGGTACTCTTATTATATCTAGTTACGTATATATTAAAGTTGCTAGAGTTGTTCTTGTTCTTCTACTTGCGTAGGGGGCTTAACGTAAGCCTAACCTAGTTTACTACTTAATCTTCTTAAGATGTCTTAAATATACTTCTGCTGTTTATCTATATTATAATATAGCGTTGGTACTTGGCTTTAGACGTTGTGTTTATCCTTATTAGAGTCCTTAATGTAACTATTATTGGCTCTAGAATTAGGGTCTTCTATAAGACGCCTATCTTCCTTAGTAAGAATTTCTTATTCCTTACTAGCATTAGCGTTATCCTTTGTGCAACCGCTAGTAAGTATGTTTAACTATTAGAACACTTTATTCTTCTATTAATAGTCCCTAGCAAAGTAGCCTTGCTTACTATAGTTATAACAAGTTAGTAAAGACTTGTCCTTCCTATAACTACCCTTATTCCTTTTCTTATTAGATCCTTAGTTGATGTTTAAGAGATCTATAGCTTCTAGTCTATAATAACTGCTCTAGGTGTTGTTGTAGGTGCGTTATCCCACGTTAGGTTAATAATAATTTCTATAGTTAGATAGGTTATTACGCTATAGGTTGCGTAGTAGCGTATGTTTCTTAGTAATAACGCATATACGTAGATTGTCTTTAAGCTCCTACTAGAGCTTATAGAGCTTAATGTTAATGTTAATTGCTATATTAATAAGGTTATTAAGAGTATTAGTGCTAGTGCTAGTGCGCATTAGTTCTTCCTTAACTCTAGGCTTTAAGCCTTAATAGAACATAGTAGTTAGCGCAGTGTTATCTTAGTTAGTATTAGTAGTAAGTTATTAGAACTCTGCAGCGTAGTTAGTAGCTAACTTAGTCTAATAGATACGCTAGATATTACGTCTAGCAATAGTTAGTTTATTAGAGACTCTAAAGATAGGCTTAATCTTATCCTTAAATTAGTTAAAGTCCTTTATCTATTTATTAACTTCATCTAGGGCCTTATCCTTACTAAACTGCTGAAGGAAGGGCTTAATCTATTTAAAGGCATTTCTACGCATGTAGCTTGCTACTAGGGTAACTTGCTTTTCTGTTAGTACCCTATCTCCTTAAAACATAAAGAAGAGGTCCTATTAAAGTAGCTAGTTATCTAACTTAGCATAATCTCTATAGTAGAGGTTAGGCTTATTAACGTTTATAACGTTATAGTTCGTAGCACTAGCATTAGTCATGTCCGTGTTAGTAGAGCAAGAGCTACTAGGGGTAGCATGAGTTCCTAAGGTAGTACTTATCTTAGGGGTGTTTAAAGTGTTAAAGTTGTACTAGACGAAGTCTAAAAGTGTACTAGTTTAGAGTTGGGTCTTAGGGATAAGTACGTCAGGAACAGGTAGGGGTAATACCTAGACAAAGTCTAATCTAGTATTAAGGTAATAGAAGAGTAACGTGCAATATAACTTATTATCTATAAGGTTAAAATTCTAATAACAAACTTAATTACTAAAGTTAAATATGAACTATAAGGGTTGTGTTCCTACGTGCTATATACTAAGGAAGGAAAGTACTTATTAATAAGCAACTAGAGTTAGTCCTATTAGATAAGTCCTAATACTTATTAACAAGCAGTATTATACCATGCTTGTAAACGAGCAGTTACGTATATTATGCTTGTTAACAAGCAGTTACGTAACGTAACCTAGTAGTTACTTCTCTACTTATTGTAGTAACTCTAAGGTCTAGTTAGTAGGTACTTATTACTGTGCCGTTCTCGTGCTTAGAGGTTGTAACATATAACTACAACTTAATCTTTATTATAGTAGATAGATTCACTAAATACGCTAAGATAATACTATTTAGATATAACTACACTATAGAATAACTAGTATACGTCTTTAAGAACTAGATTATCTACTATTATAGAATACCTAAATTAATTATTAGTAATAGAGATAAGCTCTTTATATTAAATTACTAGACTATGCTTTTAGTAGTGATAGGTACTAAGAAGAAGCTCTTAACAGCCTATTATCTATAAATAGATAGATAGACTAAACGAGTAAACTAAATAATAGAGATATATTTCTAGATCTACTATAACTAGTAATAAGATAACTAGGTTTTACTATTGCCTATAGTATAGATTGCATATAATAACAAGTTATTAGAAGTAATAGGCTATTTACTGTTCTTTGCAAACTATAGAAGATAACTAAATCTCTTTATAAGGTTATTAGATAGTAATATTTAAATGGAATCAGTAATAACCTTAGTTAAAGTACTAAAGGAAGTATACTAGAAATCGTTTAAAAATATTACTAAAGCTTAGTTAAAGAGCATCTCTTATATTAATAAGAAACGAAAAACAGTACCTCTGCTAAAGGAAAGGGATAAAGTATATCTCCTTATAAAAAACCTACGCACACGGCAACTAACAAAAAAACTAAACAAGGTTAAGGTTAGACTATTTTTTATTTCTAAATAAATTAGCCTAGTTAACTATTAACTTAAGTTACCTAAGGATGTAAAGATCTATCCTATGTTCTACACCTTACTATTAGAACTAGCTAACCCTAGAACGCTAATCTAGAAAGACTTCCACTATTAGGCTAATAGCAAAGACAAGTAGGAAGTAAAAAAAATAATAAAATACTAGAAGAAAGGACGTAGTATTAAATATCTAGTTAAGTAGTTAAGATACCTAGACTTAGAAAACATATAGGAACTAACTACGCACCTTAAGAACTGCTAGCAGCTATTAAGGGAATTTAAGGCTAATTAGGTAATAGCTTAGTTAGGTTTACCTAGTAATCTAAGGGTAACCCTTTAAAGGCGCCCTAAGTACTAGGCGATAGGTTTAGAGCAAGACCTTCTAAAGAACTATTAAACGTAATAGTCTCTTTATTTTACTCCTACTCTATAATATTTTACTTTTTTATAGTAATTACCTCTTCTATGTAATAATCTAGTAAATCTATCTACTACTATAACTCCTCTTTTTATGCGCACGTAGTACGTAACTCTTCTAACGCCTTTTTAGAGGCCTTAAGTACTTTATTTTATACTTTATAACTTTCCTTAATAGAACTCTATAACTTTTCTCTTTTAGATATAAGTTAGTAAAACTTAGATTAAGTTACCTTTACATTACAACGTTGCCTATAATGCAGACATTTACTATACTTCCCTAAATAAATATAGACCTTATATACTTAATTATACTTTATATAAGTTAAATATTTCTTAACTATAGTTTCTTTAAAAGACTTAATAAATTTGTATAGATAGTAACAGCGCGTAGTACTTAACTTAAATAGTTATTTTAGTATTGTTAAGAACTGCCTAATAATTAAGTGCAGGCCCCGCGTTATATAAATTAGCTTAAGAGACTAAGCTAAGATAGAAGGGGGATAGTGTTATAATCCTAAATATTTAAAACCTATATTAAGAATTATAGACTAATGCAGCACAGTAATTACAAACACTAAAGAAGAATTATAAGTAAGTAAATAAGTTAAGTTAGTAATTAGTATTTAGTAACAGATTACACGAGATTATATAATATAATTAGTCTTAGCATAATTAGTCTAATTAGTGCTTAGTATAATTAGTAATTAATTTAATTAGTGCTTAGTATAATTAGTATAATTAACGCTACTAAGTAGATAGCATTACTTTTTAGTATATAGTATGTAGGAACATAACCCTTATAGTTTATATTTAGCTTTAGTAATTAAGTTTGTTATTAGAATCTTAACTTTATAAATAATAAGTTGTAAAGCACGTTACTCTTCTATTACCCTTTAATACTGTATTAGACTTTGTCTAGGTATCTTACCCTTACCTAATCCTAACGTACTTATCCCCAAGACCTAACTTAAACTAGTACACTTTTGGACTTTGTCTAGTAAGACTTTAACAGGTATTAGGTACCTCTAAGGTCGGCTAATATTATAGTACCTTTAGAGATATTCTCTTATAGTAAATTCCTTAGGTAATTCTATATAGATATACTTATAGTAAATATAATCAAATTAGTATGAATAGAGCGTAAGGCTAAAAATGGTTTTTTTTCTTTTAGTACCTATTATAAAGATAGAATATATCTCCACAATAATAATAGTATTTTTAGAGTTATTTTAGAAAATATAAGATAGAGAAGATATGAATATTATGTTAAGTCTATCTAGACCCTAACTCTAATAGGATAGTGCTATTATACTTAGAGCTAGATGTTTACTAGAGAGGTTAATACTAGCTATTAAGATAGTAATGTTATTAAGGCCTTCTCTTATTAGACTATTTTCTTCTATATTAACCTTATCTTATAGTAGAGTTTACTAGATAAATATATTCTTAACTAAAATGTTATTTATAGTTATAAGACTTACTTATATATTAGCTTTAATAAAGAGTAGTACTAGAATTACTAAGCTAATAAAAGGGTAGTCTATAAAGCAAAACTTCATAAAGTATTTTATAGGTAAGTGGCCTATATAGGTAAGTGGCCTACTTTTACTAAGACCCTACTAAAACTCTACTTATTATAGCCTAAAAAAACCTACTTTAGCGCTGTATAGTATAGTATAACCTAGAATATTATTTAGAGACTACTTTTATATATTACTTATATATTCGCGTATTAAACCTAGTGTAGTTATACCTTCTATAATGCCTTTAGGTTAGCTTACCCTCCTTAGCGTATACTTACTTCTTTACCTTCTTCTTTTTACTACACGCCTTAAACTAATATAGAGCTATTAATTGCTAGCTATGCTTAACTATTAGAGTTTCTTTTATTCTAAGTTGCTTTCTTTTATGTAATTTACATTGCGTAGTAGCTTTATTAGCTACTTAAAGCTTAGTAATTTCCTTTTACGCTAATATTAGCTTATGCGTAATTATTACTATCCCCTTTAAAACCTTCTCAAATGCTTTAACTATAGAAGTTAGTAAGCTATTTATATATCTCTAAATCTCCGTTTTTGTAAGCATTAATTGCAACCTAAGTTCTAGGGTATTGCTTAGGGGTTATAACTACTAGGGCTTATTGTTAATAAGGGGTTGTAGTAATAAAGTGCGCAGCTTTATATTAAGGCCTATTATAACCTATTATAAGTTAAAGAAAACTAGTCTAGCACCTTAAAACCTTCCTTAGATATTACTAGGAGTAGATATAGTATTCTAGGCGCGTATAAAGTATAGTAGAAACTTAGTCTTTATAATATAGTTAATCTAGTTATATATAAGGTTTTTAGCTTAGCGCCTATATACCTTCTTTAGAGGGGTAAAACAACCTCTATTAAGAGGCTATAGGAGGTGTAATAAGTAAAGAGGTATATATATAGTAATAACCTTGTTATTAATATAGTATTACTGGAGGTTATATAAGTTATAGCTCTTATAGCTATTAATAGCTAGTAGATAGTAGCTACTAATAGTATACTCCTTTATATACGTGTTAAAGTACTTTAACTAATTATAACTAAGCTTGTTAGTAGTCTAGCTGTTCTTAGAGACCCTAATAACCTAATTATAGGGTAGATTATCCTCTTTATACTAGTTTAAGAGGTAGTTACAGCCTTAGAAGATAATAAAGGGTAAAATAGCTTACCCTTTAGTATTAATACCCTTAATTACTATTATCTACTCCTAATTACCTAGCTAGACCTGCTTTAGTTATCTTTATCTCTTTAAAGCTATAATAACTACTCTAGTAGATATCCAGCCTATTATAAAGCCTATCTTATTAAGATTGTACATGTTATTATCCTAGATACTATACTTAGCTTTAATATTAGCTACTAGGCTAAACTAGGTCTAGATTACATTAGAATCCTTATAAAGGGTATTCTTATAGTTATACTTACAACTAAACCTTATTTTAAGCTCTAATTAACGCTTATTAAACCTACTAAGCTAGTTTACGCTAATAAAGCCTAGATTATACTTAGTGCGTAAAGAATCAGCTATATTAGCTATAGCTATAAGCTAAGGGGAAAATTTACGCGCAACTAGCTTAAGTATATACTTAATAATTACCTCCCCTTTATTATTATCTAGGTTCTATAATTTTAAGCTATAATTTACTTATAAAGGTTTTCTAGCGCATTAATCACCTATTATCTTTTAAAGTACTTTATATATAGTTGCAGCGTATTATTAGGAGATTATTATATTTCTTCTAATAGCTTAAAGCGTAAGCTATACCCCTGTTTCCTTTAATATATCTAAGTAGTCTTATTAGGGTTGCATTATTATAGAAGGGGTAATTTAGTAGGGTCTTGGTAAAGATAGGCTGCGTATCTGTATAGGCTGCTTACCTTTAGGGTACGTTAATAAATTATACTAATACTACTTTTTAACCTAAATTTATCAAGATATCATAGTAAGTACCTATAAATATATATATATATATATTACCTATTTTATCTAAAGCTAGATAAAGCGAGATAAAGCTAGATAAAGCTAGATAAAGCTAAGTAGAAGAAGATTTAGTAAGATTAATGAACTAGTAAGTAGCTACTAAAGAGGGAAGTAGACCTACTAAGCTCTATTAGTACTATTTACAGTTCTTATTACTATATTATTAAGTACTATCTTACTCTACTTAAATTTGTTATAACATACTAGAGTAATAAACTAGCGTATAATTTAAACAGATAACCAGAGCTAATTTTAAATACTATTAGCATAGGATTTATACAGTGCGTACTTCTAATACATTAGATTTACTAGATAAGAAAGAAGGCTTAGTTACTATATCGTAAGGATTATAATTAGCTTAACGCCCTTAGCTATAACTTTGAAAGGTTACAACCACGTTATTTTTTATAATATACGGCTGCTGTATTGCTAAGCAAAGGCTTAGTAGTATCTAACTAGGTACCTGCTCTACGTGTTTGACTTAGAGCATGCGTGCAGGGAAAGAATGGCGTCTTGTATTACCTACACATATAGATCTTTACAGGGGTCTACAAGGTACGGTATTAATGTATCTCCGCTTCTTCATCTCCTCCAGCAATCAGTAATCCACTCTATTACCGTGGTCTCGTCGTCACAAGACGGTAACCACCCATCACCATCCAAGTAGATCACGATGCCCGGACTACCAGCTGGGACGGTGAAACATTGGATACTGCTCACATACCAGCCCATAATCGTTACAATGTTTCTTGTTGTTGCGGTGGCAAAGTAGTATAGCAGACGAGGGAGATCGAGACGCAACGCAAAGGCGACAGTAGGCGAGCACAAAGAAGACGCGGAAGCCAGAAGCAGATGTGAGAATTATCACATCGTTCTTGAGGATGAATGAAGTTCAAGGTCAATTCCGTGCAACGGTGCGCGGGTAGATGCGATAGCGGAAGAGTCTGAGGAGGGGACTAGACTTCAGGTTGAGGAGCACGTTACAGATAGCACATCAAAGAAGATCTCATGCATGAGTATGCTTTCGAATTGGATGAGATATATCCTCACCTACCAACCTGCTCCTTTGCCCATCGTCCACAGGGTTCTCTCCGAGAATTCCACAACCCTCTGCGTTCTCGCTCTCATGGTGTTACAAGGCTTTTACCTCTTCTCCAAGGTCGGCTTGCCACCTTCGAGCGGGACCTCATCGGCGACCGCGCAGGCCTCTTTTTCATCAATAGTCTGCCCTGGCTATACCTCTTCGCAGCCAAAAACCAGGCCCTCAATCTCCTATTCGGATTCTGCCACGAGAACATGAACCTCCTTCACCGATGGCTGGGAGACTGGATGTGCTTTCTCGCAGTAGTCCACATCGGAGCTATGCTCATGGATTGGTATGAGTTCCAAGGTCCTAGAGGACTAGGGCTCATCAAATACTTGCTAATTCCATACATCCCTTGGGGTGTTGGCACTTGGCTTGCATACCAGATGTTGTACTTGACAGTTTCTCGGAGTTTCAGGCTATGGTGGTATGAGGCTTTTCTAGGGCACCATGTGCTGTTGCAGGCGGGGGCCTTGATTGTGCTTTGGCTGCACAATCCCCCCTCACGACAATTCATCTTTGCTGCTCTCGATATCTTTGTACTGCACAGCTCTGTCTGGAGATTGTGCGTTAAGCACCATGTGACCCAGGCGCGACTGCAAGTCTCGGATGACGTATTGGTTTCTGCAGGCGGGCCTATGGAATCCAAAGACGCATCGTTCTGGCGTAAGATCTTTGGCGGGACTACGGACTACGGCTGGAAATCATCTCAACATGTTTTCATCACTATTCCTGGAATGGGCATGACATGTCGCTCCGAATATCATCCCTTTACAATTGCTTCTGCCACGCCAGCTTCAGGACAGACATGCGGCTGGTCCAATCTTATCGTTCGTGCTAAGGGAGGCTTCTTAAGAGGTCTTTCCCACTACATAGAGAAAACGCAGTCGACGAAGATCTGTGTCGACGGACCCTATGGCTCTCTACGTACACTGGAGATGGCCCGTGACAACGACGTGTGCATCGTCGTAGCCGGTGGCGCGGGGATCGCAGTCGCGTGCTCTTTGCTGTGGTTCTTGCTGCATCACAGTGCCACACCTGATCAGAATGCAATCCCGCATCCACGAGAGCAAGTGATCTGCCTGATCTTGATTGTCCAAAACACCTCGCACGTTCCTCGGCTTGGACAAGAAAAGCTTGATGAGCTGAGAGAGCTTGGCCTGCATCTCGTCGTACCGCCGCCGACTCGTCGGCATGAACGACCGGACATACGGGCATTTCTGAGGGAGCAGGTTGAAGATTTGAAGGAGCAGAATGATCTTGTTGGCGTTGTCGTAAGTGGACCGGATGGGTTGAATAGGGTTAGGGTTGAGCATAAAAGTAGAGGTCGCGGCCGAGAGATGTGGATGGTAACATAGGCTCCTAGAAGACGCATGTGGGTGGAGTCTACAGGATCAAACTCAAGCAATGGAAATACTTCCTGATGGCGCAATTCGACGTTGGAATATCTATGGTATCATCTCACGTCTGTAGAATTCTTCCATGGTGTGAGATCACGAAGTAGGGTGATCGAAAAGTGGTAAAAGTCTGTGTAATCACTATCGAGCTCTCTACTGAGCCATGTGACCTAGACGCTAAGTACTAGGCAAACGCGTAAGCACGTGCATCGAAAGTCCAAGCTCCTGTCGTCACACATGGTTCGAGTTTCGTAGCTTCTCCAAGGCTTCAATCACTTCCGATGTCGACGCTGTGCCACCAAAATTTCGCAGAGCGTGCAGAGCGGCTAGATGATCCGACTCATTGCAAGTCCCGGTAGCATCACTGATGGTAGTGACGGCGAAGTTCAATTGATAGGCGTCTCTTGCCGTCGTCTCTACACATACATCGGTTCTCACCCCAGTCAAGATCAAATGGTCGACTCCTCGTTCTCTTAGTGTATTCCCCAGCGACGTGTGAAGAAAGCAAGAATTTCTTGTCTTATTGAGGACATTGTCGTCCGGCTCAGGCGTGAGTTCGTCTAGAATATCGGCATCCCAAGACCCCCGTAGAAGACCTTGAAATTGTTCGAGTCGATCATGTCTATCGCGACCGCGTCTATCCGAGTAGTCGGCCTTGTATCCTGTCTTCAGGAAGTAGGTAGGGAGGCCAGTAGCGCGGAACTCGGAGAGTAGCTCATTGATACGAGGAACAATTGTTGTTGGGTCAGTCTGTGTTCCTAGTCTTGCGAAGCTGCCATCCTTGTGGCAGAAGCCGTTCTGCATGTCGACCACTATGAGCGCAGGAGTGGAGTCGAATTGGAACATTGTAGACAACGACGGCTCTTTGTCGACTATAACTAGAAGTGAAGTACGGCGTTGTGCAAGCAAGACGGGACTCGTGGCAACTATTTTTCTCTCTTGAATTAGATGGTCGTTTTGGAGGAAATGGGTCTTCAGATCTTGCTTATTGCACCAGGTGAAGTACTTCGGATGAATCTAGACCGCGGGGCTGAATCAACATGTGCTACGGCCTCCCTGCCCTCCGATTGCGTACATATCGTGTCCGTGCCCGTAACGCGCGTGCAGCGTAACGCGGACCCCAACACTTTTCCATCCCATCTTGCACCCCCGATATGTCCACGCCACGATGTCACTAGAAGAAGACCTTGCAGAAAGACGCGCAGCTGATCCCAATAAACCTATTTCGTATACAACTTTGGCCTGCAGGTGTTCCAATGTACGGCTGAAGTGGCCGCATTATCTTCGGTCTTGATCTGTAGCCCAACACCGCCGCCTCTCCAGACGCACTTCAAAGGCGTTAAGAAAGCTCCCACAAGCAGGTACGTGGTGTGCCCTTTTTTGTGAGAGCGCTAACACCTCTCAAAGCTATAGCATGACTTATTGGATGATTTGACGCAGTGTTGGGCTCTAGCTCAATAAGGAAGGTGTATGGCAAACAAGATATGAGCGCGAATACTGCCAGTATCACCCCACCGTAAGCGTACTGATCCGAATTAGGTATAAAGTAGGCCCACATATGTATCATACGGGATCCCATGGCTGTAGGAGTACTGGCTGGTGTCGAAGAAGTCTTGTGCAAAAATATGCCAGCAGCTGGACATCGTCCAAACTAATCCACTTCAAGGGAAAGAAGCAGACTGATGGCAGAGTACCCAGTCGTGGCGCCGTAGTTCTCGTGACGGGTGCTACAGGAAGTTTGGGGTCTCACATTGTGCAAAAATTGGCGGAGAACCCCACGGTTGCCTAGGTCGTATGCATTAACCGTGAGTTAATCAGCGTGCCAGTACACAAACGACAGCAAAACGCTTTCCTTGAAAGAGGCATCAAGCTGACGCCCGCCGCCCACGCCAAATTTCTTGTATTAGGAAGAGACACAGTCAAACCGCAATTGGGTCTGCCTCCGCACGAATACAGCTGGCTCATCCAAAATGACACCCACATCGTACACAATGCCTGGCCAATGAGCTGGACACGCACTATTTCGGGTTTTACACCCCAGCTTCAATCGATGAGGAATCTGTTGGATCTCGCACGCGAAATTGCCATTTCGCCTGGTCGTAATAGCGTGAGGGTTGGCTTCCAGTTTGTTTCATCCATTTGTGTTGCCAGCCTCTCTAGCGAACCACGCGTTGCCGAGCGCCGTCTCCCCATCTCCGCTACGGTACCTATTGGCTACGGCGAGGCAAAATGGGTCTGCGAGGCTTCTAGACAAGACCCTCCACAAGTTCCCAACCCTGTTCCGTCCTCACGTAACACGACCGGGCCAGATTGCAGGTTCATCGTCGAGCGGATACTGGAATACCGTAGAGCACCTGCCCTTCTTCATCAAGTCTGCTCAGTCTCTTCACGCGTGGCCAGAGCTAGACGGCATCATGCAGTGGGTACCTGTCGTTCTCAGCGCAGGTATCATGGTAGATCTTGTCTCGAACTTGAACGCGTCCTATCCAGTTTACCACGTGGACAATACCGTCGGTCAGCCTTGGAAAGACATGAACCAAGCCCTAGCTCGCGCCCTTACCATTCCCGAATCGAACAACGTCATCCCCTTCAGGGACTGGATCAGGCGCGTTAGGGCCTCTCCTCTCGTTCCTGAGACGGAGAATTCCGCTGCAAGGCCAGGCATGCCCGGTTGACTAGAGACCAATTTTGAAAAGATGGCGTCTGGGGGGCTGGTCTTGAATACTGAGCGGGCCCAAGAACATAGGAGTACAATGGCGAATGATGTCAGTTCCGTGAACGCTGAGCTAGTGGCTAAGTTTCTGAATTACTGGAGGAAAGTCGGCTTCCTGCACTAGACTTCCGGGATCTCTTACTATATGGTTCCTGGTTCCGTATGGTAATATGTAGTAAGCGAAGACAGCATCTTCGGACTCTTCCGCGGATCTGAATTGAATCTTCTTTCTCAACGCTCAACTGATAGTTTAGTTTCTCTTTTGATGATTGTCATCAAAAAAGAAATGGACGTAACTGTCTCAGTGATATTGAAGACAGATAACATAAGACGAAGCCGGCTTTTAGAGAAATATCTATGAAGTGGTGATGATTTGATACAATAAACCTATTGGAGCTTTCACTACATCAGAAGCAACCTGAAAGAGAATTTCAGTCGAATGAAGGTTACTAGCGTTGTGAATAAAAGGTCTACTCCACGCGTAATGAAGTAAGAAAGACTCTTCTCTGTAAGTCGTTCGCCAAACCATCTCTTGCGCGCGTTCTGAGCCACGGAACAATATTAGCTCTCGATCTTCCCCTATGACTGAGAGTGCGTTGTGTGCGTAGGAATTATCGACACAAGTCAGTCTGTCGCTCCACATCTCCGGGGTGTAACGGAAACGACGATCAGAACGAGTCACCTATTCTACTGCAGGAGTTCAATTTGATACATGAGGTTATGTCAGTGTCAGCCGCATATATAGGTGATTCCAAATCAGTTTTTGAAAGCGGCGGTCAGAAGTCGCTCGATAGCCAGAATTATTTTGTAGGGTACATGCTTCATTCACTATGATGAGATTACGCTATGCCTGCTCAACACAAGAACGCAGGGCTATCAATGACGGGGTTAGAACTGGTCTTATATGATTACATTGCGGTGGAAATTAGCATAGGTCTAGGTCATGTCTGATTATATATATGAAGGTCTTGTTGTACGCGACTTACACTAGCGTTTCCCAATGCAAACAGTCGAGGCTAGGCTTTCAGTTCCGCTCTGCCAACAGTCAGAAATAAGCTTCTCAATGTCCAGGCGCCTAGCCCAGCTTGATCTTCTTGCGATCCATGAGAAGCGACAGGAAAAGACAGAAGCAGGCAGAGGCGATAGACGTAATGAAAACACGACTGATCGCAAACACAACGGCTTCGAGGACTCCTTGTTGCTGAGTGGCGCTTAGTGTTTCCAAGAGATGGCTCCCTGCGCCGGAAGTTAGACTTTGGACCTGTGTTTTGTCCAAGTTAGGAAGCATATGCTGAATCCTATTTTCAGCTATATTAAGAAAGATGGCGTTTGCGATGGATAGTGCGATGGCAAGTCCTCCGCCACGAGCGCACATGATAAATCCGACGGCGCTCGATATCTCCTTGGGTGGAGCAAGCCACTGCGCAACGGCAAATGGCGCATCCAGAAACATGCCAGTACCGATGCCGTTGAGAACCATTGCTCCGTAAACGAATCCGTTGGAAGTAGATATATTGATGTTGTAGAGCATGCTGTTGGCGGCGATCACAAAGGCCGAGCCAGTAACGTACCATGGCATGCTGTAACCCGATCGTGCCATGAGGTGGCCGTTCAGCATGGTAAATGTCGCCAGGGAGCCAATGAACGGTAACAATCCTACACCGGCGAGGAGAGAGCTACTGTGTTGCACGAACTGGAAATACAGCGGGATGAAATAGATCGTGACAAAGGATGAAGTTCCCGCAGAAGCTCCCACCAAGAACTGTATCAAAAGACCTTTGTGCTTGAGGAAGTGAACCGGAGACATTCTTTTCTGTGGGTCCGACCACACTTGATGGACGCCCAGCGCGATGAACAAGACGCCTGAGACGCAGAACAGCGCAATTTCCTGGGCGCTGTTCCACTCATATACGGTGCCGCCAAACGAGATGGCCATGAGTCCAGAGATATAAGCGCCAATGACTAGAGTATTTTCTACCCAGTCAACCGCTTTCACCCTCTCTACAATTTTCACACCAGGTCGAAGATCACGGGACGGGAGTAGGAGGAAATACGCTGGAGCGAAAGCGCCTCCAATGCAAAGATTGATGTAGAAGACCCATCTCCAGGTGGTGGCTTGGTTGTCGGCGAAGGCTCCACCGATCACGGGTCCTAGTCTGTAGCAAAGCCGACATGGTTAGTATAAGATGTCAAATGTCTGACTTTTCGAAACAAGGTTACGGTACTCACACTGTCCCGAACCCGAATATCACGCCGATGATACCAATGTACTTTGGTCTTTCAAGAGGTGCGGTGAATAGTGACAGCATCATCATCACTCCCAGATACATCCCTCCACCGTCAAGGCCAGCCAGAGCACGTCCAATGATCAGTGCGTTCATGTTGGGTGCCGCTCCACACACAGTCGAACCTATCTCGAAAACCACTACGCATAGCATATAGACCCATTTCGGATTGAATTGACTATATACACGTCCCCTGGCAATGATAAGATCAGTAGTTGCTTGAAGAAGGTCAGATACGGTTTTGGGCGAGCGCAGAATCTTACCAAAATAGATTAGTGCTTGCAGTTGCGAGAAGAAACGCTACCGACAGCCAGGGTAGCTTCCTAATTGAACCAAATTGGGCGATGATGTTTGGCTGGACATCTGCGACGATGGTCTGATCCGGGGCGAATAGGAAAACGCTTGATAATATGGCAGTCACTGCGACATATGTGATCAGAAACTGGATCAGACTCGGAGATGACCGCTAGATCTATTCAAGTTTACCCGCAAACACCCACTTGATGCCATGTATGTCCCGCGGCGGGGGAGGAGATAACGGTAAGGTCGACGACTGTATGCGGTCCGTGGATGAGATCTCATGACCAATCGTGCTTGTTGTATCAGTTGGCAACCGCTCTTTGTCCGGATAAATGTCCGGGCCGCGAGAGCTTGGTCGAGAGTGAGGCCAGCTGTGTGCGATTCTTTGCGGCTGCAATTCAACATCGGTGACGGTAGCTTGCGACATTGTGTTGGGTTGCGCGAAGTGAGTGTCGAAAGGCGGCGGTGGGTAGAGCCCAGATAACAAGCTGGCACAAGTCCTAATCATGTGAGTACCAGTCTAGCTGAACGTGACAGATGACGTTCTTAACTCCGATACCTCCGGGAGTTCGCATCTACGCAGCTCATTCATGTGAATGCACGTGCAGTTGGTTGTGATTTGAGGGTCTCAATCGACCTGCTGATAAGGTGCAACACAGGTGTCGAGCTGTCGAGCCCGTAAGCCGCAACCCATCATCGAATCCACTGTTGCACCAATCAAGCTACTGTAGTACGAGCATGGGAACTCGCGCCAACCTAGCTAACAGCGGGTGCACTCTAGTAGGAACGCCTGACATGTGCTTAATCAGTTCGCTACGAATCGCAGTCGTGCCATTGTTTGTTGACTGACGCACAGGCCGATAAGAGATGGCTAACGGGCGTGAACAGATTTCGCCAATCAGTCATTGTCTTTTGCAGCGTACTGTCCAGTACTGTGTCACGGACCTTTGATTCTCAACCGCGGACTGATGAGAACGTAGTGTGAATAGAGGGTTATAGTTACACAATACAATATTGTACGCAGATCTTCGGCCCGGCGTAATCAACTTGACGCCCGCCCTTTGAAGGATGGTTGTACGCTCTCTGGGCGCTCGCCAGTGTCGGTGGAGAACAAAGACGCGTAAGCACATGCGGTTGTTCATATTGAAGGTTCAGCTCACACTGCTCCTGTTCTTACCAACGCCCCTATCGCGGGCAGACAATTTGACAAATGACTTCTGCTGAAGCCCTGCAAAATTGCTTGTCTCTCTCGACATCGGTTACAGATGTACGGTCGCGGAGTAAAGAATGATGAATTCGAACCAAGTAGCCTTGCGGCGTGGTGACATCATTCTAGCAGCAATCTGGAAGCGGAGTGTCATGCCCACATGTTCTAGCACACTCAATATCATCCCTTTGTAAGGCGAATTAGATGCAAGCTAATCGGTAAGCGAGGGTGGCGTGGGCCATCGAACACGAGATTACGAGCTGGCGTGAGACGCGGGAAGATTACGAAACACGAGTTAGCTGCTTCGCGCCAGCGTTCCATTATGTTCAAATTCCGGTAAATTGAAGGGTTCGCGTATCTGGGGGTGGCCTAACTACACGTATGTGAGAGATGTATCGTGGCCCGACTTAACCACCCCACAGCATAAGGACTATGATGAAAGGATTGTTATTGTCCGAAAACCATTACCGCGTTATCTATCTAATGCTGATGTCGGGAACAAATCAGCCTACGTGAATGCTCTAGTGTCGGTGCCTAGCCTGCTTGTCATTTCGCTCAATGTCTAACATGCAACGTGCGACGTCCACAACTGTCTCCGTAAGACTCCTGAACTCCATTCCCAATAATTCTTTCACTCTGGAATTGTCAACAGAGTATGCACCTGGAGGCAAGGAGCTTGTTCCGGGTTCTCCTAAAGGCGTGCGCTCACACAATTCAGCAAAGTGTGACCTGAGGATGTTGCAAATATCTTGGAAGCCGAATTGTCTGGCGCATACCAGGAAGCGTTTGTTGCCTGCCTCTGGAATTATCATAGCTTTGATTTGGGCATCTGCGAGATCCTGTACGATTTTAGTTGACTCGGAAACAAGAGTGCATTTAAACGGCCTACTCGAACATCAACGTAAGTGTGTACAGGGTTGTACGGCATAGGAGCATCCTCAGTAGAGTTGAAACAAAGCTTCCACGGCCGAGAGTTCGACTCGTTCAGGTCGCCGATGCTTGAAATAGAGTGTCGCAAAGGACCAAAGGTCGCAGGCGGGCATAAAGTTACCAACTCGTAATGAGGTTTCTCATTCTTCATGAAGTTCCATGCTGTCCAGATAAGCAATCGCCAAGATAACTAAGCCACGGCAGCTAACGTACCTTCCCTTTCCGCGAAAAGCTTGCTAGTTCTGTAAGCTTTGGACGGTTCTCCATGTACTGCTTCCTCCCACGTAACAGGATTCTAGTCTGCTTCTGTATACACCTTTGGGAGCTCCGACGCGAGACTGTCATAGTCAATTACACTGGCGCAGCTACCAGTCCAGATAACCCTCTTCACGCGTTGCGCGTTGTTATTCACGACTTTGAGCAGGTTCACTGTACCCTTGATCGCAGGTTCGAGGAACTCGATATTGCTCTCAACATTCTGGTATGTGAACGGCGATGCGGTGTGAAAAACAGCATCGAAAGGGGGTGTTCCCTGCACCGCATCGCGGTACGCTTCTGGCGCAACAATATCCGGGACGATTGTGATAGCGATCTGATCTTGCTGCGCTGTGAAGTCTCTGAGAATCTGTTTGCCTTTCTCGTGTGTTCAAACAGCACAGCAGACATTGAAGCCGCGGTCAAGAAGCTGTGCGAGGATGTGGGATCCAACGAAGCCATTGCCTCCGGTTGGAAAGACCCAACTGACCATCTTGATTGTCAATTTGGGTGAGCTGACGAGTACGCTTGTGCAAAGATGTAATTAGGGTAAGAACGAGGCGAGAGTTGAGGAGCGAACACTGAAATCGAAGGCACAAAGATTCTCAAGTTTTACTCAGCGCACCAAACCCCACCAAGCTTGCAACACGCTAAAGACACAAGGCTCACTCGACGTCAACCCCCACTAATCTCCAGCAAACTCTCACGTCTACCGTACAACCCAGTAATACACATGTTTCTGTACACTGGTCCATCGAATGAGCAACAGTGCAGCACAGATGTTGAGCCAGACCAATTGTCAGGCCAATCAGAAGTCGGTAGACAGCGCGCATATGCGCAATGATATCATGAGCGAGGAACTAGGTAAGCACGGTACTAGAACTCGGGTCTTGGGCCCTCTATATTCCTCCGTTCCGACCCGCGTACCTTCTGTATGTGTCGGCATCAGGGAAGTTACATGCACATGGATAAACAGACATTGTGCAAATATAGTTTAGTGCTGACTGCGATCTTCAGAGCAGACCATAAGCTCACGGACATCCCTTATCTGTCAGATGTGTCCTTTGCCCTGGATCGGTTCGCAACGGGAGCTAGAAAGATGGGAAGCTCAGATTCGGAGCCCGAACCACGAATCTTGGGCGGCCTGGAAAGCAGGCCGTTCTTTTAGTACGTAAGTCGAGACTGGGTGTAGAACGCATGCCGCGAAAGTATAATTGCTTTTTAGCCAGATCCAGAACCGTGTGCCAAACATCTAGTTAGGAATACTAGGATCATACCCGGATTCTCCTTGCGAACGGTCTCTTGTATCCCGTCACCAAAGGAATCTTACACCCTCGCCGAGCCCAGAGTTGCAAGCTGCCAAGTACCACAAGAATGAGATTGTGAAATGAACACATTGAGGCATCAAAGTGGCACACCGGCACGATGGAGAGAAGAAGAGGACGATATTCTGCAAGCTTACGTTACACAATACAGTGAGTTATTCCCCTTTCGTCGTTGGGGAAAGTATCCAAGCAGACCTTCATGTCTATCTGGCTAACGTGGCCATTCTGGCAATCTGTATCGAAATTAGGCTGTGCAACAGATTGGAGCTACGTCGCCGAGAAGCTTCAACGACGGACAAACAAGGACTGTCGCAAAAGATGGGTGAACCATGTATGTGGTGGTCTCAGAAAAGGACCATGGGAACCCGGAGAGGATACAGTCCGGCGTGATGCCGTGGCACAGCACGGCCAGAAGTAGGACTTCCCTGGAAAGTCAAGTCCCTGCCCCTCGCAACTAACCTGTATGTCAACCGACATGCTTTTCTCCTCAAATGACTTGTTAGAGCTTACTAATATGGTTGTTTGATACAGGTGGACACTGGTAGCCAGCGAACTCGGTTCGCGATTCGCTGATCGTGAGTCTACACCCACTCTCAATCATCATGATCATCTTCCAATGGCATTGCTGACAAGGCTGTGTCTAAAATGTGCTGAGCGGTGGCAGCACAAGTTGGATCCAAGATTGGATCACCAGCGGTGGACTCCAAAAGGGGTATGTTTTAGAGTCATGTTCCAGCGAAATGAGAGACTTACCTCTGGATGGTCTACAGGACGAGCTTCTTCTAGAGTGGTGGAGCGTTATGGTCGGGAGTGGAGAAAGATCCAAGAGAAGCATTGCAGCACCCGATCCGCGATTGACTTGAAGAATCGGTGAGTCATGCACTTTCCTGATCTAGGGCTTTGCTAACTTTACCACCAAAAAAACTTCACACTACTCTCCAAGAAGACTAGAAGCAGAGCTTCTTCAGCATCCAGATTTGATCCAAGCCTAGGGCATCCCTCTTCCGCAGCCTCTTCTTTTGTTGTTGAAAGGTGACACAAAGGGAGCAGCACCAGCCCGAGCACAGATTCTGGACCGGTGTCGCGTCCCAGCTTAAGCATGTCACACAAAGAAGGCAGTGAGGGTGTATATGGTTCCCAAGACCTACAAATCGACGTGGATAAGATCATGCAGTCATTACAGACTTGCAGCAGCAGCAGGAACGGCACATGATGCGTGGACCTCAGATGCGACAAGATCAGCTGCTGCAACATCGGTAGCAGCGTGCAACGTTACTGCCCTTCGGCCTTGGCGATCACTCGGTGACTGTTGATGACATTAGACATGCTCCTGGTCCTTCCATCTTCCCATGAACTACGAACACGTCACCGCCCTCTGCGCACCCACTGACCAACAGTGACTCATCGAATACCATGGCTTCCAGCAGCCTCACCACCATGCTGTATCCACCTATTCACCATAGCCAGAATGTAACTGGCAATGGCAACATGATCAGGGATAGCGGAGCCCATGTGGTTGATTTCAGCATGGAAGGCGAGGTCATTGCCTTTGAGGGCGCAAATCCAGTGCCAGATGACATGCGAAGCAGCCAGTTGCGTTCGCTGCTGGTGCAACGAGCGAGTGTGCTAGCGGGTTGCAATCCTGGTGGCAGTGTCTCTCTTTCAGGCAATGGATGTGACAGAGAAGTTCTAGACTATTTACTCGATGTGCTATTACCTATCCGGCACTTTGTGAGGTTAGAGATTAACATGTAAACAACTCTGTTTACGTATCAAGTTACTTTAGAGGTAAAGATCTATCTTGAAGATAGAGGTTTATAGGAAAAAAAAGGTACAGGCTATTGATATATGAGGACGATATAACCTTTAGGACTATTCATCCAAGATTGTAGTATAACCTACTTACGCTCCATCTTCCCAACTGGAGCTCAATGCTGAGCTCTTTCTTCACCGCGCTTCTTTCGAGCGCCGTGCGCTGCGCCTCTACTGCTGCCACCTCAAAACCAGATCCTTGTTCTTCTCGCTCTTCCTTTGCAGCCTTTCGCTCAATTCCACGTGGATCTTGCTCACGTAAGTTGCATTTCTCTTCTCCTACTCCAAACTGCTGTCTGCCTTGTCTATTTATGTACTTGTCCATAGCGACTTGCCGGGACGACACTGCGGCCAGAACCCCATTCGCGCGCAATTCAGCAAGATTCCGCAATGGATCAGCTCGTGTGGGGTAGCTCTAAGCTCGTCTGATGTAAGAGTGGCAGTTCCGTCGCGTTCCCGTTGTCGATTAGCGATTAACCTGAAATAATGCTCTGCCAGTTCTCTCAAGCTTGGATCAAACAGTTTTTCGCTCAAGGTACTACCAAAGACAGAACTAGTCTCGTCGTCTTCGTCTTGCATCAAGCCAGTCATCAGACTCATCTCAAGTAAGTAGACTCTGATCTCTACTACGCTCTAGCAGTTGTAGTTTTGGGGGCTATGACTGGTCCCATACCAGCTGGAACACGTTTCTAACGCTTGTTCTTCCGACTACCCAGTCGTTTGTTCCTTGTTCTAGGCCATAGATCAAGAAACTATGAATTTGATAGGTTTGAACAAGCTATGTAGTCACCTGGATGTTTTAGTAGTTGTCGTGCCAGAGCAGTACAATAGTACTGGAGCCGCTCTACAGAGCACATGGACAGTACAGGAGCACGTGACTGACGGTGAGACGCGCCCTCAGAGCAGGAGAGACTTTGTTCCAGTGTTCCATACATATAGTCCTTTTATCTGATTTTACATGAGATCAGTGGTCCAAATATCGATCATCTGAACATGCACTCAACTGCTCCTCGAGTCCTCCACAGTAGTCAATGTCCCCGTTCGTCTACTGTTTCATTGCAGGTCAGAGTGTGAGCTGCTATATGCAAAAGTTGCGTGAAGAATGTTAGACCTGCTATTATGTCTTGCTTAGATAGAAAGGCGCGCTGTTTCCTTTCTTTTTTCTGTGTTGCAAGTCTAACGTCTCCAGATTGTGTGCGCTGATATGATGCATGGTGTGTACAACCGGACGGTCGTATCACAGCACTCGATAGATGGGACAGCCCCAAGGCGCAACGAGCTTACCTGCTTCAGTATGCCACGAAGCATCAGGCGATGCGAATCGGATCTAGCCTACGTTCTACTGGATATACTTATTTCTTGGCCAAGGTTCTAGGACTCTGCACGTCGCGTGGTTCTAAGTGCTTAGCGCTGAGACGTGTTGCTGGTGGAGCCACGTGAAGCGGCATGAACAGCTGGCATACCGTAGGGCTCACCACCACCACATATGTTGTATCTGTCTTTTCAGCGTCGGTCGCGCGCAGGTGGGATTTAGGTTTGGAAGGTCCGTTTCTTGAGCTACACATCTCCTCTATCGATACGTCAAACATGACAAGTTACGTTGATTCGCACACGGTCTCGCTCGCGGTCTCGCACGACAGCGAACAATTCGCGACGGAAATAACGACCTTCAGTCCCAACGGAATCGTGAAAGATTACATAGCGGCTCGCTCAGCCGAGTTTCGCAAACTTGATGAATTGAGAAGCCTAGTCAGTCCATGATGCACCCATATCGTTTGCCAAGCTAACTACTACTATAGGGGTGGAAGAACGAAAAGGGAGATAAGCATTTCAAAAACTAGCGCTTATCGGCAGACCAGGCCGACCAACATGTCAAACAAATTTTCTTCTCCATGATGTGTCAGATTAGAGGGGAACTGCACAACAGAACTTCAGCTTTCACCCTAAGATCTGCTACAAACGGAGCTATGCAGGTCCTAGATATCTGCATGGCACCTAGAGCCTTCTCTTCCGCTGTGCTCAAAATCCACAAAAATGCAAGGATAAGCTCGATGACCCTGCCCAAATCGCTTAACGGAAACGACATACTGCTGCATAATTAGAAGAGGGATAGCTGAGTCCAAGTGCACTTCGCTGACGTCACAATGCTAGCAGCAGAGATGGGAGTACTTGCAGTTTCACCAGACCATCCTGACGCTCTCAACTTCCGCTTCGATCGTCCCTTCGGCAATCAAAGATTTAATCTCATCTTCTGCGATGGGCAAGTCCTCTGGATGCATCAGCGTGCAGACTATCGCGAGAAGCGGGAAGCTTAGCGACTTCTGACAAGTCAGCTCGTTGTGGCTTTGCAGCGAATTGCACATGATGATACTGTTGTTGCGCTGTTACATAAATTGGACGCCTAGGATACAATCGCATCACTCCATACGTTGAGTAAATTCTCGACGCTTGAGCTATTCAAACCGGAAAAGAAACACGCTGTTAGGTCATCGTTCTACGTCGTCGCAAAGAATATCCAGTCCCCCTGTGCAGAAATGAACGTCGCCGTCGAGGGTTGGAAGAAAAAGTGGCACATCGCAACCTTCGGCACCGATATAGAATATGCGGAAAACCGTCGCAAATACGACAACACAGTGTGGGATGTTCTGGGAAGTTTTGGCGATCAACTGGTGACTTTGGGCGAACCCATCTGGCGAATACAAAGTAACGCACTTCTGAAAGCCCCGTTTATGAGGTAGTTACTTTGTAAGGTATGGATGAGAACGTTGAGAATCTGGGGGCTGACGCAGCTTGACCTCAAGTTTACTGATCAGCAAATCAAGTTTTTTAGCCCCGTCTGATATGGTATAGAGTGATGCTTATCATCTTAGAGGATGTCTCTTTACCAGAGTCCGTACTCTTACAGGAGGGAGAAGGGAAGCAACTATGGTGCACTGCCGATTTTAAAGCAGTTTCGAGAGCGCTGGGAGGACCAGATGTTGCATCGTTAATTCGATTAAGTGATGCGGAGCCTTCGTGAGGGTCGTAAGAGTTCTTGCAAAACAATTCACACCCATCTAGGTCGGGCAGTTGACGGCAGAGCAAAAAGCTGGTTGCGACCATGGCTGCGATGCAAACTCTGTATCTCCAAAACTGTTGCTCTATACAGAGCACGGATATACCCGCGCATTGTGACGCAAGCATGCGGTTGTGCCCATAGTTCCATGGCGTTGCAGACTGTGGTGGTAATGAGCAGCTGCTACTACATGATAAGCAGATACATTAGGCCGTGCCACCGCTTACATGCAACATTCTTCGGCCATGCGCCAAGTGGGATTGACCTCAGGATTCGGAACACGCGCCATCATTCAAGAGATATTAGTGAACGCCCTTGTTGTAGACAGAATCCAATTGTATGCCCGTCCGGGGGGCCTTGGTGGCGGTTCTTTGACCGGTGAAGCGGCATAGCTGGAAATGCTACTTTTGTTGATGTTATGTGGATACAACGAAATCATTTGCGGAGTCCCCGCTCAAAGCGAATGGGATCAAGTTCCTAAGGTTTCACGGCAGGTGGGGTATGCATGACTGGATGACAGACCCTGCAGATTGGTGAACGCAATCATCTCTAATGGGACGATTTACATATCCAGACAAAATTCAGCGTTCGATAAGTAGTGAAGCCACGATATACACTCCATAAAGTGTCTCCGACGTCTTCTCGTGCGCTCTTCCTCGCACTACTCGATCTTCCTACGTGCGAAACCTCGCAGAAACTCTCTCTCCTTCCAGCCATCCAAAATGGGCAAGAAAAAAGGATCACAGCCAAAACCTGCGCCGACATGCTCCCGCATGTATCCGTCGCTCCATCAGGACGTTGCAGATGCAGTCTCCGAACACATCACGGATCTGGAATTCCACAAGGACGACAGCGATAAGGATATCAGCAAACGATATTCGACTTACGTCATGGGTTTCTTCAACTGCTATACTCCTACTTGTTCGGCTCAGGGATGGTTTAGTGGCAGGGTCACTATTTTGATAAGGCGATATCGGGACGGCGGCTACAATGCTGTAGTATTTAAACAGCGCTGTGAGGAATGTAAGTGGTTGGGAAAGCTAGCAATGGACAAGAGCTCATACGTCGGCCGAGTACAATACAGACTCTTGAAGTGGGCAGGCGTTGTGCTGGAGCGACCAATCTACAGATCGAAGAAGAGCCCACCACACAAAGCCCACCTCTGCGAAGGGTGCAAAAGGGGGATTTGTCGAGCAGTCAGTATACACAATCGTTATTGAGAAGTCTCATGGGAGTACGACGTATCATTACGATAGGGTCGTGTGCTGTTCAGTGGTGCCCGGCTTAGAGTTTAAAGAGACGCTTCTCGAAATTAGATTTAATCAACTTAGTGGAGGGAAGGAGTTGCTTCCTGTAAGAGACCACCATATCCTGTACATTACTTCTTGCCAGGTCCCAAATACCTTAACCATTGATCAGAAACATGATAGAATTAATCAGTTGTTGATGGGTCTTCAAATTAAATGGTAGATAGTGGGAACTACACGAAGACCATACCAATGCAAGCCGTGAACGTCGTAGTCGCCAATGAAACACGGACAGGCTTCGAGTGCCACATATGAACACCGGATTTGGCGCTAAACAATGTTGCACAACAGAACAACTCAGTCCCCGCCAAAAGCCCCACTATCATGTACATGCCTGCCGCCATCTCAAAGCGGGACGATACACGCTTCCCCGACTTGTTGCTGCATTGCGGGTTCCCTCCTGATTCGTCAGAACAAACTATTCGTTTACCTTCTCCAAATCTGTATAGCAGACTGTTTCTTTTGCTGTATGCCTGCACCCAACATGTGATATGTTGCCAGCATAACATGTGAGCGATTTTCTGTACATGCACGCTTACACTCCACACACGTAGCTGCTTCGTGGCAATATGGACAAGCGTTGACTCGCTTGTGTTGGTTTTGGTAAAAGTACACGTATGTGATTACTGGAAGGACAAGGCTGCAGTTGCTGCACCCTACGTGCACCCAAAGCCAGACTCACTACTTTACGGTATACGCTGCTCCCATTAGCTAGCTGCATTGCTATCACCTATGTCAACCTCAGCCTCTCCATCGATTGCCGACAGTTGACCTTCACAAATCTGCTGCTACCATCACTTGTACTCGACTCTAATCTTTCCTTGATAACACAGAATGGCCACTCTCCAGGATCTGAAAAGCGCGCTGCGATCAAACACCGGTCCAGAGACAACACTTTCAAGGCAGACATTGTCGGACGCACAGTACGACACGGGCTTCAAGATCTTGTTGCAGGGCTCGACGAGTTATCGGGACTTCATCATCCCGCAATTATCTCAGCTGCTGGCTCCACTGTTCGATTCCAGAGCGCGGATCTCTGCTCTTGAAATCGGGCCTGGTCCTAAGAGTGTGTTTGGAAGTCTTCCCGATCACCAAAGGAGGAAGATTCGACGTTATAACGCTTTCGAGCCTAACTGCTTGTTTGCAGACAGACTAGAAGCATGGCTTCTGCTTGATAGTGTGACGAGATCACCGTTTCCTTATCTGGACAGTCCGCCGACCATTCATCGTCTATCATTCGACCCACAACACAAATCAAGGAACGGTAGCACTAGTGACATGGATGGCGATGACGGTGGTTACGACGTAGTCCTCTTTTGCCACAGCATGTACGGCATGCAATCGAAACGAAAGGCCATCGAGCAGGCGCTAAAACTGCTTGTGAAGCCGAGATGCGGAATAGTAATAGTTTTCCACCGGGACAAAACTTTACAACTTGATGGTCTGGTATGTCATCAGACTGCTTCTTACCCCATCGGAGTTGTCAGAGTGGCAGATGAGGATCAGGTGTTAGACGACTTCGCTCCCTTTGTCGCAGGCTTCGTGATGCACGATAGAGGCGCGCACAGGGCTGTCCAGATCAAGTGGCGTAAGGTATGTCGCGTCTTAGGCCACTGCGGGGAAGCTCATTCAGATTATCTGTCGTTTCGCTCGCCTGATCTCATGTTGGCTTTCACCCAGCATGCGCCCAAACTGTCAGAGCTCACAGCGCAGTTGCCTACGTCCAATGTAGAGAGGCAGATCAAGAACAGAGAGGCTCGTGTGCGTCGTCCCGCGGCTATCTACAGGCCAACGGAAATTTGTCACATCCAATTGTGTGTCAGGTGGGCAGTCAAGCACGGATTCGGTTTGGCCATCATCGGCGGAGGTCATAGCGGCCACTGTGTTTGGAATAACACTGTCTCGGTCGACATGAGTGCCTTCAACCAAGCGTACGTTCTTCGGACAGAAGAGAAAGGTTCATCTGTCAGGTTCAATTGCAACCGCTTTGCTGTCGTCGAGGCCGGCTGCACGACAGGAGACGTCACTAGGAAGGCTATGGCGGCAGGCGTAACATTGCCACTAGGATCCCGCCCAAGTGTCGGTGCGGGATTGTGGCTACAGGGCGGCATTGGACACCTGGCGCGACTGCATGGCCTCGCCTGCGACAGTATCGTCGGTGCTGTTTTGGTCAGCGTCGACTCCGGTGAGATCCTGTGCGTCGGCTTCGTACCGAGTCAACATCAACCGGCTGCGTCCATACGACCGCAGAACGAGTCCGACATCCTATGGGCATTGAAAGGTGCGGGAACGAACTTTGGCGTCGTCGTCAGCGTGACATTTAGCGCTTATACGGCCCCAACGTATGTAGTGCGGAACTGGGTTGTGCCGCTGAGCGGCGGTCTTGAAGCGCAGCACAAGCTCAGCAGTTTTGATGCACTTGTTGCCAGGAAGCTCAACAACGATTGCTCTGCAGATGCATATTTGTACTGGGACGCTGGCCAACTCCGTCTTGGCGTGACCATGATCGAGTCTACCACGACAAAGCCTGTCTCTGCAGATTGTTCCCCATCTGCGATCACGACTTCTATTCTAGGGGTGGAAGAAGGCGGCGTCAACACCGTGGATAGCGTTGATTTGTTCGAGACGGAGATGTACATTTCAGGCATGCACGGCGGACATGGCGGCGGCAAGACGTCGTCGTTCAAGCGTTGTCTGTTCGTGAAGGATATAGGCAACCAGACTGTAGCTGCGCGCTTGGTGGCAGCCGTGGAGAGTCGGCCGTCGCCGCTATGCTACCTTCATCTGCTGCAGGGTGGAGGGGCGATTGGCGATGTCGCAGCCAATGCCACTGCTTTTGGCTGTCGGGACTGGCACTTTGCCTGTGTAATAACTGGTGTTTGGCCTCGCGAACAAGATAGTACTGAAGTCGCAAGGGCTGTCGTGGAATGGGTGTACAGCGTTGCAGGAGACTTGCTGCCCCTGTCCACCGGAGTTTACGGCGCCGACCTTGGGCCGGACCCTAGGGACGCCGTGCTAGCTAGCAAAGCTTTTGGGGTCAATCAGCAGCGGCTCGCCCGACTCAAAACCACGTTGGATCCGCGCAACGTACTTGCTTTCGCCTGTCCGCTACCAAAGGCGCCGTTAGGGCCGAGACTCATCCTTCTCATCACGGGAGAAAGCTGCGCCGGCAAGGACTACTGTGCCGATGTGTGGGTTTCCATGTTCGCAGAGCGCACCCTCACACCTCGTGCTGTGAGCATTAGCGAAGCGATCAAGCGGGAATACGCAGCGGCTACTGGTGCCGACCCTGATCGCCTACTTTCTGACCGTGCCTACAAGGAGCAACACCGCTCAACGTTGACGGCGTACTTCTCAGAGCGAGTACAGCAAGAACCTCAGCTGCCAAAGGAGCAATTCCTGAAAGTGGTGCACGATAACGACGATGTGGGTGTACTGTTAATCACTGGTATGAGGGACAGAGCACCTGTTGCCGCCTTGTCGCATCTAGTGCCCAACAGCAGGCTAGTCGAGGTCTATGTGCAGGCCAGTGGACGGACGCGACGGTCACGCAGAGGGCACCTCCTCGACAATAGCGGTGGTGTGCGCGATGAGATGAGTGAGCGAGATGATTCGGACTGGAAGACACTGGGCCACCGACCCGATCTCGTGTTTGAAAACGACATGCATGGGAACGAAGCTGTAAAAGACTTTTTCGAAGGCCGACTGCTTCCCCTAGTCCATGAAGACCTGCTACGACTGGCTGACATGGTACATCCAACGCCCGACTTCCCACGCCCGAACATCGTGTTCCGTCATGTGCTCGGCATCTCCCAACAGCCGGGTGGACTAGCCCTGTGCACGTCTCTCTTGCAGAGGCACTTCACCGGCGACTGGAGTAATGTTGCAGCGGTAGTGTGCTGCGAGGTTGGTGGCATTGTCTTTGCACCTGCGTTATCTTTGCAAGTTAATGTTCCTTTGGTGCTCGTACGCGAAGCTGGTAAACTCCCGCCACCTACCGTCTCTGCTGTGAAGTCCCAATCACACGTCTCGTCTCTGGTCTACAGCAATTTAGAGCAAAAGCGGATCGAACTAGAACGAAGCGCAGTCCCCAAAGGCGGTCCGATCGTGGTGATAGACGACACACTTGCTACAGGTGAAACTCTTTGCGCGGTGCTACGGACACTTGATGGAGCTGGTGTTGATGCCGAGAACATCAGCGTGATGGTTGTTGCTGAATTTCCAGTCCACCGTGGACGCGAACTGTTGTGCAAACGTGGATATGGAAAAGTGAATGTTCAAAGTCTCCTTACGTTTGGCGGTTTGTAGTAATGCAATCATATGCTGACACTGATCACAAGCATGAAGACAGACGTTGCATCGGTTTTAGCGTACGGAAGGATGATCAGCTCCTAGGCTGTTGCCATTTCGGTATCGACATTTCATGTCGAAAAATGCACTCGTTTATTCTTCTTTTTAGTTGGCCTCTGGAGAGACTGTTTTGCTTCCCGTTCGTCTTTGCTCGTGCCCTCCAAATGCGTGCGTCAAGCCCTTCCATATCTCGAATTGATTGGTTTGTCGTGCAACCCACCCACATGCATTCCTCAACGTCGATGAACTCCCGACTAGGCTTTGCTAGTTTTAGAAACCGTTCTGCCTGCGATGGACTCTTCTGGGGTTTGCATTCGGAGAATTGGCATTCGGTGCACGGACACCGGGTGGGTACGATAAGCGTATACTCGGATCAGCGTCGGCCCATAGTTCTCGAGCCGCCTGCTGCACCGTTTCCTGTGGAGTGCCGAGTTGTGGAAAGCATCGCGTGGGGAAGGGTCTGCTGTTTCTGACTCGTCACTTGTTTCTCGAATTCTTCTATCCTCCAAGAGATACATGCCCTTTCCGTCCACGATTTCATTACTTGTCCAGTCATCTTCGTTCGTTGCCATTGAACTCCTATCTTTCGACACTTCGAGGAAGTATCTTAGCCTCGCTAATAACTCTTGATCGGCGTACGGATCTATCAGTTGAGGATCCTCAGAACCACCATTTTTTGACTCTGAAAAAAAAACGACCTACAGCCGTTTGACCTGTAGATCTGACTACTCGAGCTCCCTGAGACGTGTTGTATCCAAAATCAAAGCTCTCGCCCTTGGGCCCAAGTGTCTGGAGGAAAGATGTCGGGCTCTAAGAAACGTTGATACAATTCAACCTCTGGGGCGAAGGTCGAGACAGGCACCGTTCTGAAGTAATATCAGATTCCTCTGATAGATGTTTTGGTTTAACGGCCTTTTGAAGACTCTTAATGTGCTGATGTCTCCCAGCAGGGGGCGGTACAAAGTTTCAACGATATATCTTATATCGCACCGTAATCTGCACTTGAGCAGACGCCCGACAATATTCACCAGTCTTGCGGCAGACACCATTCGTAGCAATGTACCTTCGGTAACCTCTAGAGTCACAACGATGAACTCTAAGTACTCGATGAGTACCAGAGCGACTTGTTCATGCCGTTTCGTAGTCCCAATCACAAAGGAAGTGTTCTCTCCTTGGCTGTGCTCACTGGCTCCAAAGCCAGTAGCAGCTGCATCATTTCTTCATATCCGTAGTAAACCGCAATGATGAGTGGAGTTGGCCGTACAGCTGAGCTGCTCGACAAAACGTCTCCGCCTCTGTACACCATCCTTTCCGTGAGGTCTCTTAGGTCCCTCCTCACTGCAAAAATAAGTATGCTCTTGAGTCAAACCTTGTCGGCCCGCTACCTCTCACTGGCTCCTATCTCTCTCTGGACCAATCCGAGAACAGCGCATAATCTTGGGTATTGATGCTGGCTTCGATACGGTCCCTCCTTTGTCGAGAGTGGCTGTCGGCAAGCTGACTGGGAGCGACTTATCGGTTTGATGAATAGCCACTACAAGGACGATATGAGAGTCAAATAGAGACCTCGTTAGATTCTTGACAAGGCCGCTGAATACCCTATACTTCCCCTCGAAGATCACAAGTTTCTTTGTGCCAGCTCCATGATGTCCGGATTCATTGCAGCAAAGACCAAAGTGGTAAGCTACGTCAACACGTTTCTGCAACTCGCAAGAGCTCACTTTAGCTCTCGGATTCGGTATTGAAATGACAGCTCAACTATCCATGCCGAATGCATACTCTTCATCGAGTATGACCCTTTTGACTCGATGGCCTTCACGACTAGATTGTCTCGATGACTTAGGGTAATGAGGACTGATTTGATGCACTCTACTATTCAAGCAGTTGTAGTCTTAGTATAGGCTTAAAATAAGTTATTAACTTGCTAATGTAACTAGCTCGCCTATGGCGTACGTTACCTATAGACAGTTCTGCTGCCTTAGTTTATCGAATGTTGGTTTTTCACAATCTGGCAATAGTATTATAATGCGGCTGCTGGGAACTTCTTTCGGGTAGTATCTCTTGCCTCTCCCACGATAGCCTTGTCCTTCTTCTGTATCATGTCAAAATCGGTGTCGTTTCCCTTTCTGAGCGGCATCTGCTCCATTAAAGCAGCAGCGGTGAGTCCTACTGCGCCAAAGGCAATGGCAACCTGCCAGGACCGCTGGAGCGCGGTGCTCTGCACAGAGATCACCTGAGCACGTGTCTGTGCCGAGAGCGAGTCAAGAAAGTCGACTTCAGCGGCCCCGTAGGCTCCGCCCGCCAAGTTCATGGCGGCCACCTCTGCATCGTCAATAGCGCCTGAGTCGGCCAGCTGCGCGGCTCGGCTGGCGTAGATGGTGCCGGCGACGGCAACGCCCCACATAACGCCAAAGCTACGCATGAAGCCCCAAGTGGCAGTTGTCAGGGCTGTGTCCCTGTCGGTCAGCGGGATCAGTAGTGCCGGGAGCATGGCCCCCATACCAAAGCCCACACCGAAGGACTCGAGCATCTGAAAGCCCACCCAGGCACTCTTGCTTGAGTTCTCATTCAACAGCGTGAACATGCCAAAGCCGATGACGACCAAGGCGAAGCTGAAGACAAGAATGGGCTTGTAGCGGCCGAACTTGCTGAGTAGCAATCCGCCAATGATGGCGCCTGGGAGGAGTGCGAGAATGGTTGGGAGAAGATGAATGCCAGCGTTGTAGGCATCTACGGCGAGCACGCCTTGGAAGTAGACTGGAAGGAAGTAGAGTGCCCAAATGGTGACGATACCATGAAGGAATGTGAGGAGAAAGACGATGGAACTCAAGGAATTGCCGAAGAGGTGGAGTGGCATGATGGGATTTGGCGTGAGGCAAGCATTGCCTTCGAGTACGACGAAGGCTCCCATCATTGCGAAACCGACAACGGGCGGCACAAAGACCTGGTAAGATGACCATGAGTGTTGCCCTCCTGCCCAGCCAAGTGCAATCAGCACGGGGACGGTGCCGCCTATGAAGATCATGTTTCCCAGCCAGTCGAGGCTTGAAAACTTAGTGGTCCAAGTCTGGGATCTATCATACCTGACTTGCAAGAAAGCAATTAGCAGCACAATTGCAGTACCGCCAATAGGTAGAGGCATGTAGAAAGCCCGGCGCCAGGTGCTGTAGCTGACGAGCAGTCCGCCAAAGAGAGGGCCAAGAGCAGCTCCAATGCCTACCATGCCAAACACGGCGCCCATGTAGGTACCTCTCTCGCGGAGTGGTACCAGGTCGCAGATGATGATTTCGCAGAGAAGGCCGATGCCCGCGCCTCCAATCCCCTGAATCGCTCGACCGCCAATCATCGCGGCTATGTTGGTGGCTCTGCGCATCGACCTTCTTGTCAGCAAAGATTCTGAGCTCCATGAGACAATGTGACTCCCCAGCCAAGCGTTGCAGAAGAAGCAACTCACCGGCCACATACACCGCTCCCAATCATGAAGAGAATCCCGGATATGATCAGGGGCCACCGGCGGCCAAACACGTTTGCAAGCTGGCCGAACATGGGCATAAGAGAGGTCCTACATCAAGTAAGTCTCAGACCGGTCAAAGTTACATGAGTGACGAGAGCCTGTGGCTCAAGTCTGAGGCCTCCGCGTTTTTTTCGTAAAAAGAAGGGGGGGAGGGGGGCTTACATGGTTAAGAAGTATGCGTTGGAAACCCAGATGAAGTTCCCACCTCCATCCGAATCGGCAACAAGCGATGGCACGATTGTTGAGGTCACTGTGGCTTCCAAAGAGGTGAGAAGGCTGATGAGAGACAGAACCAAAATAATGGCCCAGAGCCTCGGGCCCTTTGAAATTTTGGAGGGTCTTCTTCCGTGGTCGCATCCTTGTCATTGACCGAGATGTCTTCAGATCTTAGGGTTGAGGCGGCAGCGTATGGGTGTGTCATCGTGCGCGGCAAGATCAATAGTAGTAAGAGTGGCAAGTATTTTGGGATAATCGGTGAGGGTAATCGGTGGGCTGATTTGAAACTTTGTTGCAGGAAGTCGGCAGAGTTTTGCAGAACATTCGCACCTATAACCTTATTGAACTGTAGGTACTTACCTACGTAAGGCCAAGTGTCGATAACGTCCAGTGATCATAGTAGCATGGTTCGAGTGACTCCAAGCTCTTTAAATAAACGCCGCGGACGGTTTCGTTGGCGTATAGATGTCTGCCTGACCTCGTGGGATTTCGATTCTTTCGCGGCTAGCGTACTTAGGGGGTGAGATCATGGAAACCACATATCGAGGTCAATAATCTTTCTGCACAGAGGTTTAAAGCCATAGAGTTGAAGTTCATCTTTAACAAAATAGAGGGTTTATTGAGTAAAGGTTTTCGCACATTGAATAATCACATGTTGAGTGCATGGACAAGGTACTTTCATTGATTGGCTGGCCACAAAACCTCCGAGGAGGGTTTCTTCTCCTTACTAATCAACCCAACAACCAACGTGGTCAACGTGGCCGTTCATGGCCAGCCTATCCTGATTAATCCTACCACCATCTCCGCCTTAATTAGGTCGCTTCACAATTGTTGTTTGGTGTCTCATCAAGCACAATGTCAACTATGCTCAAGCCCGCAGTCAGGCGCTCCGCATGCGACCAATGCAGAGCAAAGCGGGTTCGATGCCTTCGCGCCCAGGATAGCATAGCGCCGTGCGCCTGCTGCTGCTACATGGGCGCGAGATGTGTGACAGGCGCCCCTGGCTGCCCGGGAAGACCGCCCAAGAAGCGCCTCGACGTCTCCTCGCCTGGGCCCCATCGCACGTCGACGTTGCAAGACACGCATCAAGTCGAGGTCCATGCACCCACACTAGCAGTAATCCCCGCGTCTGTAAGAGCGTCCAAGTCCTCTGTGCACCCACGTTCACCAAGAGGCTTAGTGGCCCACGAGACACAGCCAGATCTCTGGATAGCGCCGGACGATACATCCGCCTTCTTCAGCTCTCCTTCCCCTTCGATGGATCAAAACCCTGCGCCGGGCGAAGATATCCTCTCCCTGTTAGATCATCTGAGTGGCTCATCACATCTTCGAGGGCTTCTCAGTGCAGATCATGAATACGACGAGGTGCTTCACACGGGCGGGAACTTCAGCACTGTCCTCGATACGAATATCGATCCACTCCTTGATCACGGGGAGAATGTTCTACCTACAACTCCCTTACCACAATACTCTAGCGTAACAAGCTCCCCGGTGAGGTTCCGAGAAGGGATAGACCAGCATATTGAGACGGTTGACGCATACTGCTCAAACCCCTCCGAAGTCCTCCAGCGCTGCAAAGATGGGGGCGCTGATCCGCCAGATATTGATAGTCCGGCAGCATTGCTTCTTAGATGCACCAAAGAGTTTACCAACATCATTCAGAGCTTGGCGCCAGCGGCTTCATTGCATATGCATACTGAGGGTGCGCTTAGCACAGAGATCCTGCTCCTGGCTCTATCTAGCTATCTTGCGTTGATGAGGCTTTTCGACTCCCTATTCCATCGCATCTACGGATACCTCTGCCAAGTATCGTCAGAGTCGTACAAGTGCATCAAGGTCAAATCGGTACTCCGGATCGGCGGCGTTTCTTCCCTTCAGGATATGTCGCTAAAGGCGTATGCCATAGGTATCATTGATGCCATCCAGGACGAGGTACTGACCCTAGAGCTTTGTATGGGTATTCCAGCCGAATCGGCTGCGTCACCCACTGCGACTGCCCCTGGAATGTTCTCTCGTGCACATCGAGCACAGCTATTTTGGGCCGTTATGGCTCAGGAGGATGTCAAGCCGCGACAGGGTACCAAGTCGTACGTAGAGTCGATAAGAGCCAGTATCAAGGAGTCGATGGAATTTCTTGATGACTCGGTAAAGTTCCAGTCTCGTATACTTACGCTGCCTCCTACCTAATCATCGTACAAGGGATACACCGGCTTCTGAGCCAGGATCCCTTTGCGCTGCAAAGCTCCTATGCTCTTCATTACGTTTGTTAGTCCACCCCAAACCACCTATATGAGATGTAATTTGAACTTTCTAGACTCAAGCAAAGCGTCGAAGCATACAATCATTCATGAACCCAAGCGTGTAACTCGGGGTTTGCCTTGTGATAACACCCTCCCGGTAGCTCCAATTCGAGTCCGGCCACCTCCAAGTCCATGACCCATGTCGGCTTGACAGCCTGACGTATTGTGGCCATCGAAACCCCTAGCAAGAACTCAAACCCAATTTATCTGCCGCCACCACGCCCCATGGCCGCGTTGCACTGGCAGATGGTTCTCGCTTCAGTGATGATGCCCAACGCGTATCCTAGCGCGTCCTTGGTGTATGCCCGTATGCCTCTCCCACACGTTGGCGAGTGATGAGCAAAAGTCTCCTCGGAATCGTACTCTGCCATCAGCTCGAAAGTTTTGGGGAGCACGTCGTAATGACTCAACAATCCAACTTAAGGAACGCACAGGATCAATCGTCGTGCACTCATTACGGCACTTAGTAACGTCTACGCGTCCGAATAGGATGGGAGAGACAACACGCCACTCACATCTTCCCCAGGTGAATGGAAAAGGTGCCGCTGGCCGTTAAGCCACCATAGACACGAACCAACTTGGGATCCTTGGTTGGCTCCTCAGGCGTTCAGGGCAGCTTCATCTCCACCAAAGTGCCCCTTTCACACTGCTGGCCACGGCACAGCCTATCGAAGCCGCCTGTTCCTAGCGTCGCGATGGGCGGCCATTGAGAACACAGGATGGTGGTACAGGTTAGTATTTGGTGTTGGAACTCGTCGATGGTCACAGTGCGCACAAACAGATATGGCAATTCGATGATATCAACGACAAAATACTGTCTATGCTTCACCACTATGGGGCGATCACTCAAGTGATCCCTATCATACCTGCCTGTAATCAACTCTCTACTGATTCACGCACAACTCCCCACTCAGTGCGGCGGTGCCTCATCCTAACCTACACTGCCATTATGGATCTCGGCTTCCAGTGCCAACTCCAATATCCGAGAACTTTCAGTGTTAACGTTTGTCAAACTTAGTTATTTCGGGTTCGCAGCCAATCTTCCAACAACAGGCAGTCATAATCGGGACTCTGCATAAAGATAGTGTACAATAGAAGGACTCAGAGCGGAAAAAGGTCTGGCGGAGAAGCTTCAGCCTGACCACATCAGCTTTCGGTGCAAGCAAATGGGAAGTAGCGAAACGAAAACACAACAAAGAGAAGTCTTGGTCATTCCTCTTACCCCAAGTTGATCCTAGGAACAGCCTTCAAAACGCACGTTTCTGCTCATCCTTACTTTCCGAAAACGAGCGCGTGACAATGAATGGGTCTAGCGAGGCCAGCTTTTAGACGAAATTCGACAGTTCTGTGTGTTATCCAAGACAAGAATACCGGTCTCGGTCACAATGAGTTCTATCGAATAATAGCACCCGTCTTAGTTCCTCTTAAGCACTGTGTTCAATGAGCAAGCCATCCTTATCAAGAGTGCCTTGTACTTTTCCCTCGAGACGACGTCGTACAGGTGTCTCGTAAGTAAAGTCATCTGCAAGGCCCTAATCTTTTCCGAAACATCATCTCCATCCAAGCCCGTCTGATCTCCCGGTTCACGCCTGCCTTCCCCTGGAAGCTTGAGGATAAATTACCGGAGCACAAGAGAATCCTCTTCTCATGGACGGGCGTCTCTGATTTGGAGCTGAGGGCTTTCATTGTTGGCCTCAATGTCTTGCTCGCGGTCTTGCTTTGGGTACCGACGATTTGGGCCCTCGGGCCTTGGATCGGCTTCGGCCTGTGCTTTGTAGGGCTCTACTCTGACCTGCAGCTGAAGGAAAGCTTCATCTCGCACATCATGTTTTCCTTTTCGTGCAGCAGTGCGTTATGGCAGGTGAAGAGGAGAGTGTTGTTTATAAAGTCACTGAGCGTAACACTGGAGAATGCGACATACTGCACGGTGACTGTGTCTAATACGTTATAACTACGCTCTTGTGGTGTCTTTCTTTTTTGGCACCCTGTTAATTGATCCAGAGCTCCTAGCTCGTCTTGATTGTATCCCTACAGTTCAAGATACATATTATAGCAACTTAATATTAGTCACGTGACTTAATTGAAGAAGGCTCATTGTTACCAATCAAAGCTACCAATATCAAGTAAGTTTACTCATGATGTTAACACGCTTGATAAAACCAAGCGGTTTACCAAGGTAAACAGCTCGCCTTCGAAATAGAAAGAGTTTAAAGTTCATTAATATCTACGTACGTGATAGATATCTGCTATTCTGCTTGCAATTATATCCGAGCATAGGGGTTTCTTCGCTTCGACAAGGCAATGGTCTTCCATCTCCCACAAAGTCCTTGACTATTGGTGCCGAGGAACGGGTCGAGATCAGGCTTTGCTACTTCCCACGACGCTCGAAAGTTGTGCAAGTCTTCTCCTCCACGCGAGAAGTCCCAGTCAATGCAGTTCCTTGGATACGCGCCCATCATGGTGAAACCTGTCAGCTCGACATTGGACAACGCCTCGTACACATTCTCTGCTTGTACACCACGACCCTTGCCTGGGGTTAAGAGACTGAATGCCTCGCCTGGACTGGTGTTGTACGTCTTATGCGCCACTCCGGCAGGAATGATGAGAGCGTCGCCTGCTTCAACCTCGAGTTCCAGACCACCAGGTTCATGCGCGCCTCCCCAAGTGTTCGTAGCCAAATCGTCATCCAAATCCGCAACGCCGAAACGAATCCTTGCCGTCCCTGACAAGACGGTCATGCACTCGTGCACCCTGGAATGATAGTGCGAGCCTTGTGTTGGGCCATAACGAAAGATCCATTGGGTCTTCCAGTGATGTTGGGTGAAGTGTCGATCTATGTTCTCGGGCCGACGTTCAGACTCCGAGAGCAGACCCTTGTAATGCAAGAGTGGCTGAGGAGAGTTGGGGATGAGACGTGTCTCTGGGAGGTGGTATTCTGTGATTGTCACCATTTTGAAGCACACCTGAGCCGATTTGGAGTGTTGCGAACATGTAAATGGACATTTGAATTTATTTCTAAGATTTTTTTTTGTCATGAGCGTCCCGTAAACAAGTCATACTTACTGATGCAGCGATCAAGGTGGGGCGAAGTAGCAGATAGGCCCTCGACCGTCGGTATCGGAAGCCGTGGGGGGGGGGGGGGGGGGCTACGCGGCCGTCGCACCGTGCACCGACGGTCGGAACTTCATTGACCATGTGTTGCGGACATATGCGACTGAGAGGCTTCACATCGCGCGTGATCACATCTGCACCAGGCATGAGATTGGGAGATCTCGAATATGATTCAGTTTTTGCTGTTTCGTGGATGTATGTATATATCGTTGATGTTTATCGTGACAGGGACTTCGACTTCTCGGCCGCCGCCATAATCGCACTTGTGAAAGCAGACCTGACACCCAACTTCTCCAGCTCCAGAAGCGCTCTAATCGAGCATCCACCGGGGGATGCGATCTTCTCCCGCAGAACGCTTGGGTGGTCACCAGCAGGTACCAGTTTCATCATGCCGATGGCGCTCTGCATGACCATCTCCGTTGCTTCTGGCCGCTTCACACCTTCCGCAACCGCCGCATCCAACAAGCCATCCACCGCAAGCAGCAGTAACGAACCCGCACAGCCCACGAGCACTGCGGAGATGTCGAATGTGCTCTCATCCACGTGCTTCGATTGTCCGACTTGATTGAAAACCCAGTGGGTGAAGTCGAGGTTCTCTTTCGTCAACGCGCCTTCTTGCGAAGTGAACAGTGTCATGGCTTCACGTATTTTGGCAGCCATGTTGGGCATGACTCGAACGATCTGAAGCTTCTCCGCGCCGTTCGAGACTTCTGAGCCACCGGACACCAAACGTGATAGGACAGTGGTGGAAATGCCAGCCATGATGCTGATGATCAGCTTCCCACGCAGAGCCTCTAATGCCCCAGGAATGCCGAAGACCTGCTCCCGCTTGACAGGCTTGATTGCCAATATGATCACGTCGGCCTCCTTGAGAGTTTGCAGATTGTCCTCCTTGGTCAAGACGGTGACTCTGGATGCTTGTCCTGATAGCGCGTCCGTGACTCGTTGCTTTGATGACTCCGTTCCAACGGTCGCAATCAGACGGTCGATACCGAAGTTGTCTTTGTCAAGTGGCTCAACAAGTCCGGCAGCGATCGAGGTTCCTAGCGTTCCTGCAAGTATATGGTCAGCGCCTGATTCCTGTGAGACGTACATACAAATCTACTTACCGCATCCGATAACGGCGACCGTAGGTAATTTGGTGGCAGTCATGATGTCGATATGTTGAGGTTGTGTGATGCTTGTTTTCTGAGACGTGGGACAGATGAATAAAGTTCTTTTACTGTTGGCGTTCTCGCGCAGAAGTGGCTCTTGTGTTGTATGTTGTGTTGATGGCCGTTTGCTCGGGCCGATGGCTTGCGGACGCCGGACTGCACCACCGTAACTGCTCCACATAAAACGTCATTCAGGGCACGACCGTCTATATCCGGCCGGATAAGCTTGCGACATTACCAAACATGATCTTGGTGTGATTTTCAGATACTGAGGGGCACCCTTTCCGGAGCTCTACAACTTCCTCTTGACATCGCAAATCGGTGGGGCACTTTCACAGGAAACCAGTGCCCGCACTTGCAGAAGTCCCGGGCATGTCCCAGAAGAAGTCCACATCAAGAAGATTAGCCAAGCTTTGCTCGTGCAAGTTCAGACTTGTGCCAAATTCCTCCTCATCGAAATTAACTGCAGGAGCGGAATTTTGATGGTCCGTGGTGCCCTCAGCGAAACCTCCTGCCAGGATGTGAGCTGCCTCTATCACGCCATTGTTGTAGACACCTGTACTTGTACCAAAACCATTCTTCTCGAACTCCATCTGCGGTGGCTGAGCTGCTGGATTTCCGCTGGACTGTGCTTCCGGTGTAATCATGACAACGAGCGACTCCAAGTACGCGGCATGCAGGTTTACAACATCTTGAGGTGACGATGCTGTGCTACGTACGTGATGGGCTACGTCTTGCACAAGTTTTATGGCTGTTTTCTGGAACGATGGTCCCAAAATTCCCTCACACGGGAGACTTAAGAGCAGGCAAAGGTAGAGACCTGCGTTTGGTCCAAGCAGAAGTACAGAATCAGGACTCTGTCTGAGGTGGAAAGGTGGAAAGCGAAGCAAGTGACGCAATGTCTCGAAAGCACCTTGAACGCTGTCACTAAGCCCAGCAATACCGCCAGAGAGTAAGACGTGAACTTGGGACCTGTCATGCTGTCTCGATTGCGGGTAAGTATCTTTCGGAGATTGATTCGACAGTGAAGACGTCAAAGCAAAGCGGAAGATAGCTGAGGCAACATTCAAGCGTACACTCGACTCCCAAAGCCCAAGTATAGTATTGATGTGACCTTCTCCTGGGTTCAGCAGCTTGGGGTCGAGGGTGGTATAGTCTGCTGATCGACCGTATGCCGACTGCTTTAGGCAATCTGTCCATGAGCTTCTCCATCTCAGCAGGTCATGATTCAGTGAATCAATATAGCAAGGCAGCATCAAAGGTGACGCGTGCTCGACCATATTTCGTATGCGTGACTGAAGGCGCCGTAAGTCGGCACCACAACACGAGAGTAGGTCAAGTGGTAGTGCATGTGGTAGTCTCGACCAGGATTCAGGATCCCTGATGAGAGACGATCCGCTCTCTTCGGGTCGCCTGCCGGATGAACTGCGTGTGAAGAACAGATTTTGTTGCTCGAGTTGGCGGAACAAAGCCAGCCAGGTTCGTCTGTGCTGCATCGCACGGTTACCGTCACTGCCAAAATGCTTTGTGTCTATGTCGTGTAGCACATGGAAAGCGTAACCACTATGGAGGTATGAAGTATCATCATCCGGATCTTTCCAACATGCGAGCAGGTAAAAGGCTTGCAGTGTCTCGAGTGATCTGTTGCCTGCCGCAAAAGCTCTTATCGCCAGGTTGCGTGCCAGACTACACAGCCGTGTCTGCAGAAATGGGTCTGTTCTGACTGAGCAGCTGCCGTTTGATACACTGACGAACTTTGATGAACAAAAGAGGATAGTCGCGAACAGGAAAGGACTGCGCCGCCTGACGTGGTCATGGGTATCTTCGAGGGGATCAAGTATGTACTCCCAGCGTGCGTTCAACTCGAGCATGAAGTGATGGAATAGAATTCTGGAATCAAGAATGCCAAGCATGCCGCTGTCGACAGGATCCGTGATCGTCTGACCAAGAGTAAGTGAAGCTGAATAGCTGGGCATACTTATGCATGCTTCAAGTTCGGTGTCGTCGTTGGTAATGAGAGTCTGAAAGCCAGTTTCTAGAGGTTGCAGAAGCCCCGCAAGCTTCAACGTGACGGGGCGTGAGTCTTCTTGTTGTAGACCACTACGCTCGACGCTGCTATTGTCACCCAAAGAAGCCAGAGATGGCGTGTCACCTGCAGTAACGAAACTGAACGCTGAACCACGCTTTCCCTTGAGCTTCGATAATGCAGCAACGATTCGGGCTCTGATTTGTGGGGTAATAGGTGGACGTTGGTCGCGCTCATCGCTGGCTTCATCTCGACCCGGAGCAGTGGTAGGAGGCGTTGCTGATTCTGGTGGAGTCGTAGAAATCGGTGTTGAAGGCGTTGGTATGAATGGGTGGTTTCCAGGAGCACTACTTGGCATCCTTATCTCTCGCCGACGCGCACGTCCCATTCGTCGCCGGTTTGGCTGAGTGAAGACACAACTGGATTCATTTGTGATACATCGATCACATTGATCAGGCCGTTGCGAGACCAGACAGCGAACCTTAGCAGCCCTACATGCAAGACAAGCTACTGGCGCACGATGTAGATTCGATGGTGTCGCTGTGGACGGTGCCATGTGATTGTTGACATTGACTGTGGAGTCGAGTGTTGCGGCTGTCTTCGGTGTTCCTTTCAGCTCTCGGGCCGAGAAACACGCGCTAACTTCTTTTGAGCCCCGGTCCACGGCGCCGAAAGCCGCACGCTATCATCCCCTCCACTGTCTAACGCATCCGGCTGGTTCTTTAGGCGCTACAGTACTCATCCAGCGAGCAGATAAGGAACCATGTTCAGGTACAAGCAATGCTTCATGTGATGGCAAAGGTTAGGAATCGAAAAGTAACTATATGGCTAATTTGTACATGGCAGCCGTGCGGCTACCATGTTAATCTATCTATGATATGGAAGAGATGTATTGAAAAACTTCTATGCAAGCTGGCTCCAGTTATCTGTTGTCCCTGACCCATTCCAGGCCGGCCAGATTGTCTCCCCACTTCAGCGACATTTGCTCCCACAAGTAGGGCTGTCTTGGCTTCCAAGGAGCGCTGTTTCCTACTTTGGGAAGCCCAGCTCGTGCTTTCTTCACGTATGTTGAAGTAAGCGGCATGATGCTGAGTTCCTTCATCGTTGCAAGTTCCTTCTCGTTGCGTTGAGCGAAGACTACTCCGCTTCCGTCTTTCTTCATCTGACTCAGGACCCTGCAAGCCAACTGGGCTGAAGTGTCAACGCCCAGAGTCCAGCTGGCGTCCAGATACCCGAACGAGAAGAATAGGTTGGGCACTTGTTCGAACATCAGACCCTTCCAGACAAACTGGTCGTTCATCTGTAGTGGAGCACCACCGTCGATGCTGATGTTGATGTTGCCTCCGAGACGCAGCTTGAGACCAGTCGCTGTCACTATTACATCAGGGTGAAGCTCGTCGCCAGACTCGAGTTTGATGCTGTCCGTGGTAACCTGTTCAATGACTCCTGTCTTGATGCTTGCATCATCGCCACGTAGACAGTCGTAGAAATCGCCATCTGGACACATGCACATCCTCTGCTCGAAGGGGTTGTATCTGGGGTTGAAATGCGGATCCATCATGTCAGCCTGCTTGAGCTGGGGCTCTGTGATCCTCCGCATCATTCTACGGGCTCGAGCAGGAAACATTGTGCAGTAAGTGCGGAAAATCGCAGGCAGAACGATCCATTTGAGTCGGACAAGTCTTGTTGCCAACCACGCAGGCGCGACTGCCCGAATCATCCTCTCGATCCAGTCACCCTCGAGTGGAATCGACATTATGTAACTCGGCGACCTTTGGAGCATCGTGACATGCTTTGCCTTGCCGGCCATCGCAGGGAGGAGTGAGATAGCGGTAGCGCCTGATCCAACAATGACAACGTCCTTGTCTGTATAGTCGAATGACTCCGGCCAGAACTGAGGATGAAGTACTTCGCCTGCAAAGTTCTTGATCCCTGGAATGATCGCTTCGAGCCCTTGATCGTAGTCGAAGTATCCGGTTGCGAGGAACACATACTTCGATCGCATCGTCTTGACGTTCTCGCCATTGGCAACTTCCGTCGACCAGCTTTGTGTCTTTGATGACCACGATAGGTCTTTGACTTTGCGATCGAAAAGAATGTGCTTGTCGATACCATCTTGCTGACACGTCTGCTTGATGTATTCAAGAATGGCTGGGCCTTTCGCCAGTGCCTGCTTCTCGGTCCAAGGGTTCCACGGGAAGCCGTATGTGTAGAGGTCTGAGTCGCATCGAATGCCTGCAATGATATAAGCGAACGTGACAGTCAAAGAATGGCAGAGTTCTAACCTGGATACTTGAACAGACTCCATGTACCTCCAAGCTCTGTGCGCTGTTCAAAGATGCAGTAGCTGAGATCAGGGTGTCTCTCCTGCAGTCTATGGGCGAAGCAGATGCCAGCTATACCCGCTCCGATAATGATAACATCTCGATCAAGGTTGACGTCTGGAAAAGAGTATGCCATGACGTGAGACTCGAAGGATGTGTTGTGTTGAGGATTAACTTGTGTGTTCCTGGCCGGTTTTCTGATATATACTACAAGAAGCGTCCTGTCCATTCCGACTACAAAGACACGAGACCCATCGTCCACTGCACTATCAGACCATCCCCCACCTTGTGTCTGGGAGTTGGTAATTCAATCCTGTCTACGGCAGTTTGCGCGGTGCTAGTGCCATGCTACTCCTTCGGTACTCTTGAGCGAGTGGACGAAATTGTTCTTAGTTATCTAATCGGTGGTTCCTGAGGCGTAGCACTACTTGATAGTTGATAAGCGTGTTATGCAGCGATTCGACCGGGGTCCGCCTCAAGTCATCAGCAGCGTCGGTGACCAAGACCGAGCTGATTTCCGTGGACTACTTTCGGAACCAAAGGTTCCCTTCCGACCTAGATCCTCCATGGCGGCCCCATGGGGCGCTAGCTGGTATGCGCCACCTGTGAAATTGCCGAACTGCTGCTAGTACAAAGCGTGCTGCGACCAAGCTCGTAGTTATCATCCTCAACTCCCTTCTATTCACAGTTTCGCTTTCAGAGTTCAATGCTCACTCCTCCTGCTACAATGACTCCTCCACCAGAGCACCAAGAGAAAAAGGTGGATGTCGTGACAAAGACATCCGATGACTCTACACGTCTGCAGTCTCATGGCGTTGGTGCTGTGGAGAATGGCGACCAACTACTTCGCAAGTTAGGAAATCGTCAAATCCAACTCATCGCCATCGGTATATCAACCGCCATCGAAGTAATTCGAATAATGCAATAAACTGATGCATGGAACAGGCGGAACTATCGGCACAGGTCTTTTCGTCAGCATCGGTAGTGGCCTCCACCATGCGGGACCTGCCGGTCTGCTGCTGGCATTCCTCTGGTACTGCGCCATGGTTGCTCTGGTGAACAATGGTGTGGCCGAGATGATGGTTCAATATCCTGTTACTGGAGGCTTTATTCGATTGGCTGGTCATTTTGTGGATGATGCCTGGGGTTTCATGGCTGGGTGGAATTGTAAGTTCATAGCACGATTCTCTACACGCAGACTTTCGCTAACGTTTGCCCAGTCTTTCTCTACGAAGCCTTCGTTATCCCATTTGAGATCAGCGCATTCTCCATCGTTGTGCAGTACTGGAGCAACGACGTACCCATTTGGTCGATGGTGTTGCTCTGCGTCGTTCTCTATACGTGAGAACTCACTTACGAAGCTAAGTGACAGGCTGACAAATCTGTAGTGTTCTTAACCTTCTCGTCGTCGACGTGTATGGAGAAGCTGAGTTCTGGCTTTCCAGTGGAAAGGTCATCCTGATCTTAGCCCTCTTCATGTTCACATTTATCACCATGGTCGGTGGCAACCCGAAGAAAGATGCATACGGGTGAGCTTTTGCCTTGAAACCTTTTATAAATGGAATGGCAACTTACCCCTTCATCAGGTTCCGTTACTGGAACAACCCTGGCCCGTTCGCAGGCGACTCCCCCCTCGCTCAATGGGAGGGCTACCTTGCCGCCATCTGGAACGTGTCGTTTTCCGTGGTTGGCCCAGAGTATATCTCGCTCGTCGCCGCCGAGGCCAAACACCCTCGTAAGTATGTGAAAGCAGCTTACAAGACCGTGTACTACCGCTTCAGTCTATTCTTCATCGGAAGCGGCATCGCAGTTGGCATCGTTCTTCCGTACAACGACGCCACCCTTGTCAGTATTCTGCGCGGCAGCGGAAGTGGAGCAGGAACCGCGGCTGCTTCGCCGTACGTCATCGCCATGAAGAACCTCGGTGTCACTGTGTTCCCTCACATTGTCAACTTCTTGTTGTGCACTTCGATCTTCTCTGCAGGTAATACATATGTGTACTGTGCAACACGAAGTCTTTACAGTTTGGCAATCGAGGGGCGAGCCCCCAAGCTCTTTCGCAAGTGCACCAAGAACGGTATTCCCATCTACTGTTTCTTCCTTGTCATGTGTTTTACCATGTTGGGCTTCTTGCAGGCTGGAAAGAGCGGCGCCCGTGTGCTGGGAATTTTGGTCAACTTGGTAAGACTCTGTGCGACGACACTTGAGGTTTCTTCCTGACACTACCGCAGGTCACGGCCGGCGCTTTCATCAACTATGTTGTGATGTCAGTCACCTACATCTTCTTCCACCGCGCATGCAAAGCGCAAGGGATCGACAGGAGGACTCTGCCTTACTATGGGTACTTCCAGCCATATTGTAAGTTCTTGCTTCTGCTAATGGGCGGCTTTTTAACTTTGCTGCAGGCGGATATATTGCAGCCGTGTTCTACATCCTCGTGGTGGGCGTGTACGGGTACTCAACCTTTGATCCATTCGACGCCGAATCATTCTTCGGCTGCTACGGAATGACCATTGTCGCCATCATTCTCTATTTTGGCTGGAAGATCCTCAAGCGTACCAGCTTCCATGATCCTCATCATGTTGACCTTGTCTGGGAACGACCCATCATTGATGCGTATGAAGCAACCACCACAGATCCTGTTAACTCGTTCTGGGAAGAGATGGGTAGTCTTGTCTTCATCCGCAAGCGTAAAGGCAGTCACAACGAAGAACTTGGCCTGTAAAGCAAATTGTTGCTGTCATAAGCGGAGGCTGAGGTTTTGACGGAACGTCGATTGTACGTGGCGTTAATCGAGGATAAAGGAGATAAATTATGGTCAGCATTATGTGTATTCTTACCCGCAACTTGCGTTTCTTGCATCGTAGCGTACTGCTCATCAAAAATGCGGCTCACCATCTGCGCATGTGTCCCATCTCCGCCTCTTTCTTGCAAGGTGTTAAGATAGCAATGTCAACGGGTGCGTCTAGAACAGAGCGTTTTCAATGGGCCTTTGTCCTTAGTCTTTTGCACAGGTCTTGATCAACGTATTCAATTACACCGAGCAGAACCATGGAGTGCAAAGCTCATGGCTACCGTCGAGGAAAAGATGGAGAGTAGACTAGGTTTAAACGGTCTGTCTTACGTTATAGACACAACGCGTGTCCGGCGCGTCTTCGACAACATCACCATATCAACACTATAATCGAACCAAGTGCGACTAATTGCCCACATAACATTGACTCTCTTGCTTTCTACACACTATGAACAATACTCTTTTAGTGGCATTAGACGCAGCGAGCGCCATCGACCAGGACCTCAATACCGCTGATGATTGAGCTGGCAGGCTCAGCAAGGAACAGAGCCACGTTAGCCACATCTGATGGCTCGACAAGACGACCGATGGGAATGGCTGCGCATTTGGCCTTGATGATCTCAGCTGGGACAGGACCATCCGCAATGCCGGCGAACTTATTCAGCAGGGGTGTATTGCCGGATGTTGGGCAGATAGTGTTGAACCTCAGCTGATCTTTAGCGAACTCGAGAGCCATCGACTTTGTCGCCGATGAGACACCAGCTTTAGTCGCGTTGTACCAAGTCTGAGTAGCACCGGGCCTGATAGCATTCTCGCTGGAGATAACGACTGTCGAACCCGGTCCATTCTTCTTCATCTCGGGAATCAGAACCTTGGAAGCGAGGTATATGCTCTTGACGTTGACGTTGAAAAGGCGTTCAAATTCTTCAATCGTGACATCGAGACCAGATTTGTTGGGATACGACCAGCCGGCGTTGTGTACAACAATTGATGGAGCGCTGCCGAACTTGGCAATAGAGGTTTCGAGCTGTTATGGGTTTGTCAGTGCCGTTTGGCCATGCTTCGCTGAGCGTTACGCACCGCCTTCTTCCAATCAGACTCTTCTGCAACGTTAGCCTTGATTTGATAGGCTTGTTGCTCTGTGTAGCCATCAACGGGCCCGTCGGTGGCCTGCAAGTCCAAGCCAAGAACGACAGCTCCTTCGCGGACAAAGGTTTCCAGGATACCGCGCCCAAAGCCTTGGGTGGACCCTGACACCAGAGCGACCTTTCCTTCGAGACGACCAGGCATGATTGCAGAGTGCGGATGTTAGAATAGATAAAAGCTGTGAGAGATACAAAGATAGAGGATATCGAGACTTGAATTGTGCTATCAGAGGCGGCGATGCTCTATGGTGATAAGTCTAGTAGCTTCATGCCAGAGTCCCCTCCATCAAGTCGGTCCCACCGATCGGAGTTGCTTTCCTGCCGGCAATTGCAGGATATTGTGCTCCTCAGATACGATGTTCGCAAGTTCAGCATCTCGGGCCGGCGTGGTTCTCCACATTTTCGGTCTTCGACACCGATTACCACCAAACCCCCACATCTTGGATCATGGCGTACACAATGTGCGGCGCCTGACACGCTGCCTGTTGCATCGTTGCGGCTCATCGACCGCTGCGTCGATAGTCCTGTGGCTTAGTCTACGTCTGCAATATTCCATTGATCAATGTCGCTGTTGACATTGGCTGCGATTCGGTCGAGGTGGTTCAACAGCACGCAACCTTGTCGAATGCGTCCTTTGCATTTGACAGGTATGCAGATAAGAAGCACGGTTCAGATTGCAAGGTTGTGTCGACGCCGCCGCCGCGCCGCGCACTGGTCACCGGGCCGAGATCCTGTGCCAGCAAGGTAGCCTATATCCGCGCTGCCCCAACATCTTGCAACTGCTGCTTCGACTTGTCTCCGTACGTCTCTCGGAAGACGAATTGCAGGCTGCACAACATGTCATACAGAGTCCTGGGTTTGACCGGCCAGGTAATACGTCGCCGTTCGCCTGGCATCATCCAACGCCGCTTCCAATCAAGCTCGACCAATTCTGAACACTTCTCCCAAACCGCTCGGAAGACCGCAGCTGCGAAAAACCTTCTTTCAAATAATAAAAGGGCCGCCTACGCTGTTGTGGGCTCGACAGTCATTCTTGGTGTTTTCGGCTTGTCTCGAAGTAGAAGTGACTATGTCGACGATCCACGAGACGTGAGAGCGCTCTCGACGGTGCCTCTCGGTAAACTTTGCTCGGGGTGGATGTAAGTGTAACTCGCAGGCTTCCTACTTCCAGACAGACGAGTTAATCGAGATTGCAGCGCCTTCGCATTCTGCTCGTCGCCCACGTGGGTTGACATGAGCGAGTCTCTCTACAATGTAATTTCGAAGGTCCCCATTGTCTCGTCCTTGTCGAACGCTTTCGTCATGCGAACATTCTTCAACCAATTCCTTGGTGGCGAGACCACAGAAGACTGCATACCGAAGATCGAAGACTTGCGAGCGAGACAAATCGGCACATTGCTAGGCTACAACATCGAAGCAGAGCTTGATGGTTCCAGCAAAGATCCTCAATTGATTTTGACACAGACCGAACATGTTTTGTCTTCGATCGACGCTCAAGCTACACTTGCAAAGCAATATTGGCCTAACGCTAGCACTACGAGCGGAGACAACCGATTTTGGGTCCGAATCAAAGTTACAGGCCTGCTCCCCCATCCAGTGGCGCTGTACCATGGCTCGAATGCTATCTTGAAGAACAGAGAAAAAAACGGATTGGACCAGGATGTCCCACTTCCTGGGCTGCCGCAGGATGGCGACTGGGACGCAGCTTTGAGCGGTCAGGGTGTTACGGACTCGGATCGCGAGCAATTGTTGAGTCTAAGGGCTACCTTGGAAGCGATCGCAAGCAAAGCCAGAGACAAAAATGTTCGTATCGTCATCGATGCTGAACAATCTTGGTACCAACCAGTCATTGACGCTCTTACGGACGAGCTCATGCAGAAGTACAATACGCTGGACGGGCCCGCAACATGCATTGCCTCATTCCAGGCTTATCTTCGCCGACATCCAGCTCTTATCGACCAGCAGATCCGTCGTGCGGAAGAGAAGGGCTACAAACTGCTTTTCAAGCAAGTGCGAGGCGCGTACATGGTCACAGAGGCCAGCCGCCACCGCAGCGAAGGAAAGCAGGGAGATGGGCCTGTCTGGCTAACGAAAGCAGCCACAGATGCAAGCTTTAATTATGGAATTGAAAAGACCCTTGAGACTGTGGCAGGCCAGGTGCGCGAAACCGGCAACTCCAGGATCGGTGCTGTTTTCGCAACGCACAACTCCATCAGTATTGATTTGGGGATCTCGTTACTGGAAAAGTACGGACTTGCAGAGCGAACAGCCAACAGCGACAAGCTAGTCGTGCGCAAAGAAGCCGCGGGAAGTATTGCGTTTGCCCAGTTGTACGGTAAGTTGATTCAATATTAGGACAAGGTAGAATGTTTCTGTCTAACTTTGGCCGCAGGTATGAAGGACGATCTGACAAACAAGATTACTGGCACCGTCATGGCTGAAGGTGGTTATCCTCTTGTTGTCAAGGTGAGTGAAATTGTCATCTCAGATATTATGCGTGTGCTGACCCGATTCATATAGTCCATGAGCTATGGAGAGTTGAAAGAATGCCTGCCGTTTCTGGCAAGGCGAGCTACCGAGAACAAAGCTATATTAGAGGGGAGGGGAGGCGCAGCTGCTGAAAGGGTGCGATTGGGACGTGAGATTCGCAGACGGCTTTTGCCCTGGTCTTCTTGAGTTCATTGCGCGGAGTTGACTCTTTCATTGCGGCAATACGTGGAGTTTCTGTAGATATTATGATAGGTTGGATTCCATTGCTAATTGACTCTCGTTCATTGTGAGCGTATGTTTCGTCCAACTTCAACAGCCTATCGCGTAGCTGCTGTGACATTGCGCGTGCTGCCACCAGCCAATTTCTCTCATACTACGCATGACTAAAAATGGATCACCATCGAGCCTGGAATGGCAGTCCTCCAGAACAACTAGTACCCCGCATTTTGGATGATCAAGCGGTGCACATCTTTACTTGGTTAGTCTTGTAAGCGGAGACGTCGGTCACCGGTGCCGTAGACCGGACTAAGTGGGCCCAGCTGATAGGGTCGTTGATTCCGACCTCCAGCGCGTCTATGGGTAACAGTCAACGACGGTGTTGAGACATTAATGCTTTACGGTTGCGAAGGCCAGTTTTTACATACCTTGGCACCGATAGCGTACTCCGGTAATTCCCGGTAGCTCAGTCGACTAATATGTCATGCAAGAAAATCTCCAAGGCGGGCTCAGCGGTAGATCAAGGAGATCTTTAAGTCAGAGAGAGCGCGTCCATCGATTGCTTTTCTAACTCCACGCGCCGCGCCTTTCACTCGAACTGCACGTCTGACGAACATGACTCTCGCCACGATCGCACAGTATCCGGAGCCCGACAATGCATCAGGCGTAAGTACTACCTAATAAACTTCTAGAGATGTGCTGACTCATACCCAGCTTTCGTACGCTCCTGGTTCTGAAGAGCGAAAGGAATTGCTGCGAGCGCTGAGTGAACTCGAGAAAACGAAAACAGAGATTCCCAGCATCATCAATGGAGAAAGAATCTACACGGGTCGCAAGAGTGCACAAGTCAACCCTTGGAACAGTCATGGAGAGCCGTTGGCGGAGTACCATGAGGTAGATCGTAAGACAATCGAGGGAAAAGCGATTCCTGGTTCGCTCGAAGCCAGAAGGAAGTGGTCGAACATGCCATTCAGTCAGCGCGCAGCCATCTACAAGCGAGCAGCCAGACTAGTTCAAACCAAATACCGGTATCAGCTTATGGCTGCGACCATGATTGGTCAAGGCAAGACCTGCGGACAAGCTGATGGAGATTGCATTACCGAGGTAGTGGATACACTCAATTTCCACGTCTACTTCTGCCATCAGCTGTACCAGCAGCAACCGCTGAAGCAGTCCGACTCTGCATACAACAGCCTCGACTACCGGCCTTTGGAAGGCTTCGTACTCGCAGTGTCACCCTTCAACTTCACTGCACTCGGATGCCACATCGCCTTCACACCCGCCGTTCTTGGAAATGTTGTGCTTTGGAAACCTTCGCCAATGGCAGTGTTGTCAAACTACCTTTTGTATCAAATCATGGAGGAGGCTGGCTTGCCGGCAGGTGTTGTGCAGTTTCTTCCTGTTGCCGACCCTACAGTGGTCGTTGAACCTGCTCTCGCGAGCCATCACTTCTCTGGTCTTCACTACACTGGCTCTTCAGCCGTTCTCAGAAGTCTTTGCACACAGATTGGCGTCAACACCCCTAAGTACAAGACCTTCCCTCGAGTCGTTGGCGAAAGCGGCGGCAAGAACTTTCATCTGATTCACAACTCTTGTAAGGACGACGTTGATTGGATGGCCTCGGCAGCGGTGCGTTCCGCATTCGAGTTCCAGGGTCAGAAGTGCAGTGCCCTGTCCCGATTGTTCGTACCCAAATCCATGTGGGAGCAAGGCGATCTTCGAAAGGCTCTGGTACGAGAAGCTGAGAAGATGACACATGGCAATGATGTCAAGCAAGTCCACCACCCTCTTGGTCCCATCGTGTCTCAGTCCGCGTTCGATCGTTTCCGTGACTTCGTATCTCAAGCGAAGATCGACGGTCATGAACTCTTGTTTGGAAGCAACACGGATGACAGCAAAGGGTTCTTCGTTCAGCCTGCGATATTCGAAGTCAACGAACAAGCTCGAAGTGGAAAAATCGACTTGATGACGAAAGAGGTCTTTGGGCCGCTTATCGCCGTGCAGCCGTATGACGACAGCTCTGCCACTGGATTTGAGGATGTGTGCGAGCTCATTAACACTACAACTGAGTATGGTCTGGCCGGATCCGTCTTTGCGCGGGACAGGACAGCTGTGCAAATTGCGAATGAACTACTCAGAGATTCAGTAGGAATGTTCTGCATCAACGACAAGTGCACTGGGGCTGTGATCGGAGCTCATCCATTTGGAGGGGCCAGATCGAGTGGTACAAACGACAAGGCGAACTCGGTCAATGTCCTACTGCGTTTCTCAAGCCTGCGGTGTGTGAAGGATTCCTTCGAGACTGGAAGTAGCACACTGAGTGCATGTCATGAAGCCGAGGCGTCGTAAAAAGACATATGAATGAATCAAGCTTGTCTGACATGAGTCCGGTTCTTGGTTTGACGAGAAATTAGTGTCACAGATTGTCTTCTTAATGTCAGCGTGATGTGCGGAAGGGTCGTTCTCGGATCCCGAGGTCAATTGGGCGCAACTTTGCACCCCTCCAACGCCCTGTGATATATAGATTGCATGAAATGCGTGTAGAATTGGTTCCCATTGCCAGTATACGTTTCCTTGAACATGGCTGCCATAAATCTTTGCCTCAAGACCATGCTTCAGCAAGGCAACCATGCTTTCACTACCTTCATGGCGCTGAAGAGCATGCGAACAGCGCAGGTCGTCGCCCACACAGAATTTGGTGCAAGTCTGCCTGCCTCACGAGAGTCATAGCTGACTAATGAAGGCTGTTATCATCGACCGAGAGCACGGCAACATTGACGACTCCGACATGCACAACATGGTCATTGCCGTTCGTAACGCTGGAGCTTCCCCAATCGTACGCGTCCGTGGTCCTTCTGGTCCTTTAATCAAGCGAGCGTTAGACACAGGTGCACAGTAAGTCACATGACGGCTCGCCGTTCCAAGCACTGATAGTATCTCAAGCGGCCTGTTGATGCCCATGGTGAATACTGCAGATAAGGCTCGTGCAGTTGTGACATCTGCAAAGTTTCCACCAGTTGACATTCGAGGACAAGGCTCTGCGTTTCCATGCTTTGAGTTCGGCTTGGATACGCCAGCCGAGTACGTTGCGCAAGCCAACAACACTGTCCTTACTATGATTCAAATTGAGTCCGCTGCCGGTTTGAGCAACATCGAAGAAGTTTTCCAAGTCGATGGCACAGGTATGATGTGCCTTCACAAGTCTTTCGATGTTACTGACCGCAATCAGACTTGCTTTTCATCGGCCCTAACGATCTGGCGTTGGCACTTTTGGGCTACGTGCCGGCAAAATACTCTGAGAAAGTGTTCATCGATGCAATCGAAGCCATACGAGTTACGGCAACAGAGCATGGAAAGAAAGTTGGCATTCTTGTTGCTGACGGTACTAAAGCACGAGATGCGAAGAAAGACTTCGACCTCGTTGCGATAGGCACGGATGTGCGAGCTTTGCAAGCGTGGTTCGGCGCTGCACTAAAGGACGCACGAAGCTAGGTCTTACCATATCAAATCTAAGATAGAAGGTGCAGTTCAAGACTTGTATACAGACCGCTGCAGCCCGACTCGCTCTCGCACCGCAACGATAAAATCAGACGTGGACACATGAGTCTTCCGCTGGTCATCATCAAATAGGCTCGCAAGGTCTTTAGTGTGGACCTGACCTTCGCTCACGACCTCGACTGTGGCTTGCTCAATCGATTTAGCTGTGTGCACGACGTCTGGCGTGTTGTCGATCGTGCCACGCTGGATCAATGCCTGGGTCCATGCGAAGATGCATGCTATGGGGTTCGTCGATGTTGCCTCACCACGGAGATAAGCATAGTAGTGCTTGGTAACTGTACCATGTGCGGCTTCGTGAACAGTAGTCTTGCCATCCCCTGACACGAGAACACTGGTCATGAGCGCCGCGCTACCATATGCTTGAGCCAGTGCATCGCTCTGCGCGTCACCATCGTAGTTCTTCATAGCAACGATTACTCCGCCTTTGATTTTGTACAGGTAGGCCAGAAGCTCGTCGTTGAGGCGATGTTCGTAGAAGATGCCCTTCGCTGCAAATCTCGATCGATAGTCGTGATGGTACATTTCCTGGAAGATTTCCTCGAAATGACCATCGTACTTTGTCAAGATTGAGGACTTCGAACAGAAGTATAATGGGAAGCCGCGTTGCAGTGCAAAATCGAAACTGGCTCTGGCAAAGTCTCGAATGCTATCTGTAGTATTGAACTGTGCCATAGCAACACCGCCGGTGCGGGGAAAGTCAAAGATCTTGATGGATCGTGGAGGTGCTCCGCTACTAGGTGTAAAAACCATGGTCAGGCTCCCTGCCTCGTCGATCTTCTCATCTTTTCCAGCGTACTGATCGCCAAACGCGTGACGAGCTAGAACAATAGGCTTTGTCCATTGAGGTACAGCTCTTGGTAATGATGGGACAATGATGGGTTCGCGAAACAGCGTCCCTCCCAATGCCTGGCGCAAAGTACCGTTCGGAGAGTGCCAAGCTGGATTCGTTAGCCACACATAGGTAACAGACGACAACATTATTCACCTTTCTTCAAGTTGTATTCCTTCACTCGTTTCGAATCAACAGAGATTGTCGGACATTTGACACCCACTCCGTATTTAAGTACAGCTTGCACCGCCTTATGTGTAACACCATCTTCTGTCTTGTCGCGATTCGGCAAGCCGAGATCGTATTCCTCGATATCAATGTCGAAGAAAGGTAGTATGAGATGATCTTTGACTTCTTTCCATATGACACGCGTCATCTCATCGCCGTCCATGTCGACTACTGGCGTCTGGACTCGTGCTTTCTGTGGCATGGTTCTTTCACTAGGCATTAAGCCTAGAGAAGTGGATGACGTTGACATTCACTGCTCCTGAAAGTGATGTAGGCGGTGTTGGCCCCTTAGCTATTCCAGATGCCTGGTCGACGAGTATCTTTACGCTTGAGGTGCGAGAAGTTGGATTGGGCATGGTTGGACCGTTTCCACTTTTCTCCGGGCGGAGCACCGATGCGCTACGGCCTGCATCACCGGTGACGGCAAACGGATCGCGGTGTTCGTTTCATTATCGCAGTTGTAATATTGTCAGACGACACTTATGTCGTGAGGGACTGAGCGAACATAACCCTTTTTGCAATGTTGGTAGGCAAAGTTGAGGACGCGGAGCGCGGGGTGCAAGCTCGTGAATGAGCGCGAAATCAAGCGCGTTGAAGCCTGGTTTGGATGACGTCATTGCTCGACACGCTCGATCTGGCAACTGCGACGTATCCCACCTTCATGATTTCAGTACCCTGAGTAATTAATCCAGCGTGTGCTCAGTTATGATCGCAATGTATGTGCGAAGTATCACGCTATTTGGGAACGTGGCTCGCACTGCAAGTTTTTTTGAATCATTTGCGATGCATAACCAACGTTACAAACACGCATCCAAACTAACGTGTACAAAGAACTCGAAGACTTGTATCCACAACCGTGTAGCATAACCACATCTAAAAGTGATGTTCGGATAAGTTGATACCAACCTGAATGGTGCGCATTGACCAAGGGTTGCACTGTTCGAATGAGCATTTCGCTTGTTCGATGGGCTCTTGCTCTTCAAAGGCAAGTACAAACAGACAGAAAACGGGAGGCACTGAGGGCTAAAAAGAAAACGTTCCAGTAAACCAACAATAGCTCAGAAGACCACAAGATCCTTTATGCGCGAGCTAGTCATATAAGTGATGCATATCCATATTGACGCGAGAGGGCTCCGCCGGGTAAGCAAAGCGCTTTCCATATAGTGCTGCCCTTCACCAAGCATTTGTTCTTTCCGGCCTTTAGAAGTGCATACTGCTTTGTGGCTTCAAAGGAAATGAGCAGGACAAAGTGCAATTAGATACTTGATCAAAGAGTGAGAATGTATAGCAAGATTTCATCTATGTACGTAGCGTCCACGATCTGTTTAGACCTCGTTAGAAGGGTACTGCACCTCCTCGAGCGGAACAAAGTCCTCCTTGATTGTCTGCACACTGGTGTAACGTCCAATCAGACCCACAGTACCGGTCTTATCGTTTGTGCCGCTGTCACGGCTACCACCGAAGGGCTGTTGTCCGACGATAGATCCGGTGCACTTAGTGTTCAAATACAGGTTACCGGCCGCGTGCTTCAGCACCTTCTGCGCCTGTCGCGACGCAAATGGGTCTTTGGCGAAGATGCTACCAGTCAATGCATAGCGTGACGTCTTGTTGACTATGTCCAGAGTCTTCTCGTAGTCGGCATCCTTGTAGACATACACTCCAAAGACGGGACCGAACAGCTCACGCTCCATGATGTCGTGATTGGGGTTCGTGGTCTTGTAGATCGTAGGGTGAACGAAGAAACCTTGCTCCTTGCTGGCCTTGCCACCAGCGATGAGCTTCAGCTCTGAGTCCGACTTGGCTGACTCGATGACGTCGTTGAGCTTATCGAAAGCTCTCTCGTGGATGACCGAATTAACGAAGTTGCCATGGTTCTCGGGAGCACCGACCTTGATCTTCTCGGTCTCTTCAACAATGTACTTCTTGAACTCCGGCCAGACTGACTCAGCGACATAGACACGAGAGCATGCGGAGCACTTCTGCCCTTGATACTCAAAGGCAGCACGCAAGGTGTTGTAGGCTGCACTCTTGATGTCGGCTGAAGGGTGTATCAGATGCCAATTCTTACCGCCAGTATCACCAACCACACGTGGGTACGAGTTCAGCCTACCCTCCGATGTGGCCTTGCCAACCTTCCCTTGCAGCTCTTTGAAAGTGGCGATCGAGCCAATGAAGGTGAGACTGGCAAACTCTGGTCGTGCCATCACGGTGTCAGTGACGACACGATGGTCTCCAGGAACAAATTGGACCACGTTGGGTGGTAATCCGGCTTCGAGCAGAATCTGATAGAGGATCCAGCTGGCATGAAGAGCGGAATCGGAGGGCTTCCAGACCACGACATTACCCAGCATGGATGCAGGGCCAACCAGTGTTGCACCGAGAGCGGTGAAATTGAATGGCGTAATGGCGTACACGAAGCCCTCTAGAGGTCGGTACTCCATCCTATTCCATACGCCCTTGTCGGTCACCTTAGGCTGCTGAGAGAACAATTCCTCACAAGCCTTGACGTACTGACGAAAGAAGTCAACAGTCTCTACAGATGCATCGATCTCAGCCTGCCAGATATTCTTGCCCTGGCCGAGCATAGTAGCTGCCAGTAGATCGTATCTGTATTTTCCGGTGATGAGCTCGCATGCTCGGAGGAAGATGGAGGCTCTATCTTCGAAAGGCGTTGCTTCCCAAGCAGGCTTCGCGACCAGTGCAGCATCGATTGCCGCATTGACTTGCTCAGGCGTGGCCTGTGCATACTTGGCCACAACATCCGCGTGCTTGGATGGGTTCAGCTGGCTGGCCGTCAAAGAGTCATTGATCTGGTACTCGTCAACACACGTTGTGAGAAAGTATGCGAGTACTCACTGTCTTCCCACCAACAGTGATAGGGATCTGAGCAGGTAAGGCCTGCTTCATGCGTTTGAAAGCTTGATCGAACTCGTTCCTTTCGATCGACCCTTTGGCAAACGTTTTCTGATATTCGGTGAGCATTCAATCCCGACTGGTTGACATGCTTGGGATTACAAACCACCGGCTCATTGGCAAAAGGTGGTGCAGTCCATCATGACACGCATCTTTGCTGCCTCGTAAGTGCAGTCAACTCTCGCTGTGGTCCCTTGATAGGGCGAATGGTTCGAATGCTATGCATGGTGGGTACAAAGGTGGACTCAAGATGGGCGAATGTGTAAGCCAACTTGGAGTTGTTGAAGCTCCCGTATCCATTTTGAACGCGTCCAACTCTTATCCATCGACTTTTGATCGGCCATTGCTGATGTTCGCTTTCGGTGCGGTTCTCGGTACCCACCACCGACTCCGCGCGCCGTTGTACGCCGTGCATGCTCAAGACCGCGCCCTTCCCAGCATCGCAGGGCGTGAGCAGCATTTTTACCCCTCATTGTCCGCCTATCCGGAGATAACGACTCAAGGAAACGTTCCCTCAGTAAGCCACAAAGAGCAAAATGAAGCTGGGCATCCTGGGATGTGGTAAGTCGAATGCTACGTCATTGAAGATAGATTTGCTGATCTAGCAGGTACCATGGCAACATGGATTGTCAAGAACATGTTGGAAAGGACGTCTGGAGCGTCGCGCGTGTCGAAGGTTTTGGCGAGTGTGCGTACCGAAAGGTCCGCTGACCGGTTACGTCATGAGTTTCGAGATCACAACAAACGCGTCGACATCCGCGTTCAAGACAACGTTGGGGTGGCATCTGCGTCTGACACAATTATGCTCGCATGCAAGCCATATCAAGCACATAAGGTGTTGGCAGCCCCTGGCATAGCTGATGCTCTTCACGAAAAAGGCATCATTAGCATACTGGCTGGTATCTCGACCAAGCAGATTCGCGAATCACTCGCGACAACCAGGAAAGATGGCATTTACAACATCATTAGGGCTGGGCCAAACGTCGGTGCTCGTGTGGGCGAGTGCATGACCGTCATCGCAGAGCCTCACGATGTGTCAGCCAAGCTAGTTGAAGACACCACATGGCTATTCGAACAGATTGGACGTGTCACTGAGGTAGTCGAGACAGCATACGATGCCGGCTTCGTCATGGCGGGCTCCGCCTACTCTTTGCCTACAGTGGCCATCGAAGGGCTTATCGATGGAGCAGTGCAGCAGGGCCTCTCGCGCACTGCGGCCACAGACATCACGGTCCAGTGTCTCAAGGGCTTGACAAAGATGCTCGAGAATGGCGAGCAACCAACAGAAGTGCGCAACTCAATATGTACCCCCAATAGTGTTACGATCGCTGGATACCTTCAACTGGAACGCCAAGCTGTGCGAGCGTCTTTCGCAGACGCTCTGCGGGTCGCAATCGAGCGTACGAAGAGTTATGGAGAGAAGTAGTCATTACGAGTATGCAGATTAAACGAGTGTCCAGTTACAGTGTCCCAACCCATGTCTATCTAGCCAGTGCCCAAAATTCGGGCCTTGAGTTCCTTCTTCGCTTGCGCGTATCCATCCTGCAAACGTTCGGCAGCACCTGCGTTCTCATTCGCCCTATGCATCGAAAAGTGCAGGCACTCACGGACAGTTCCCCAATTGACGCACTTGAACACGTATTGGGCTGCCTCAAACTTGGCTTTGTTGCCTTTGCCCTGATCCTCGATCTTCGACAACAACTCGCCGCTGACATGATCCGCCATGCCGTACAGCTGGCCAAACTCCAGAGTCCCGGGATTAACACCTTGACCTGCCAGCTCCCGATGGAAGTCTGATGCTTTGCGAATAGATTCGGCATTATGTCCAGCAAGGAACAACTCTAGTCCGGGGAAATGGGGCTGGTTGATGCCATCGAACGAACGTCGGAGAAGATCGCGAGCAATACCGTTGTAGGCCGCATCAGTGTCAGGTTTCGTGTCGTGGATGCGATCTCGCTCTTCTTGGAAGATGTACGCTCCCCTGACAAGCTTGACCCCGAGCGTCCAGCCTTCCTTTCGAGCTAGTTCGAGGTGCTCACGGAGCACATTGCGAGTCGCTTTGAGGTAAGCTTGGTACGTATTGAGGATGAGGGCATCGCCGTCGTCGCGGTTGTGCTCGCGCATAAGGTCAAGAGTCCAGCGGTCGATTGTTGCTTGATACACCTGTTGCTCTGCGTCGACTAGAACATAGCTTCCCTGGGATTTGGCCTGCCGACAAAGCTGGTCGAGTGCCTCCCAGAACTGCTTGGGGGGGTCCTGTCCTGCAGTCAGGGCACTCGCCACACTCCCGCCTGCTCCCGTATACTTAATGCCGATGTAGTCTCCTCGGCCAATTACCGATAACGTCTTGAGGTTTCCATCTAGCCATTGTTGGATGTGCTCAGCAGAGATGTCAGTGAGGGGGTGCGTATCGGCAAGATCATGAGCAATGATCTCGCGGGCGTAGTTGAGGATAACACCCTTGTACCCAACTGACTTGATGCCGGCTATGGTTCGCCTGATTTCACTAGACTCGTGTCCTGCACGAAAGTGATCATAGATCACAGCACGCAGTGCCCGGCTCAGAAGCCAGTTCCTGTCAGGATCCAAGATTGGTTGGCGGGAATTGGCGATCTTTCCAAGCACTGCAATGCCAAAGCGGGACAAAGGCAGGGTTTGCGAAGAGGCGACTCAAGAAGAGTGTACGAAGGACAGCAGTAGTGGGAAGACGTGCTAACGGTCGGACTGAGGTCTGAGCTGGGGCCGGAGCTACATTGCGGGCTGGATCGGTTGTAGTGATACGTCTGTAGGAGTGCAGTCGAAACACTGAAGGTGCCGAGCGACGCAAGGATTTGGTTTGGAGAGTAACAAACGCCATGTTGTGGTCCACCTGTCGGTGATTGAATGTTGAACAGCTGGATAGCGAACGTATTGTGGTGGGGTTCCTTCTCAGGCTGCTAGCGGTGTTGTGCCCGAGGGGTACAATCAGTGACGCATTCCTGGGCCGAGAGCCCCATTTGCTGGATCTCATGCTGCCAGCTGCAAGTGACGGTCATGCAGATTATGAACGCATCAGTGCAGGTATTGGCCAGCAATCAGTACTGCCAAAGCATATGTTACAGCAACTGCTCGCTGCCAATTTACGCAACTGCTCGCTGTCAGTTTACGCAAGGTCTGGCTGGCTGGCTCGCGCTACAGCATTCTGCCAAAAGACCGATACCATGTACTTGAGTACGGTTACTGCTTCACGTGACATTATACCTTCACTGACCGGCTGCTTTTCGAAGTCAGCAGTGATTTTACCTTGTACCGTTACCTGGGCTCTCGGACTTCTTGGCATCGAAGCGACCATCTGCTTGACCTGCCGGGTTGCCTCAAGAGTGGGTGATGGGCTGCGCACGTGAGCAACCTTGGAAGACAAGCCGACCCCTCACGTAGGGCGCCTTTTACCCCACAGATAGCATATCTGGTGCGCCTATCGTTCTCTGGTGCGCCTATCGTCCTTGCCCAGAGTGGCTATCAGAATCGAGGCGCTGTTATTTAGATCAATTGCCGTGCTCTTTTCGGTCTCCAGCAGCGAACACCACGGCTCGCGAGAACTCAGCCGTACTCTATCTCGTGCCCGCAATGATGGACGAAAACGTCTCCGAGCCGCTTGAGATACCCAAGACACCGCCTCCGCGAATCCCAAGACGGACGCCTCGAGCGTGAGTGCCACAAACTCCGATAAGCCGCAACGCTAAAATTTTTACAGGTGCAAGCAGTGTCGAACGGCGAAGATCAAGTGCTCCGGCAACCGCCCTTGCGACCGTTGCACTCGACGTCGCGATTCATGCGTCTTCCCCAGCGATGAACCTCACGTGTCGGTTCCCGAGCGTTATCTGCGCGACCTCCAGCGTCGTGTTTCGCAGATGCAAGAGGCGGAAGGGCAGCAGCCGCAAAAAGAGGCGGAACAGGGGACCGAGGCTAGCGCGTCATCAAGCGAAACGCGTGAGCCATTGGCGCCAAGCGCCATCGCCAAGCCTTCGCTCTCCAACGCCGAACATCCGCAATCCATCAGCGAACCAATCGCTGGTATCATCGATGACTCCACCACCGGAGCAGTTGCGGCACCACTCACTCCGATCTCATTGAGACCGGCATCCCAGGGACAGCCACAGCTTCAGCCTCGGACGCAGAGAGTGCAGCAAGCAGCCACAGACGTGTTGCCGCAGTACAACCCACTGGTCTCGCCCAGCCTCTCGTACGTCAAAGAAGTAGGAGGCCGACCACGCTATCTGGGACCAACATCGACATGGTCATTCTGTCGTCGTGCGTTATCTCTGTTGGAAGGGCATAGTCCTTCACCCGGTGGTCTGTCTGCTCCACTAAACACTGATGGTACAGCATTTCGTCTGCAATGGGAGCCTAAAGTCGCGGTTGACTCGTCTGATCTTAGAGGTCTCCCTCCAAAAGACTACGCTCTGCACTTATTCAACACGTGCAGATTCCACTTCGGGGAACTGTTCGGCATCGTCGACGAGGCAAGGTTTCTAGTACATTTTGAATCCTTCCACCGAGATGGCTTGCGTGTCGCCCAGAAGGAACGTTTGTGGTTTTGCTCGTACCTACTATTGATGGCGTTTGGGAAGGCCTTCCTGGCGTCCAGCCACCACCCTTTCGCATCTCGGGCCATGGCGTTGCTTCCAGACCCTGCATACATGCATGACGCAGGTTTGCCAGGTATCGAGCTCCTTGCACTGGTGGCTTTGTACTTTCAGTCGATCGATATGCGGTCAACAAGCTATCAGTACATTGGGCAAGCTCTTCGACTAGCCTATCTTGAGGGTATCCATACTCACGTGCCAGATGATGTTGTGAGCCCGGAATTTGCGAGTCGCTGCAACTTGTTGTGGTGGACGGTGTATGTGCTCGACCAAGAGATATCTGCCAACTCAGGCTGTCCAAATGCCATACCTGAGGGAGCAGCTACACTGGCACTACCTTCGGAGAGATGGCCCACACTGTCAGCCAAAGCACTGACTCTTCGCATTTATCTTTCCAAGCTGAATGCGAGCTTATGCAGTAGTAAGCGCGGCACTCTCCTGCAAACGTTTAATCTAGCTGACACAAGCTTAGCGGTGTACAGCAACGACGCGAGCCTTCAGAGCTCTTTCATCCCTAACACAGCTTCCTTTCTCCTACAGCTTGCGGAAGTCTCACGAGAGCTGGACCAGGTCATGTCGGGTTACAGCAACAGTTCACAAGGTGACCTTCCAAAGAGCCTCAGGCATATCGCGATGTCGTATCACCATGTAAGTCTTGCTGAACCGACTACCTCTCATGTCGCAGAAAAGGCTGGACACAACACGCAGAATCTTCGAACTCTTCAGCAGCACTATCGTCTAGATATCAACGCTGAAGACTTCCGTTGTTCTGGGCGTGTCTGGTTCTTTCGATTACATGAGAGACCACCTAAATCAGAGCAATGTCTGACAGCGACAGTGCATCGTTCTAGCAACACGCCCTTTGGTTATGTGGCTCTTCATTCAAAACTTGCAGCCTATATCTCCGCAACAACCCGCGGGTCCGGTAGCTGCTTTGTTACAAACCTCCACGGAATCCGCCATGGCCATCATACTGATGTTGAGAACTCTTGCAGAGCAGGACATGCTCGAATGTTTCCTTCCTTTCCAGCTCGAATACGTCTTCTCGGCGGCTATGCTACTCTCGCTCATGAGAGCGATTCTTCCTGATTACGTCCCCGACACGAATTGGTCCCGTTCAATTCATCACATTCTTGACCAAATGATCACCAAGAACAATGTCGTGGCACGACTACGAAAAGCCGAGATGCGAGAGCTTGATGCGCAATTGGCGTCTGTGCACAAGCGGAGCTTTGCCCCTCCAGGACCGTTTGCAACACAGACTATCGCTAATATCAATGCACACGGGGATATGTCAGCCGGCCTTCCTGCAGATCTCCTGAGCTCGCAAGCTTTTGATCAGAATCTAGCATCGAACGATCTTCAACAGTCGTGGGACATCGACTTTGGTGGTATGGACGATGCACTCTTCAACAATCACGACCAGATGCTCGACCTAGCTGAGCAGTTTCAAACCAGCGATCTAGACCCATCGATACTCTTTGGGCCCGGTTGATCATTACATACTACTCCGGATAACGTCGTCAAACGCTTCTGCAACGCGGCCCATGTTTGCTGCGTTCAACCCGCTGACGTTGATACGCCCGTTGCCTGGCAGATACACATGATGCCTTTCAATCAGCGATCGAGTCTGAGCAGCAGTTAACCCCGTCCAGGAGAAAAGTCCATTCTCCTTCAGAAGATGATCCCAACCGCCGACAGTGCCATTGCGTGGTGAGAATGTCCGCAACCGCTCTGCCATCTGTCGATAGAACTCCTTCCTCGGGCTCAGTATTCCGTGCCGCACCCGGCTTGTCTCAGCCTGCCATTCCTTCTCTAGGGCGGGCTCAGACAAAACGATGTTGACCAGCTCCGCTCCGTAAGCTGGTGCCGAGGAAACTTCCCATCGCGTCAACGAGCGTAACTGGTCGAGCACGTTGACGGCGATAGAGGGCGTGGCGCATACAACATGCAGCGCACCTACGCGCTCTGAGTACAAACCTGCATTCTTGGAGTATGATTGGCAGACAAGCATGTCTATACCCCTCCCGGCGAAATGGCGCACCGCCCATGCATCTTCTGGTCCACTACGTCCGAGCCCTTGATACGCGGTATCGAAAAAGGCGAAGTGCTGCTTGGTATGCATCACGTCTGCAATCTGACTCCACTCGTTCGTCGAGTAGTCGCGCCCGGTGGGATTGTGACAACAGCCTTCGAACACGAAGATGCTCCGCGCCGGTGCATTGTTGAGTGCCTCCAGTACGCTCTCCATATCAATATCCTGCGATGCGTTAAGGTACGGGTACGTCGCTACGCTGGTCTCAAAGCCCGCGTGCCTAAAGAGCGGATCGTAGTTTCCCCAAGTCGGTGTGCCTAGGTGCACTGGTGGTAGCGTTGAAGACGGTGCTGAAGATGACCAGTACTTTCTAAGGAAAACAGCAGCGATCCGACATGCGCCGGTGCCTGCGACAGTCTGTATCGATGCAATTCTGCCGTCTTTCAGGGCCTCACAGTCTTCTCCAAACATCAAGCGCGCTGCATTCTTTCTGTACGCTTCAATGTCACTATCAGTATTGGAACTTATGCTCTCAACCTATCAACGTACATCATGACTTGAATGACGCCTTTCAAGCTCTAGCTTCGCTTCTTTGACGACCACGAACTCATAGCACGCGCCCTGCTCGTCTCGAAGCACGCCAGCTCCGAGGTCCACTTTCAGAAGGTGCGTATCATGATCATACTCTTTTTTGAGCACGAACATGGGGTCGACTGGCGCAGCGGGCACTTCTGAGAAGCTGGCTGGTATTGTCTTTGCGGTCGACATGCTTCGCGATCTTCGATGGCATACACCGTTTCCGAGGCTTCTAGGTATTGGGTTTGGGCGCAGCGTTGATCTGATGAACACTCTGGCGGCTTGGTAACTATTTGGTAACATCGCAGTAAGGCGTAGTGATACGTCTTAGTTGTGGACTGATGAATTGCGATATCTCACAACGGTGATGTTATATGTTATATGCTGACTTCTTACGATTCCGGATCAAAAGCCGAGAAGCGGCTTCCATGAGCGATGCGCCCGCAATCAGTACCGAAGAAAAAGGCTTTGAAGCAATGCAGAACACCTCGAGACTGATGATACAGAAGGTAATCAATTCTGCGCTGTGGGCAATGGTCTGCCAATATATCGTTTCTATGAGTGGATGATGCATACCTGCCTGTTCCTCGTTTCAGGCAGACAGTACAGGGTCCGTACGAGATCACAATGACACTCAATAGGCTTGCATGACGATCGAATCTCAGAGAGCCCTCAGAGCCGGTTGCTGTGGTCGTGGAGGGTGATGGAAGAAAGCCGAACTTGATCATGTTGTCAGATCAATCTCAGTGCTAAAATTCAGTGAAAATCAGCGCGCCACCAGCTCAACGTAGCGGACGCCCTGCGGATCATCAGGTCGATCTGATATTGTCTTCGAGTTCTGGCAATGAGGTGTTGATGCGCACACGACCACATCAACGGCGTGAAGATCGGCTCGCGCGGGACTGGTCGAGTAAACCACTTACGTTGACTGATAAGCTTTGACGCAGTAGTTGGACAAGGACCGCTTCGGGAGCTTGATGCGGGGTCTGCCGAGCGAAATCGGACCCACGCGCAAGAACTTTGACGTTCACACAGCCCTCGCAGAACGCCGAGGTGCTCGTCGACCGCCGGCATGATCAAGGTCCAAATTCCATGACATGCAGTGCCTTATCCGTTAGGACATCCGTATTGAGTGTCCTATGTGAGAGACAGAGTTGCTGTAATAAATCGTAGACTGTGTCAAGGTCGCGTTCCATGCGATCGCCGTGACGTTGCTAGCGGGAGCCGCCTTTACGCGGAGATATGATGTTTCGCGCACGCGCGTCAAGATAAGGGCGTTCAGGTGGCGCTACTTGTGTATCTTTGCACCAGTTCGCGTCCTGTCTAGCGTCTGTCGAGATGCTAGACCTAAAATCTAGATACACACTGTTCCCAAGCTGAACAGAAACAATTTACGTCTGCATCCTCTGATTGGGTCGCATGCCCCTACGACCTTATCCGACACGAGAACCCAGAACCTGCGCAACGACGTTCTACGACTGTTCTCGAACGAGAAAATTTCGGCTGTGCACAGGTCGCAACTATATGTGATAGACCGCATCCTGCCACATCTTGTCGTACCCACACCTCGACACCCTTTCTCCAGGTCTCTAATCGAGCCTCCAACAGGTTTGTCGCGGCCATGGCATCTTTAGACAACAAAGGTCCAGCGATGGACAGCTATGCATCCTCCAATGAACCAGCTGAGGTTGGCTATTCTCAACCAGTCAAGCGCGGACGCTTCTCATTCGCAGTCGACCAAGAACCCAGTAGTTTTGCTGCGACAGCAAATGCTTCCAACGCCGACTTTGATCCAATTCCTCCTTCGAAGCGTACGTGGCATGCGGGTGCCTACGTCGCGTACTGGATGGCAGATGCCTGGGCCGTGTCTAATTGGGAAGTCGGTAAGTTACGTCCTTAAGGGAACTTGACGCAATCATGGTTTCTCTGACTCTGCTTTCCAGCTTCTTCCATGATCGCTGCAGGTCTAAGTTGGAGGATGGCCATCGGCGCTTGTGTGCTAGGAAATACACTTATGGGTCTCGTAATCACCATGAATGGTCGTATTGGTGCTACAGTAAGTTTGACCCCACAGTACGCCGGCAGGTATATTTTCTAACAAACTCCAGCTCCACACTCCATTCCCAATTCTCGCCCGCATGCCCTTTGGTTACTACTTCAGCTACTTTGTGGTTGTATCCCGCTGTGCTTTGGCCATCATCTGGCTGGGGTAAGTCTTCGCCAAGGATGTGAGTGAGTGAGATCCAAATTTGCTGACTGCCATCGCAGAGTACAAACGGTAACTGGTGGACAATGCATGGAGGTACTGCTTACCGCAATCTGGCCCAGTTTTGCGAAAATCCCCAACCACGTTCCTGAGAGCCAAGGCCTGTCGACAGCTGGATTCGTCGCATTCTTCCTATACTTCTTGCTCCAGCTGCCGTTCCTTTGTATACCGTACACGAAGATCCAGTATTTCTTCGGATTCAAGTCGATCATCGCGCCGATCATCTTCTTGGCTGTCTTCGGCTCGACACTGCACAAGGCTGGCGGTACCATTAGCCATAGCACGGTCATTACGGAGGGTGTCACAAAGCACGGCTCTGCACTCGCGTGGGCCTTCTTCTCCAACCTCAACTCTGTCCTAGGTAACTATGCCACCCTTGGTCTCAACATCGCCGATTTCTCTCGTTACGCCAACAAACCCAGCGCGCAGAACGTGCAAGCCATCGTGATTCCATTCATTTTCACTATCATCGGCCTCCTTGGTATCTTCACAGCTGCAGCGGCAGAGCCAGCCTACGGTCGTGTCATTTGGAACCCCATCGAGATCATCGACGATTGGCAGGCTTCTGGATCGCATGGAGGCAGAACGGCTGCTGCTTTCGGCGCCATTGGTTTGCTCATCGTCACACTCGGTATCAACATCTCGGCCAACTCCATCAGCGCAGCAAATGACCTTGTGTCATTTTGTCCCAAGTACATCAACATCCGTCGAGGTCAAATCCTGGCCGCTATCATCGGGGCATGGGCTTGCGTTCCTTGGAAGATTCTCGCATCCGCGCAAAAGTTTCTCGCTTTCCTCGGCGGCTACACTATCTTCTTAGGGCCGATGACTGCCATCCTCATGACGGACTACTACATCTCTCGACGCGGCAATGTGTCTGTTCCCGATATGTACAACTTCCACGGAATGTACCGATACTCTGCCCGCTATGCTACCAACTGGCGTAGCGTTGTTGCCCTCATCATCGGCTTTGCGCCTCCACTACCAGGCTTCATCAACAGCGTTTCACTGAATACAATCGATGTCTCAAGCGGTGGAAAGAATTTGTAAGTCTACACTCTTGTCATGAAAGCGATTCAAAGCTCACACCTCACTAGATTTGCCATTGGCTACATCTACTCTTTCGTCGCTGCTGGTATATTCTATTGGGCTTTGATGCGCTGGTTCCCGCATCAGGAAAGCCGACTCGAGTATGCTATTACAGGCGAGGATATCATCGCGGCATCGGACGAGAAGCAGCTTGCATCAGGCGCGCGCAAGCCGCAGAAGGGGCTTCGAGACCTTATGCGTTCTATGTTGCACAAGAAGAATAGTCGCAGCAGCGTTTGAGGCTCACCTCACTATGTAGAACTTGGTGTCATGTTCGGTGTACGAGCAGCGGGCCAGGAATGAAGCATTACGTCACATATCCCGCAACTCTTGATTGACCTTGACGAGGTGCCTGACATGTCACTCTACACAATCGTCGGACACCAGGCGTTGTCTGACTAAGACCCATTGCTCAATATGTCTGAATATTGAGCTCTCAGTCATCGCAAAATCGTAAGATCTGGGCCCATGCACTGGCATGATTGCCAGCGTACCATGCATGCCGACTCCAGCTGGGCAGCTACAAAAGCTTCTTCACATTACCAACCTTAACACTGGTGTATCTCTCTTACTGTAGGGCAGAGGTATAGATAGCCAGTAAAACACGATAATAACCATAGATAATAATAAGTAGTACAGAACTGAACTATCTAGCTTAAGAGTTGGGGTTACGAATCTAATAACTGAGTAGATTAATCAGTTTGAATATAGACTGTAAGAGTTGTGTTCCTAGTTGCTATATATTTCAAAGGAAAGCAAAGGCTTATTCGGCCTAATATAAGCCTTACATGCTAGACTTACTTGGCTCAATACAAGCTGCGTAGGATGTTATATATATTTTACCTAGCTTAACTACGAGAGCTTAGTTGTAAGCTTATTACGTGACTTGTAATTAATTGTGCCATAACTGTGCTGCACCGAAGAGCCTGTATAATTACTGCGCTAGGTGGGTCAGCAATCGTAGAGAGTAAGCATCTGGTTGGCTGGTTAACAAGAGATCGTAACACCTATATCTGAAGTGCCGGCCAATCCCGCTTTGCGGGAGCAAGATTATGTGGAGACCCAGACCTCCTTTGCCGGGCATATATAGCTATTATGTAGTAAACTTAGTATCACTAGCTGAGTGAGAGCTAGGCCACTCACAACGACTGTAAGTTGAAGATACATCAAGATGACTAATTCGAGCTTAGAGGTCCTGCATCAAGGAACAGAGGAATATGAAACTACGCGGCGTGCAAACATAAATCCACTCGTTGCGCAGAGATTTCCACACTCTATCTGGGTTGTCCAAAATGAACGCGACGTAATAGCAGCCTTGGAATTCGCCAAATCAAACCGGAAGCACGTGGGGGTTCGGTCAGGTGGACACACATTCCACTACAGTCCTCTACTTCAAGGCGGTATCCTCATCGACACGACCCACCTCAATCGTTCCGTCGATTATGATCTCAACACCCGTGAGGTCAGCTTCGGCCCTACCGTCCAAGTCAAAGAGATATCTGATGTCCTTTTGAGACATGGACGTTTCTTTGCTCACGGACACTATCCTACTGTAGCTGCAGGAGGATTCCTACTCGCTGGCGGTCAGGGGTATTTCATGAGGGGAATGGGTGCGACAGTACAACAATGGATTACCAAGATACGAGTTGTGACGTCTGAGGGAAAAGTCGTTACTGCAAGTCGAACAGAGAACCAGGACTTGTTTTGGGCAGCAAGAGGTAGTGGTACCGCATTTTTTGGTGTGGTAACCAGATTCTGGGCCAGGACAATACCGGCTGAGCAGCTGTTCGTTACTTCGCACACCCTCGAGGTCGGCAACAAGTACAAGGAGTTACTCGAGTGGGCATTCGCGGCGGCTGCAAATACTCCCAAGTACGGCACGGACATAACCCTCCTCACATACTACAAGGAAAATTTCGACACGACTTTATCGGATGACAGTGTTCCTCCAGGAGCACGACTAATGCTCGGTGTAGCAGCTAACGCTTACACCGGAAGTCTCGCCGAGGCCAGTAGGCTATTGAGCGCCTTTACCACGATTCCGGCCTCGTTGAAGTCGAATCTAGTAGAGTCGAAGCCTACGTCAACCGACACTTGGGATAATACATGGGCACTACAGGACGCTCTATTTGGACCTGAACGCGGGCTCAACTGGCAGATCAACAGCATCTTGAGTCATCCGAAAGTTCCCTTAGCTGAGCTTGTCAGAACGATCAAGCCAGCTGTTTGCGAGCTTCCAACCAGGTTCTCTATGAGTGCAATTTGTCCCGCAGACGTGAAACCAGATGAGTCTGACTCCATGGTTAGCATCCCACAGCCGATCTACGTTTCTACATTCACGGCGTGGAAGGATGAGGCGTTGACGCCACATATTGGCCATGTAATGCGTCGTCATTACAAAAACGCAGGTTCGGTGGCAGGTGGCATGTACATTGCGGATTACGATCCCAACTGCGATGATGCAAACGTAAGAGCTTCTTGAGACTTGTACACAACGGGTGCTGACTATTACTTACAGCAACCTGTTTGGACCGACTCTGCATTGGCACGGTTTCTCCAGATACGAAAGGCTTGGGATCCAAATGAACTATTCCCATCCTATAGGGCTATTGTGAGAACGCACAACATATCGAAGGTCGAACACTCATTCGTAGAGTAGACCCTAGATAATGCTTAGTTTGTCCCTTTGACAACAACTATGACTGCCATTTACTTTTACTGTTGTTCTACTAGACGCACTACAAACATCAATCTGATACCAGCCCGCCGAAACGGTCCGAAAGTCGTTACCATGAATTGGCAAGAGTCAACGATCGATGTGGGGCCCGATCGCACCATGGTTATGTGGGACCAAAAGAATCTTATATGAACTGGCAAAGCCTTGGAGAACTTACTCATAGTTCCCGTATACTTTCTAGCAATAGCCATGTCGACAACTATTGCCCATCCTTTGCTGGGCAACGTTGAAGGAGTCGTGGAGGGCGAAGTCTTACAATTCAGAGGAATACAATATGCAACGCTGGAGGATCGTTTCGCGTCGCCAGTCATACGAGAGAATTACGATGGCAGCATCGATGCACGATCATTCGGGTTGGTCGCTTTACTTTGACAATGCCCAAAAAGCCAGGCTGATGGGTATCACACAGGCCTACCGTAATTTGTCCACTCGAGAGCTGCGACATAGACCAGAATCTGGTCCAGCATACCTTGCCAAAGCCGAAGCATCCGGGCATCTCAGATGTAAAGGGTCTCAACCTTGTCATCAGTCGTCCGTTAGAGATCGCCCCGGATACGAAGCTACCAGTCGTAGTCTTCATTCATGGTGGTGGGCCTATAGGAGGCAATTGGTTCCCACAAACCGACTGCAAGGGCATTGTCGACCTCTCCACGCGTCTGAACAAGCCAATCATTGGCGTGGGCATCAAGTACGAGCAGCCGTCACCGCACTGTGGAAAGTCGCTTACATAGCCATAGCTACCGACTAGGCCTCGCGGGGTGGATGATATCTGAAGAGCTCGAAAACGCGGGCTACAAAGCTAATCGTGGTTTGCTCGACCAAAAAGCAGCCTTCAAATGGCTTGCGAAATTCATACGAGGATTCGGAGGAGACCCTGATAACATCACCTCCATGTCTGAAAGTGCAGGCTCGGTGATGAATCTGCACCACCTGTCGTCAACAGAGCATCTTTACAAAAGGGCAATAGTCCACAGCGGCTCGCCTCTGCTGTTTAAACCCCTGCCACAGTCTGTGGCAGAACGATCGTATCATGAGACACTGGGATCATTGGGGTTGCAGGATCTCAGTGTCGATCGACGGATCGAGTCTTTGCTGCAGATCCAGCCCGAACTGCTCCTCACCCAGATACCTCCCACGATTCCTTTCAATATAACTCAGGATGACGAATCGATCCAAACGTACACCTTCCAGGACGTGGGGGCGTTTGCGGAGGGCTCCAAACTGCTTCCAGGAACACAGTGGTGCCGAGAGCTGGTGATCGGCTGCTGCCAATTGGACAGTCAGGTGTTTGAGATACTGGGCATGCTGCCAAAAGAGAACGTCATCGAACCCTTCATTAAGGCATTGGAGGCTCATATCACTAATGCAGCTACGTTACACGAGGTTCTGGACATGTACGGCATTTCTAGGGCGACGACTGATGCGGACGCCTTAGTGCCGGTCTTGCGCTTCATTTCCGAAGTCAAATTCTGTGCGGCAGCACACTTCTATGCATCATCGTGGCCACAGGACTCGTACTTGTATCGTTTTGACGAACTGAATCCATGGCACGGTCCGTGGCAAGGCTATGCAACTCATGGTCTCGAGTTGGCATACTTGTTCCATAACTATAACGAATATCTGAATGCAGATCAGAAACAAGTGAGTAAAGCCATGGGAGCAGATATGATTGAATTTGGGTATGGACGTGCTCCATGGGCAAGGTTTTGTGACCAGAGAGGATTTCAGGTCTACGGTGATAGCTCTGAATGGGTACCGTGTGGCTCCGAAAAGGATGGCAGAACAACTCGAATAACAAAGATTCGAGATGAAGTCGGATTGGATGACTGTGCTTGCGCTATCGAAGCGTTCTTACACTTATCTTAGAGTAGAATGCATCCTTTCTGCCACATGCGCTAGGTTGACATATATTGTTGATAGTCTGACCGAGTGTAGCGATAACCATATTCGGTATCCGAATCAATGAAGAGACGATTTCTTGCACAAATGAGATGTTTAACATTCAGATATAAGTTAAGGATAACATGTTGAGACATGAGTTTGAAAGCTAGCTCCGTTTGCATACATCCTAAGAGACACCAAAGTGTTTCAAATGACCAGGTCGAAACTGATAAACCCTTCAGTATCCTCTCTGAGTTACTGCTCAAATGTTGATCTACCGCACATAGTTGATGTTGTTTCGAGAATGAAGATTTTGATGCTTCAAAGTTGTTCAGAAATGTAGTTCGTAGTCGCGAGCAAGGACATACTGACGACTTGGGTGGTCTCGACAACATCCAAAGCTGACGGTCACAAGTTCCTATGGTTCTTGACGACAGACGTGCAATTACGGGCACACAGGCCTACAGGCCTACAAGCCCACAGTATACAGGGCCCCACATACATCAGGGAATCTGTAAGATTTCTGAGTGGGACACTGGCTAACTGAGCGCACTAATTAAGCGGGTCCAACTGAAGTAAGCTCCGTTCGGCAGGACGGGACTTCCCTGTCCCGCAGCATTGCGGGGTCGGCAGCTGACTGCTGCGCATCCGGGAGATTAGTAATTCCTTGCTAATGAGCCCGTGTGCGGCTTCCCCGTGGGGTGCTGCAGGGCGCTGCAGGGCCCACGGCACTTCCAACATGCCATAACCACAGTACACTGCGCTCTGGGCAACCAAAGACTCGCCGCTGTAGCTGTCGAGCTCCCCATCCCCATTCCCATCCCCATCCCCACTTGCTTCCATCGCGCTGCTGCCACTTGCCCCATGCCCACTTCGCCCCGTCCTGTTTAGCCCAAGCTCATGCAGTCCGACTCTTCGAACCGGGCGGGCGAGCAACGAAACAAGAGTCCCCAAGCCAAAGCTCAAGCGCTGCGCACACTGCACCCGCACCTTCCAAAAGGGCGAACACCTGCGCCGCCATCAGCGCTCGCACACGGGCGAGCGGCCGTTCCGGTGCAGCTTCTGCCACCGCCAACATGCACGCAGGTGAGCCGCTGCCTGGTCTGCCCGCCGGGCCACGACAGCTGCTGACCACGCCAGCGACGTCCTGCAGCGACACCTGAAATCGTTCCACACCCATGCCATCCACATCGACCACGTCGACGCCGTCGACGGCCAGCCCGGGGCCGGCCAGGTCTCTCGGCGCAGGCGCAAGCGCAGGCGCTTGACCAACAACGAGGACGACGACGACGACGACGATGATCAAGACAACAACGACGAGGACTCGGATGTCAATGGATATGTGAGGAGTGGGCGCAGCGACAACAGCACCACCGACCAAGGCAGTCGCAATAGCAACGGCGATGGCGATGGTGACTGCAGCGCCGGTGATGCTGTTCAGCGTGCCCGGCAGCACCGCCGCCACATGTCTCTCGAAACTGGCATGCAGCCTGGACCGGCGGCTGTGCGGCATCACAGTGGCCAATTGGACATGGACGATGCCGCCATGATGGCTTTGGCAGACACGACCCTGCCTCTCGACGGCCGCCAACAGTTGCGTCCATCCGGCTTCGGTGCGCATATGGACTCGCCGCAGATGCTGCCCACTGTCGACGCCGGCGCACCACACCAACAGGCTTGGTCAGATCGTCAGATAGACACTGCCGTGCCGTTGCTACACCTCCCTGAACATGATCTCGGCATCCACGGCACCCAGCAAAACCTGGATCCTCGCCTCGATGACCCTACACTGTCCAATCAACCCCAGCCCGCCTTCGCTCCAGACAGCATCATGGCCGCTGACCTGGGCCCTGTCGTTCAGCCAGCTCTCTCCACGGCCATGCTTCCCTGCCAGGACTCCTCTGACAATTTCTTGCTGGGGCCTAATATCTTAGACTACATGGATTTCTTTGATGGCGACGCTTTCCCAAACCCGCTTCACCCACAACAGCCTGGTCTTCAGCAGGCCAACACATTTCCGCGCGAGCGATACAACCAGGTCCAACGACTGTGGCCCACTAGAAAGAGCTTCGCCAAAGCCTTCAGTCAAAACCTATGGGATGATGTCGTCCGACACAAAAGCGACAACATCCTCTCGGATCCATCTGTCCCCGAGTCGCCGTCCCATCCACTGGCCGATTATAGCGAGCGCCAAACATCGTCTTGGGCAATGGACGATGACAGACGGCTGAAGTTGATCCGATATGCTGATATGCACGGCTTGCCGTCGCCTCCTGACAGCAGTAGCTGTGATCAACACCACAATGACAGTGCACAGCCACGTTACGATGGCGCCAGGTTTCCTCCCACAAGATTGCTGAATCTTGCTTTGTTCATGGCGTTCCGAAGATTCAATACTCTGGTCCCCTTTATCCATCAACCCACGTTCTCAGTCAAAACTGCCCCCGACTCTATTGTCTTTCCCTTGTGTTTGCTTGGGTTTGTAGTATTGGACTCGGAGCAGACGAAAGCCTTCGCCTTCATGTACCTGGGCGATGCGTTACGCAGGTGCTACAAAGACCTGTCACCATGTTTTGGCGAACTCAGGGCTTCTTGGAAGACCATCGTTACTCTAACTTCGGCGACCCTCCTTTTGACCACATTCACCGTGTGCGGCGAATCTGCAAGACGTGATGAGACTCAAGCGGAGATACTGTATAATCACACCATCTCACTCGCGCAGCTGTCGGGCTTGTTCGTTCCTGATCTAGACCGAGCTTCTTCCAAGGATATTCTTTCAACAGTCCAAGCTCGTTTCCATGCTTAAGGGATTGATGGGGAGTATTTGTGGAAAGCCTGGGCACGTATCGACAGTACTAAACGCCTCATTACCTCGCTGTTCATGATGGACGCTTGGTGGGCCTACAGCATCCGCATCTCACCGTTGATCCATTCGAAAGCGCTTTTCTTAGAGCCTCCATGCTCTACAGAGCTTTTCCAGTGCCGCTCGGCAATGGCATGGCGCCGAAAGCTCCGGGGAGGGTACGAGATCTATACCTCTCCCGTTGTTTTGCAACTAGAATCTCCCCTGGCCGGTGTAGTAGCACGAATATCGCTGCAAGACATGTGCCCAACGGCCATGCACGGCCAGCTTTGTATGATCTGGATCTGTATCATCGAGCTGCAGGATTGGCAACTACGTTATCAATTCCGCTCTCCTCAGAATATACTGGCGTTGAACGCAGCCACTGGATCACTTGCCAAAGTGCTTTCCGATCTCCAGCACCAGCACAGCCAACTCTTTGAACATCAAGATGCGAACTGCATGACCCTATGGCACTTTTTGAATTTGAATCTGTTCGCTCATCTACACACATTTGAGTTGGCAGCCGGACGACAAGGTGCCGAGAGCGCTCGAAGGGCTCTGGACGAGATAGCCGCTTGGGGTCGAACTAAGCACGCTCGGCGGGCGTGCCTGCATGCTACTGGCGTCTTCAAATCGATGAGCCGACGGCGCACCGGGGAGGGAACCATGTTCCATTCCGAGCCTGCCCTATTTTCCGCCGCCTTGGTTGTCGCTCTGTACGTCTTTACGGTGCAGGACGATGCCGGACATGCAGATACGTCGCCGTTGTTGAACTCCGAGGTCGAGCCGTACGAGTTGCTGGATGACGTTGATTGGTCTGCACTGGACCAGGAGTCAGCATCAGGTTCGGACGCTACAGCTGGTGCAGATACTGGAGAGCAAACCCCAGCAGCATGGTTCATCAACCAAGGGGGAAGCGTCACATTTGCAGGTATAAGTTGTAAAGGAGGTTATCATGCGGCAAAGATAGTTCTGCTCGAGTTTGCAAGCCTGCTTGAAGAAATCGGAAGATGGAATGCAAAAAGGCTGTGCCAGATACTCATGACTCTCAGCGACTCGTTGCTCGATGTGGAGGATTAGCGTAGCAATAGACGAGGGTGCCGTAAAAAATGGTCCGTTGATGGTCACTTCAAGCATTTTCTGGTTGCGTGTGGAAGTCCAGAAGTCGAAGCATGTGAGATCGTGCTTAGTCCTCCAAGCTGATGTTGCCAGCTGCCAAGGCCTTCCAAGCAGCATCGACTCGCTGCCTATTACACACGCCCAGAGCATCACAATGCCGTTTCCTCCTTCTTGCCGCAAAGCCGTCTTCGTCAACAGACTCAGATTCGCCAAGCGGGCCGAATGCAAAATTATTACCCGCTTGCCATGGCTCCAGTCGAGCAACGAACTCGTTCCACTTATGCGACATCACAGCAGAGACTCTGCATGCGCCATGGTTGAAACTGAGATCAACCCCCTCAAACAGCAGTGGCAAGTCTACAGCATGATGGGGCTCGGCTGGATGGCTGCCAGGGACCCGCTTGGTCGACCAAATACCGCAAGACCGGCCTTCCTTTCACCGCGCCACTGTTGGACAATGCGTTCAATCGCATTTGTAAAGCGCGCGTCGTGCGGAAAGTCCAGAGCTCCAAGCGAAAAGCGAACATGTTCAGTCGATAGTTGAGTGTGACTATAAGAATTGGCTGCTTCTTTTCAACTGATGTTTGGACTAGATTTGTAGGATCTGCGGTACTGTTGATACAAAGATCAATTCGTCCGGTCGAACGACATACCACGGAGTTTGGAAGCGCTGCTTCCCAATGTCGCGGTCTGGGAGCCACCTAGAAGTGATGAGTTAAAATATATAAACATGTCTTCTATATTAGCTTTTCTCCTCTCTAGAGAAATAGTTTTTTAACAAGGTTCTTGATTAACCTAGAACTTTTATAAAAGTAGAAAAGTAAAGTATGATAACTATCACACTAGAGGATCTCTAGTTATCTAACTACTCTAAAGGTAGATACTAAGATTTAAAAAGAGTAAAATTTTAGCTACTCTAGTAGGGAAACGCGTGCATGGACTGATAGCGTGTACAGGGTGCGTGATTGCTTCACAGATCGAGTCACGTCATGTGGGACGTCCAGCCCACAAGATGCCGCGTCCCACTTCAGGGTTCCCCGCGCCACAAACCTTACATATACAACGTTGCTCGCTAGTGCATATACGGAAAACACATTGGCTACCAAAAGATAGCAATTGCAACTCTGTTATTCTATTCTTGAACATCTAAATGAAGGCAGGTATTGAGTGGGTACGAGACATAACCAGTATCGTCGCTAAGTTTCGCAGGTCATCGTGGTTGGCGCCGGACCCTGTGGTCTTCTCACGGCCCTGTACCTCCAGAAAGAAGGAATTCAGGTCCAGGTGTTGGATGGCGCTGACAAGCTCGACAGACAGGCACGTGCTACTCACTATGCTGCACCAGCCTTGGTAGATTTGGAAAGATCTGGCGTTCTCAAGTTGATCAAAAAGCAAGGATTCGCTCCAAAGAGTGTCTGCTGGAGGCTCAAGGACGGTACAAGAATAGCGGGTCTACGGAATGATATCCTTCCCGAGTCAGATACGTTGCGAATGGTCGCTTTGCCTCTCGGCGACGTCATCGACATACTCTACAAACAGGCCACGGCTGCAGGCGCGGAAGTCCTCATGCAACACGCTGTCCAAGGATTAGATCAAGATAAGAACAAAGCTTGGCTAGACGTGAAGCTCCCATCTGGTGAGATGCAGAAGTTTGAGGCAGATTATATCGTCGGTTGCGACGGCGCAAACAGCCGGATACGACGAGCCCTCTTTGGCGACCGGGAGTTTCCTGGCACGACATGGCCGAAGCAGATCATTGCAACCAATGTCAGACACTTTTCGCGGCATGTTGGTGATTGCTCGGCTGACCTTCGTCTAGGTCTTCTACCCATTTGATACGAAGTTCGGCTGGGAAGATTCGAATTTTGTCGTACACCAGGACGATTGGTACATGGCAGCGAAGATATCCAACGATGGACTGTGGCGTGTCACGTACGGTGATGTTCCGGATTTGACGAAAGAAGAGTATATCGAACGGATTCCGGCCAAGTTCAAGAAGATATTGCCGGGTGCACCTACCCCCGATCAGTTCAAGATCGACAATGTCGGGCCGTACAAGATGCATCAACGCTTGGCGAAGCAAATGCGCGTTGGTAGATTTCTCCTTGCAGGAGATGCTGCCCATCTGTGCAACCCTTTGTAAGAACTGAATCTCAACGTGTCCCAGACTGTGTATTGATTGTGTATCAGCGGGGGATTGGGCCTGACTAGCGGGATATGCGACGTTGGGGGTCTCTATGAATGTCTTGCCGGTATCAACAAGGGTGTCGCCGACGACTCAATCCTGGACAAGTATTCCGAGATACGAAGGGAGAAATACTTGACCATAGTCGATCCCATCTCATCATCTAACTTCAAGAGATTGTGGGAGAAGACACCCGAAGAGACTATCAAGACGGATCCCTTTTTCCCCATGGCTGTAAAAGCTGAAAAGGACCCTATCTTTGGGAAAGAACTTATACAGGTGGGTGCAACAAAAGCAGTTACGAGTGCATGTTTAGGGTCACTAACTTAGAGCAGGGTACGCTGGCTCTACGTCATGACTTCACACAATATTACAAGTCTTAGGAAGGCAATTGGGTCTTCAGATGTATTGGATTGATTTTTGTCTTCGCTAAGCTGATGCATGCTTGTGCTTTATGGTTGATTAGAAACGCAGTTCTGAGGCATATCCATTGTGTGATCAAAGCCAGTAAAGTGTCCAATTTGATCTTGGTGTAGCTGGGTCAGTAGTGCCATTGATAATGTCCAGCCGGTTCGCAGCGTGCTCTAGGCCAAACCATTCATGTTGATGTCTTTTTGAAAATCTTGACTGACGCGTCTGTGCACCAAAACGTGCAAAAATCCACCACTTCGAAAATCTATTCTCATGTAGACAGGGGTCACCACTGCGAACTGCAGGTTTGGAGGATCAGCAATCAGTTTTTAGCGCTCGAGTATCGCAGGCGCGGAGATTTGAGGTCGTAGAACAGAACAAAGTCAAGGACATGATTACCATGATCGCTAACTATATTATTGTTCGAACAAGCCATCTTTGGCTGACGACTGACCGACTAATTGTTGAGCAAGCTCTTGAACTACAAAGTGATGCGTGCGTTGTATCGTTGAGCAAATGTTTAATGAGCATTTCTTTTTGCGTTTCAGCAGCTTATACAGCTCTTAGCAGCGATCTTTTCTAGCCTCGGTATCTGGAGAGTCAACTGTAGTCAATCAAAGACTGCCAAATGCCAAGTGACGCCTTGATCGAGAATCGGAAGGTGGGATTGCTGCGATTTTGTGTCGAGGTAATAACCCCACACGCTTACAATCTTCATCAGTCACTCAGCATTGAAGCGGTGACCGTCTATCTCGAATTTACAAGAATCTCGCTCATGAAGTACACAAGTCGCACACTGTATTGGTGACGTTATACGTGGCGAGATGTCATGTAGTGAATCGGGATACTTCTAAATGTGATCGCCTCATAAAGAACCATGTGGGGCACTTCGACCCCTTCTCCGGCCGGCCACACCCTGGACGGGTAACCACATAATTGCACTCTCTCCTCTGGATACTGATTTCCACTGGCCCACTTCTAAAATTATTGTGCCTCCCATCGTATCATGGAAGGATTTCCCTCCATGTGGTTGTTGATATATCTTGCGGGCGAGTCGCACACAACGCCTCTTAATTAAAGACTCGAGATGGGCAATATAACCGTTTTTCTGGCCGCCGCGGCATTGTTCTTCTCAGCCATCTACCTTGTTTCCAGTTCGAGGCGAAGGGCTTCCGAAGGTCGTAGCACAGTGCCAGGGCCTCCAGGTCTACCACTTATCGGAAATGCACACCAGCTCACCCGGTTCCCGAATCAAACGTACATGCGATGGGCGAAAGATTATGGCGAGATTTATAAGATTCGACTGGGCTGGTACGACTGGTATATGCTGAACACGCCAGAGGCGGTCAAAGAGGTCATGGACCGTCATTCCAACGTCACCTCTTCGCGTGTACCAATGCCCGTCGTCTCGGACGCACTTTCTGGGGGCATGAGATTTCTTCTGATGCCCTACGGAAAGGACTGGCGCCAGTTACGCTCCGTAGCGCATAGGCTACTGACTCTCAAGACGTCGGACACTTTTCAGCCAAGCCAAGAGTTCGAAGCAAAGCAGCTCCTGTACGAGATGCTCACCGACAACAAGTCTCAAAGAGAATTCTACATGCACATCAGAAGATATACAGTATCGGTGATCATGACTTCAACCTACGGAAAGAGAGTGCCTGAGTGGGTAAGGCTCTGAACTAGCCTCCTGGAGACCTGGCAGCGCTAACACTTTTCTCAGGATTGTGAAGAGGTCAGAGAGATATATGGGCTCATGCAAGATTTTTATGAACACGCTGCGCCAGGGGCGCATATCGCGGAAGTTTTCCCCCCTCTTGCTAAGCTCCCAGTCTTCATGCAGTGGTGGCGCAAAGAGTTGTTGCCTTTGCAACAGCGCCAGGCTCGCCTTTGGATGAAATCTTGGAACGAGCTTAAGGCAAAAATGGATGCGAAACGGGCTCCGCCATGTTTTGCAAGACAAGTCCTTGAAGAAGACTACCAGAAGCTTGGCATCTCAGAATTACAAGCCGCGTTTTTGGCAGGATGTAAGTTCATATCCAAGATAGAAAGTGGAAGGCCATACTGATAGTACTGGAGCCATGATCGAAGCTAGATCCGAGACAACGTCCTCCGCTCTTAACAGCTGTTTGTTGTATCTGTCTGCATACCCAGAGGTACGAGCGAAAGCGCACGCCGAGATTGCACGGGTCGTAGGGGACGAGAGATCTCCCACTTTCGAGGACGAAGAATCGCTCCCCTACGTACGCGCCATTGTTAAGGAAATTCTGCGCCTTCGACCAGTGACAAACATCGGTACGCCTCATTTCACAACCTCGGAACTCAGGTACAAAAACTACATCATTCCGAAAAATGTCGTAGTATGCGTTCAGCAATATGCGATCCATTACGACGAGGATCGGTACCCAGACCCAACTGCTTTCAGACCGGAGCGATTCTTAGACCATCCTCACAAAGCAGGCTATTATGCTGCCATACCAGACCCATACGAGCGTGACCACTTCAGCTTTGGAGCAGGGAGGAGGATATGTACCGGTCTCCATCTCGCAGAGAACAGTCTATTCATTACCCTTGCCAAGATACTCTGGGCGTTTGACATGCGTCCACCACTAGGGCCGGAAGGCAACCCCTTGCCAGTAGATGTCTCTGACTACGCCTATGAGCTAGGTGCAAATACCCTTCCAAAGCGGTTTTCATTGGATCTTGTCCCTCGGAACAAGAAGGTCGAGCAAGTTTTGAGGGATGAGTGGGCCCAAGCTCAGCTTGAGGGTTTTATGCTTCGTAACGTCAAAGTAGACGTGCATGGGATGGAGAGTCAAGCATAGTCTGCTATGTCCAACGTTGCACCTGCTGACACCTAAGTGGGGTTGTGGGGGATCGGCGGCCCCACATATACCAGGAGCATGGGGACGCAACAGTACAAGAGTACTCAAGACCACACATCAGTCCCGGTGTGAATCAAACTACACTTCTGGCCTTTGTGGTGTCCATATTATCATGACAAGTTACAATCTCCCCGTAAATAAGCTAGAACAGCTCAAAGGGAAGACAATTTCGATCTTTGGAGCAGTTTCAGGCAATGGACGAGCAGTACCAGATATAGCTTACAGTATGATATCTTGTTTCCTTGTCTTTCAGTCTGTAACGAGTACACAGGGGTTTGTGGTGATTGTGAGAACTGACAAATGGATAGCAGCTGTTGCCAAAGTAGCTCTCGGTAACTAGCAAGAGGACGAAGGACAGAGGCTTCGCTGCTCAACTCGGCGAGCGCGCCTTCTTTCGAAAGTGTGATGTCGCAGATTGGGCTGATGTCAGCAGTATGCTCTTCGAAACATGGACCAAATGGGGCACTATCCACAGTGTGATTTCCAACGCCGGCGTCAACACTCACGAGGAATTTCTCGAGGATGAGTTCGACGCAAAGACTGGAACCTGGCTCCCACCAGACCTCAAGTCCATCTAGATCAATCTTATCGGCCAACTGTATTTTGCCAAGTGTGCAATGCATTTCATCAAACACTGGCCGAAAACAAGGACACCGATCGTGATGACTGGATCTGCGGGGTCATTCTTCGCACTCATGCTTCCTCCTGGCTCAAGGTTTCGATTCGAGTAACATTCAATCAACAAAACATGTGTGTAAATTCCTTTTCGTAGCAGGAAGACGAACATGAATGGCATAACAGGATGGATACTACATATGTATCTGTAACAGCTAAGCACTATCGCTCTTGGAACTTCTCGCACTCTTCAAGACCTTCTCAACCTCTTCTGCATGGTTGGAGAAATTGTTGACTAAGTTGTCCCACATCTTCGGTTCATGCTCATGCTTCTGTTCGCTATTCCAGGCGTAGTTAGTAATCGTGAAAGGCCGACTGCTTTCAAACATAAAAGCAATGGAACCTTCTGAGATCCTAGCTTGTGGTGGTTCTGACTTAGTGGCGGCCTGAAACTCTTCATAAGCCACACCATGCGGTACCATTCCACACTCGAATGACACGCTACCGGGTTGAAACTCGTTGGAACGACCACCGTATTCTCCGTAAATAAGACCCATCAACTCTGATGCCACGTTGCGGTGATAGTAAAGTGGTCGATACGTATGAGAGGCAACATCCCAGCGAGGAGAGAATATCAGCACATCGGCTAGTGGAGCAGCGGGATCGCGGGACCTTGCGGTAAGTACACAGAAAATTGAGGGATCGATATGATCCACCGAGATGGACCCAACGTTGACGAATTTAGTCAGGTCGTACTTGTATGGGACGTAGTTACCATGCCATGCAACAACGTCGAACGGACAATGTTGTTGCGTGCTCTTGAAGAATTTGCCGCTCAGTTTGTAAACGATTTCCCATGGATCGTTGTGCGTGATCTCGTACGATGCTACTGGATGGAGGAAGTCTCGAGCATTCGCAGGTCCATTGGCGCCCAACGGACCCAATTCGGGCAGCTCAAATTTGGTTCCCCATATCTCAAGGATGTAGCCACGAGTTGGGCCTTCCACTTTGACCTGAAATCGCTGGCCTCTTTGGATGACACAGATTTCGCCTGGTTGAACGTAGATCTTGCCAAATTCGGTGCGAATATCCAGTGCGCCTTGTTGTGGCATGATACAAAAATCGCCATCTGAGTTCACGAATGCCCTCTTCTCCATGCTCTTATTGCAGAGGAACACGTGGGTGGCTAGACCCTCGCGCAATGTTGGGTCACCGGAGCCAGCAATAGATTTAAGACCCGCGACGAAGTCTACATCATTGCCGGTTGGTATCTTAAATGGAAGCCAAGCTAGTTGTGTAGGGGAGACATGGACTTTTGGGTTGATTGGCATGAAATTTGATTCGGTATCCTTATTATCAGCAAGGTCGATTTTACGGAAGCTTGTTAGTACAGTTTTCGATTCATATCGCCTTAGTAGACTACTTACAAAGCCTTGGTGGGCGACCGCTGGACGTGCCCGGTACAGCCAGGCCTTCTTGTTGAGGTGTCTTGGAGCCACAAATGCCAAACCAGTCATTTGTTCTGCGTAGAGACCAAATCGCACATTTCGAGGACTGTCTTGTCCTTGTGGGATTGTTCCTGGCACAGCCTCTGATTCGAATGAATTGTTAAAGCCAGGCAAGTATTCATAGGGATCGTTTTGTCTAGTGCGGAACGATGAAATTGTCCCATCCTTCTGGGTTTCCGCCCAGTGGAAGATGTTTTGATAGGAACAGGATGAGTCGAGCGTAGGTGACATCGTTATGGAGTTTGAATGATGAACTCTTCTGTTCAGACACCAAGGATATCAACTGCTAGTTCCAGTGCGCATACATATTTAAACGGCGTCACAATGTGGGGTCTTGTTATGTGGAGAGCGTGGTGCCGGGGTCCCACTTGGTTGTCTTTGTTGCAGACAGAGAGTACTCTACTGCTTTCCAAATACCCCACACAATACTGAGATGAGATCTAAGACTCACGCAAAGCGATCGGGGTTTGAAATACAAAAAGAATGCATGGTCGTATACCATACCTGAAGATCACAGTATCAGTGGCACTCGATGGAATACCATGGCGGGTTAGCTGACCCATGACTGCTTCTCAAGGACCAACAGTCTGCACAGATTTCAGGACCGCCGCTACTCCTGGCGCATAGCACGAACGATCCTGTCAGGGACAGTCAGTACCGTCAAACAGAGGTATTGGATTTCCCCTACACTCGTCATTCCCAGACCCCACAGGATACATCTGCCACATCTCCGGTCATGGATCAAGAAACGCCAGTTGTAAAGACGAAGATTTCAGACCCGCTATTAGCGTGAATGATCTTGATAGAAGCAATGAAACTGCCTCTGTCGAGACAGCGTACGTCAGCGTCACCTCCGTCCTGCGGGAGCGGGTCCAAGTGCATCTCTTTCATAGCCTACGATAGCTAGATTGATTCTTTTCGTAGTTTCACTGTAGTCCAGGAATGGTCAACAAAGCGGCTGCTGGCCTAGTGGATGGGACTTGTTTGCGGTAGCTTTGACTCTTGGAATCCAAAATAAGTGAATTGAGACTATTCGGGATGGATCTGCACAATCGGTGTGCCCTGCAAAATGTGCTGCGAGGATGTTCCTATGTCCTTGGCCATGTGGAGATCCTGCGTGACCGTGCGAGGTTCCGGACTGTCGCATTTGAAGCCCCAGTACTAGAACCGAGCGATCAACGATGATCAGATATCAGGTCGCGACGTGCAATGCCGACTCAACCAAGCAGAAGCACTATTCAGAAGGCACCGCCTGCCTTGTGCTGTATATAATGTTCAAAATTGTCATTTGCTGTATTATGATCAAGGCACGTGGTGGCATAGGAACTCCAATGTCGAAGAAATCCAAAGGGTCTCATCGATCATAATACTCCCACAGGATAGTGCCCGTCTGAAGTAGTTAAAAGGGCTCCACAAAGTCGTGCCAAATCAAAAGTTTAGGATGAAAATAATCGTTTGCATGTAACAGACTACGTTGTTTAACAATAGCCAGCATTGTTAGATTCTACGTCGTTTGTGCACATCTAGGCTATCATCTAAGAAGCTGGTGCAGCTGTGATGTTGAACTTCCCATCGCAGTCAAAGTTTCCGTTCGTCTGGAAGTTGCAAAGACTGGGTACACCTCCATCGTGAACATCAACATCATTGATGGTAATGTTCTTGCAGCTGCCCGATCCACACAAGATGTAGTAGTCCCGACCTTCCTCTGTTGCGGTACCGGTGATGTTCCTCATAACAATATCGGAGATCAAAACGCCAGCAGTCGGGTTGCCGGTTGGACCGCCGTTCAGGTAGTCTTGCTGAATGTCGATACCGTAGATCGAAATGTTCTCTACACGGATGTTCTCGAAAAGGATGTTGTGAATGTATCCAGTGGTGTTCTCATTGGTCTTGATGCGCGCACCGTTTTCGGCGTTCAGAACGACAGAGTTGCTGAACACCATGTTGGTCACGTTGTTGTTCGACTTGCCGCCGACCGAGCCAATGGAGAGTCCGTGGCTGCCATTACAGTACATGTTGTTGACCACGATGTTGTTACCGCTGGTGATGGCGACACAGTCGTCCTGATTAATGACAACGCTGTCACGAACCTTAGTGTCGTTGGTTGAGGCAAGGTCGAAGCCATCGCTGTTGTGTGAGGCGGGAAGCCCATTGGAGCGATTGTTTGGTGCGTAGCCGGCGCTGTTATTCAAAGTGATGTGATAGATGTCTAGACCTGCACTATTGCTGACGCTGAAGCAGTGTACGGGGTAGTTCTGAATGTAGATGTCATGCACGGAACTGGAGCCGAGGACCTTGGTAAGCTCGATAAAGTGGTTTGGTCTAAAAACTGTCAACGTAGCCTAGCTGGATGTTATTGGATGACTTACTTGGCGATGCCACCGTTGCTACCAAGACCGTCCCACCATGACTGGCCGTTGCCGTCGAGAATGGCACCCTCAGCGGCGGTGATCTCAAGGTTAGTACCTCCGACCTTGATGAAGGGGTAGTTGGCGTCAAAGTACTCCCAGAAGGTCGTGCCCTTGAAAGTAACCTTGGTGCCAGTCTTCAACTTGGACAAGTCGATGGTGGAGTTCCCAGGAACAGTGATGCCATCAAGGGTGATGGCAGTGCAAGAGGCTGTAGCAGCTGGAATAGCGGAGTATGCAGTGACGTAACAGGCATCGGCAGCCGCGCTTGTGGTAGTGGGTGTTGCAGAAGTTGGAGAACTGGTTGGCACTGCTGAAGGGGTGCTTGTAATAATTGCCGACGAAGCTGCTTTCGAGGAAGTTGCGGCTGTCACCGAGGGCGCAACGCTGCTTGGTACAGCAGTTGGCTTTCCTCCATTCAAGCACGTGCAAGCACTGGAGATCTTGGCTGGGACCTGTGACCAGCGTGCAGCGAATGCGGGCAAAGTGTGGGTTGGTGCCTTGGTGTATGCAGAGCAGAATGGCTTTGCAGCAACAGCGAAGAGCTCGAAGAGCTCAAGGCAGGCATCTTGGGTGCATGTTGCTGTAGCACGTTCCTGAATGACAGCGGACTGTCCTACAGTGGCGAGTGCTAAAAGCGCCGAAAGACCTGAGACGGGTGTTAGCTATGCCTGCTATCGTATCTCCTATAGTCATGTTGTACCAGTAGTTCGCATCTTATAGATCTTGAATGTCGAGTGAGAAGAGGTGATAGTCCGGTGCAAGTCGGAAGCTTCTCGACATTGCAAGCTACTGACGGTTCGACCTATTCTTATACTGATACATGTCGACAGGGTAGCTCAATAGTTGCGCGGAATACCCATGCAAGTGTCCTGACTTTCCGCCTTCCCGGCCCAGAAACCCAAGCACTCCAAGCACCATGGCTAAGAGTAGTCAAGACACGCCAAGAAAATCTCAAGATTTTGATTGCGACACGACGCCTGGGGCGCGGAAATTGGCAATTATCCGAGGTACGATCCTGCGGCGACCGGGGTGCATGACGCTCAGGGCGCGTTTCGCCCCACAAGCGCCCGTGGCAAGAATGCGAACGGCGTGCTGCTCGCAAGAACGAGTGTTCTGTTTGGTGCAAGCATCAGGGGCAAATGCGCTAGAGGAGCTTTGATCTGGGGAGCCGCAACGGGGTGTGTGGAGAGTTGGGGAAGGTGGAGGGTTTGGTGTGGTGGTAATTCGGAAGAATTGATTTCCGTCAATCGCGCCACAGTTTCGAAGCCTCCGCGGCGCGGTCCACCGACGCCAGGGTCTACGCAAATTCGTGGATCCAACAGCCTGCTCCTCACAACCGTCCATACCCCCGTTACCTGCGCTGTCTACCGCGATCTCTAGACAAGGATCACTTTTGTTGGGCATGGAATTTTTCAAGAACCACCCGGACAGCAGTGATGAGAAGAACTAAAAGAGACTGGCAGACGTTCTGCACACGCTGATATACATTGACGAAGCATCAAATCCAGGCAAGAAGTACTAGACAACAGTTATATTGCTTCGAAGATCTACCATTACTACTTCTACCCCAATCGCACGACAACCTTCTTCGCTGATACCCCCTTCTTCTGGATATCCATTGCCTCCTGGATCTTTTCCAAGCCGTCTCCAATGACCTCTGGCTCCGGCATTGCTTTGAAAGTGCTGTTTGCGAGAGCTCCCGGTAGGAAGTCACGATATACAGCATCACCGACCGGGGAACCAACAACTGAACCCCAGATAAAGCTTGTTTTAATACCAAGCAGTCTGGCTTTGACGGCGATCGATATCATCGAGGTCGCGGCTTGAAAGACGGTCTGCAAAGTCGCGAACCGCCTTGACTGTGAAGGATCTGGTACCGGGTACGTTGCCATTGCAAGACGTTTGTCGCCTTCACAGCGGCCTAAGACGTCCAGACAACGAAACATCGAGTTCTCTCCAATCGCGATGGCTCCAGCCAGTGACTTGCCTGTCATAGTTCTTACAATCTTGTCGATAACGTTAGGATCCCTGTAATCGAAAGCCTCGTTGGCACCCAGTGACTTGACGAGATCGAAGTTCTTCGGTGAGCTCGTGGTAACGACATCGTATCCGGCGGCCGTCGCAAGCTGTATGGCGTTGCACCCCACGCTCGTCGAGCCTCCCCAGATTAGCACGGCCTTCTCCTTCCTCTCTGGTTCTAGTTGAGGGTATCCTAAACCCAGTTGATTCTTTTCGAACAATCCGGCAGCAGCTGTAGTGAAACCCAAAGGCAATACCGATGCAGAATCGAACGAAAGATGATCTGGAATCACTGAAGCGACTTGCTCCAGGATTATAGGGTACAACTGAAAGGCCCCGTATGCGGCATTGTTGATTTTCTGATCAGTAGCCATCGCCTGGCCCAGGATGCGGTCTCCCACTTTGAAGCGCGTGACTTTGTTGCCGATCTGGACCACTTCACCAGCAATGTCGTTTCCAAAAATGAATGGAAACTTGATCCAGCGAAACCCCATGCCGGTGCCTTGGCTTTGTAGGATCCAGTCGACAGGATTGATCGCCACTGCGCGGTTTCGAACAACGATCTCATTGGGTCCAGGAGTGGGATATGGCGCTTCTCCAACTTCGAACTGCTGCTTGTCTGCTGGAATCCATGCAGCACGATTGGTAGGCATAGTGGCTGGTGGTAGGTGATGTGCTCGTCGGATATGCAGTGGTGAAAGATAAATATATAGTTTGCTGATGCAATTGTGTAGAGATGCAAGCCTCCAGTTTGAGCCGTCATGCTCCTGCTTAAGTATCAGAGCTCGCATCATCGATCGGTTCTGATAAGTGAACGTTGTAGTTGCAATGCTGCCGCAGCATCATCGCAAGGAGCAATCAGCCAATCAGAGCGGAGCGGACGTCCGTTTCAGGCCCCACCTCCTTACACTCCCATCCCACTCATCACTCGGATCCATCATTACTCCATCCCACCACGACTCCAAACACGAAGACCAATGGCGTGTAATGCTCGCCTTAGTTGCGCCGGTTGTCAACTCGCCGCTCGGGCCCTCCTTTCATGACTGCGGACATGGCTTCTTCCTCCGCGTCGTCACACCGTCTGCTTACGAAACTGAAGGGACGCGATAAACCTCAACTGTCCTGTAGCTTCTGTCGGAAGAGAAAGTACAGTCGTCATGCAGTTCAGTGTTTGCCCCATGCTAATGGGTTTTAGATTACGCTGCGACCGAAGGCTTCCTTGTGACAGTTGCACAAGGTTGGGGCAGGCATCAACATGCAGCTTCCCTATCTTGCAGTCGTTGCCTCCTCAGAAGATTGCGTCGATTGACCCTGCCGTTCAAAACGCACTGCAAGAACGCATCGATCATCTGGAGTCGCTCGTCCGCTCTTTGGCTTCAGCTCAACAGGCGACAGCGGTTCTCTTCACGCCTGAGTACGTGCAGACTTCAACCCAACTTGGTGAAACAACATCGCAGGCTTCAGATACCCTTTCAAGCAGTTTTGGGCGCATCAATATACAAGATGATGAATCCTCCTACACCGAGAGCGATCACTGGACCGCGATACTTGATGAGATCAGCGACTTCCAAAACATGTTCAAAGATCACGAGGGCCCCCGCAATCACGATTCTCGAACAGAGCGGAAGACGCACCCCGGACTCGGTCTGTTCCTTGATCAGCTCAATCCAGTCACCAAGGTTGACATTCTGTCCGTACTTCCACCTCGACCGATTGTCGATGGTTTGATCGCCAAATACTTCAGCGCGGCGGACATGCCTGTCACCTTGGTTATCCACCGTAACGTGTTCTTCAGGCAGTATGAGAGCTTCTGGGAGCGACCACTGGAAACGCCAATCATGTGGGTCGCCACACTTTTTGGCATGATGTTCACGACGGCTTACACCACCTTGTACATCGCAAGAGATTCCGCTTCATTGGATGAAGGGACTCTGGCGTATTACAACAACATCGTTGCTATTTCAAGAGACAGAATGATACAATGTTTACAGCTGGTTAACTACATGAAGGGTGCATCACACACAATCGAAGCGCTACTATCACTCCTTATCATTGAGTATCTTCAAGGAGATGATGCACAGTATGGCTGCTGGCAGTTGGTCGGCGTAACTATTCGCATTGCCATGAAGATGGGCTATCATCGCGATGGATCACACTTCTCGAATATATCGGCGTATGAGGCAGAGATGCGCCGGCGCATATGGTACATCCTTATGCAATTCGACATTGCCTCAGCCGCCCAGGTTGGACTCCCTCGCCTCATCAGAGAAGCTCAGTGCGATACTATGGAGCCACGTAGCCTGCTCGATGACGACTTTGATGAGTCGACCAAAGTTCTCCCGCCTGCAAGACCCAGTACAGAGCATACACTTACGCAATTCCTCATTTACAAGAGCCGAGTGGTCTTGGTGTACGGCAGAATCTGCGACTTCACGACCTCCTCAGAACAACGGGACTACGATGAAGCGATGCGCTTGGACGCAAGACTCAACAGTGCATTCACTCAGAAGCCCGCTGTGCTCGAGCCAAAGTCTATGCAACGTTCGATACTGGACGGTGCGCAGCTGATCACTCGCCGTCTATACATAGCTATGGCCTATCACCATGCGCAAATGACTCTGCATCGCAAGTTCATGATCTTGGGTAAAAGCGAAAGTCGATACGCTTACTCCTACACGACCTGCACTGCAGCAGCTCTAAGCGCTTTGCAATATCAGAAAGATCTCTTTGAACAATGTCAGCCTGGACGCATGATGCATGCTGATCGATGGAAGATTTTGTCGCTGACCCAATCTGAGTTTTTACTTGCAACGACCATCCTCTGCTTGACTGTTGACGATGATCTGACACGCTCCCAGTCTGGAGTCTCGCCATCAAGGTCAGACCTGGACCAACACGTAGACAAGCTTCAGTGTTCTCAAGCCATATGGACATCACAGAAGGACTTCTCGAAAGAGGCGCGGGCAGCCGTTAGAGTAATCGACATAGTACTGAGCAAACTATCGAACGCGAGCACAAGTAGCCAGGGATCACACGACATCGACCCTGCGTCCTCAGTGGATGAAACGCACGACTTCCATAGCCCGGACATCCAACAGCCACTTCCTCAGCATGGTTCAGTGATGGACAACTTCTTTACCAACACGCATCCGACGTTCGATAACATGAACTGGAATGAGCTGTTCGACCTCGACATGTCATTGGACAGCTGGGTCCAGCTGTGAGATGCAGACGTTTCCAACTGAGTCTCCCCCACGCACAAAAGTCGCCGTAAATTCAGCCAACTGTTCTGGTACGAGCACCTGTCGACGGCGTCGTGGCTCGTTTGCCAAGATACAATTTCCCGTAGGCAGCAAGCGCGGGGCAGATGTATCGACTGCCGCATAGACACGTTGTGAAGTACTTCAAGACCAGTATCATCTACATTCACGAGTTTCTGCAATCGCACCTTCAATATGACCGCTACCGGAAAGTTTTTGCAAGACCTGCACACCCAACCAGACGACCAGCCATGCGATACCCCACCCTCGTGGGGCTTCACTATCTATCGAACCCATTACGGCCCTGAATCGGAGACAAAATGGTCTGGCTTACTCAAAACGATCGCATCCCGGACCAAGCAGCGCATACTCAGCACATATGACCTCGCTGAAGAATCACCCGAATACAAGGAGATCTGGTCACTCTTCCGCCTAAATACACAGTCGGACGCTTCCACGTTGGATGATCTCGGCAGGGATCAAGTTCGTCAGATCCACCTTGCCAACCACCCGCACGCAACAAATTCGGCATACAGATCCCGCCGCGTCTTCCTTCTTGCAGACGAGGATGTCTTGACTGGCCAGCACCTCGGATGGTTAAAGTGCGTCGAACTTGACTATCAAGAGACGGTGTATGATCCCCAGTGGGACTCCCGAGAGAGGCGGCAGAGGTACTTTGGGTGGATGAAGATGACCACAGGCAGTGTGTTGGGGTTGTGGAATGAGTTACAATATCACGAGTTGGAACGTATTGCGCCGCCGACGGTGGGTGGGGAGTTATTGGAGGTTTGGGAGGGCGCGGCTTGGTAGAAGGGGTGGTGGTTGGTGGGCAGTGCGCATGCGCTGGGTGGCCGGTCATGTACTGAGAAGGTATAAGCATGGTTTGAAAAGGCTCTCCATGGTAGTACAATCAACTCCTATCTCAGCGAAGCACGATTTTGGAACCCTTTCCTACACTCCTCCCGTTAGGTGAGGCTGACGCATGAAAGGTACAACTAAATCGGCGATGCTTGTGGGAAAGCTTGATCCAGTCTTCAAGTCTCTCAGCCACGGCTTCGTCTAACCACAGTCAATACCAAACGACCTATCTTTGTTCTATCGCATTGCTTTGAGACTATGCAGTGTACGACCAACGCGGCTGCAGCATTGCATTAAGGCATGGAAGCATGGCTCCTGACAAAGACTGAGGCACTCCTGCTCTTGTCTGCATTTTCTGGCGCACTGGCTTGAGCCAACATTGCTTCTCAGATAATACTGCATGTATGTAACCCGCGATCTTATCAAATCATTCGAACCGCTCTTATTCAAGACATTTCGGGGACCAGTGCGTGCTCTCAGAGCTCCAAACGTCCAGACGGGCTACCGAAGTCATCTGTCATTTCCCCAATCTTCTGAATTCAACCACTCAGTTTCATCTTTGGCACATCGGCAATGCAACCCCAGTTTGATGCAGCTTTGCGAATCTCAGCTTGAAAACGATGGGTCATACACATGTTGCGCTGCAACAACATACTTGTATCAATCACTGGTGGTGGGATTCAACACTTTCTTTCTTCTATTTCTTGCATTCGCTCACGTCGTCTACGCCGTTTGTGAGGGTCGGATGGGTGGGCAGTAGGCTGCGCGTTGTCTGTGTCTATTATTCTCTATCGTGCGCGCTGAACAACGACAGGAACACGGCTGCATTGAGTAAAATGTTGGCTCTACGACTGTTGCCTTGAGGAATTTATATTGCATGCTCTATGAGGTTTCTTTCATTGACTGAATGTTTGTGGCGTAACGAGATGTTTGGATGGGGCATGTAGCCAAGGCGACCGCGGACGGCCTGGAGTCGCTCGACGAAGCTCAACGCTCAGACACGATTGCTAGCCCTGCATCTCCAAAGAGCAGAGGGTAACAGTCGTTTGAAAAGCGTTCCAAAGATACCAGAGCAAACCTAGATTTCGGTGGTATCTCAGGCATCAATAATGTTGTCATGTTGATATTGAGGCGCATGCATGAATGTCAGTGTCAACCCCAGATTCGGCTAGCGAATCTAGCCCGCGCAGATGACCCGATGACGAAGGTGGCACGTCCCACCCTGCGCACCTCCCCCCAGCTCGCCCCAGCCTCACCAAACCAACGCGATAACCGCTCTAGGTCTCCACCGCCTTCGCCCCTACATCACTGCAGCATACGCATACACTGCGCATTCCCCGAACTGCCCTCATACCACGCACATACTACGCACATACTACGCACCGAACTCCAGTCACGATGCAGCTCACGACACTCCTTGCGCTCGGCCTCAGCGCCGCACCTGTCTTCGCGGTGCCTTCGATGGGCGCCTCGTGGGTCCCTAACCAGGTCACTGTCAAGGAGGAGTACAAGGTGCCTGGCGATAACCCGTTGTACTTCTGCGCCGACCCGGCGGATTATATTCTGCAGATCGAGAAGGTCGATTTGGATCCCAACCCACCGAAGCCGTGAGTGTTTGCCAATCCAGCTCCAACACCACCTCCACCTCCACTCTATCACAGCACACTGCCATGCCGTAGCTTGAAGCAAGCGCAGCGAGCGTGGAAGTGGAGTGCAAGATGTATGTGTGAATTGTACTAACGTCTATGCAGGGGAGAGAAGCTGGCTATCAAGGCGTCCGGCGATTTCAAGGAAGAAGTCGGCCAGGGCTCCAAGATGCATCTCCAAGTCAAGTACGGACTGATCACGTTGATCAACCAGGAACGCGACGCGTGCGACACGATCGAGCAGGCGGATCTCAAGTGCCCGCTGAAGAAGGGCGAGCTCAGCTTGACCAAGGATGTTGAGCTGCCGAGGGAGATTCCTCCGGTACGTACAAGCTCGTCTTGTTTTAACATGTCTTGTTTGCTTGTCTTGTTTTCTTGAACAAGGGTTTGGAAATTGTTTAGGGTCGGATTGGGCTAACGTTCATTGTGACAGGGCACATACACCGTCCTCGCAGACGTATACACCGAGGAGGGCGACAAGATCACCTGCCTCACTGCCAAGATTGCTTTCCACCGGTAATTGCCTCACAGCGACAGTTCGACTTGCACCTAAGGCCGTATTCAGCAACACTCACGACAGCGACACTGTTTCAGGTGGCGGTGCGACGGACGGCTCTGGCATTCTCAGCTTTGGCAATGTGAAAGTTGGCAAGCGCAAGTTCGAAATGTCTGGTCCTGCTGCTGGGCTGGTGCAGCAGAGAATGCAGGAGCGCTTGCGCCAGCGGAATGAACTGTAGTGGGTGAGCCGGTTGAAGGAGTTTTCGTTCTCGAGTGCACGATACCATGCGATGGTTCAGTTTGTGGTTTCCTTTGGTAATGGTCATGGCATAATGTATATACGATGGGCAATGCATACTTCACGACAACATCCTTTCCTTGCTTCTGACCCGCGTTCAAGACTCCATACACTTCTAACACGCATCACTCTTCATACAGGCAATTCACGGGGAGTCTTTGTACGTGGATATCATTCGCTCATGCTATTCACCCGTTCCACCCTCGATCTCTACTTGTCCTCCATGCATTAGACCTGCTTGTCTACTCTCCGAATAGCCTCCTGACCCTCTTGAGCACGCTATCTTTGTCGGGGTCGTACGGGTGGTCTTTAGACGGGATCTCGAGCAACGAGGGGAAGGCGGCGGTGTACGTCTCAACGCGGTGTCGTATCTTCTCGGCGATCTGGGGGGAGTCAGCGCTGGTCGTCTCTTCGTTCCCATCCCTGCGCTGGGAAGCTCCCAACGAGTATAGAAGCTCCTAATAGTCGCTTAGAGTTGCACGTACATGCTGGTTGATCAGCAAGATCGCAATGTCCTTCCTCTCGCTGGTGAAGCGGTCGAAGGCGGCTTCGATAGCGCTGTTCTCCGTCTTTGCATCGACGACGAGGAAGTTCTTCTGTGCGTCTGGGGGCTGCGTCACGTGCTGTTATCGTCAGTCGCTTGTTCGCGTGAATCGCAGCTTCTATGGTGCGTGTTGCCCATGCATAGCTGGCATCGCCTTCCGCTGCGGTCGAGGTGGAGACTCACGCCGACGCCCGCGAGCAGCATGCCCGTTACTGTGTCCTGTCGCGCGTTAGCTTTCGCCTCCAAGAAGTTCAGTGCAAGGAACGAAGTACCTCATCGCCAATCACGGCGAGGAACTGCCGGTCTTTGTACGCAGAGGCCGGGGCTGCCATGGTGTGTTGTTCGCAAGCTGCAGCTGCGGTGAGGCTTGCGCTTGGGTGTTGCGGGCAATGACGACGGAGCTCGGGCTGAGCTAGGCTGGTTTCGGATACTAGCGCGAAATTTGTCTGGGACGAGGAAAGAGCAAACAAACAACGACTCTTTCACCTTCGCGGATAGAAGATGGAGGGCTCTTGACCCACCCTTCCACTGCTCCGACCTCGTTCTCGATCTATCACTCAACGTCGACGACGATAAATCTCTCACGACATGCCGAGACTCGTGCGCAAGGCGCCGCTCAGCGAGCGCATCAAGACGTACCTGGACCCCTCCGACTGGGCGCTTTGGATTTCCGAGGAGCTGAGCAGCAGTGACTGGGAGGATTTCGCTGCTTCGTATGCGCTGTACATCGGCCTCGGCGCCAACGTCGCATTCATCGTTGCGCAAGCGAACTCGGCCGCGAGCAACAGCTTCGACAATGATGGCGTCTTTAGGGAGACATCGGCTCCCGGCTGGCTCAGCTGGCTTGCGAACCTGCTGGTCATGGTTCTGGCTGCTACGAGCTTTGCAAATGCATGGCTCGTCTACAGCAAGAAGAGACACTACAGGCTCTTCGAGCAGCCGATCGAGACTACACCGACCACGCCCTCCGCCAAACGAGTACGAGTCGACTCTTCACCATCTGGAGCTTCGCCGTTTGGTTACTTCCGCAACATCGCACAGAAGAACTCGGCGGCTGCGCGCGCACACCCCGATGCTACGCGCGACGTATGGGAGATCGCCGTTTGGGACCCTAACCCGCTGTGTCTGGAGCTGTTCTGCCTCTTCAGTCCGCTACACGTCGCGCTCTACTACCTCAACTTGCCGGTTGCACCGCTCGATCCACGGCCAAGTGTGCGCGTCGTAGCGACCATCTTCATTGGTCTGGCTCTGTCGGTTCATCTCTGGTTGTTGCGCTCGTCGTTCACGCAGCAGATCAAGGACAACAACATCATTAGTCGCCAGGTGTTGCATGAATACGACAGCAAATATGTTCACCCCTCTATGCAGAGGCCGTCACGGGATGTTGCTATCCAGACAATCTCGAGGAACCGCACCAGAGATTCCAGTGTCGGCGTCAAGGGCAGCCATCACGATTTGGCGAGCGAAGTCACGACATACACACCGCGAACGATCCTGAACAAGAAAGTGTTCATCACGAACCCTAATCCAAACTACAAGAGCCAGTACGATCCAGACAATCTGTCTTTCGGGCAAACCCCCTCGAGAAGCGCCAAACGCCCTGCTTTTACGTCCGCCCACTCTTCGTACACTTCGACCGCCTCCGACGCGCGAGACGATGACGCAGAACTTTCATCCCCGATCCGCCCGTCACTGACGCCCAATCCATTCCGTCGTGCTCCCTCCATCGCTCGTACCAGCGGTGACGGAGGCAGTTTGGGGGTCTTCACACACGCCAACTCGCCCCTGCGCAAGTCCGCGGGCGCGAACTACCTGCGCGACACTGACGAGAACAACAAGCCCCGCGAGCAGCCCAAGCTAAGTCTGAGCGACCGTTTTGGCGTTGCGAGCAGATCCTCAACGCCGAGGTTGGAGAAGAGCAGCAATCCCACTGGTGTATCAAGAAGCAGTGGATTGGGTACTAGTTCCGGGAGTCAGACGCCGAGTAGGAGGGATGGGAGTCCGTTGAAGAGGGTCAGCATGCCGAATGGGGAGGCGAGGGGGAGTGGGTATGGAGGCTTGGGCGTGGGACGGAGGGAAAATGGACGATCTTAGAGCGACGTTGCTGGGACTCTGTAACATATGAGAAGGTACGAGCACGTCTGATGTCGGTTATCTCGACAGTGCTGATGTCGATTTGATGTATAGTAGCCGGCACCCAACATACCCTGTTTCCTACGAAGAGTATCTGGCTTCGCACCTATTGTGTGAACCTCTACCCTACCAGCAGGCTGTGAGAGCAATGCTATCTGAGGCAGGCAAGCACCTCTCGACGGTCATGATGGCATCTGCCGCATGTCGCGACTATGGCAGGAGCGCCCGTAAGGTCGTCAACAGACCTTGAACGTTACAGCGCGTTCCTGCTCCATGCTTCCTGCTGACGGCTACCTCGCCTTCACCACTCACCACTCACTACCATGTCCACCAAGGGAATCGTGGTGGTCCTGAAGCCGCCTCCATCTTGTTAGGCTGTTCAGTCGTTTTCGCTACCATAGCTTTGACGTCGCTGCCTTGCAGCTATGATCTCTTCTTCAACGACGGATGTGGCAAGTGCCTATCAATGAGTCCATCACCTACCACAGCACTACCGTCATGATGCCGCAACCGGACTCACTTCACCAGCGTGCATCACTTACCCTGATTTACAACTTTCAAGCCTAGGACTCTGACTACGTACCCTCCCAGGTGGCGGACAGGAAGGACAGTTTGATAAGCTTGAACCTTCGGTTGCCCTTTTGACAGTACGCCGATAGTTCTCGCTTGCAGGTGAGCTCACTGATGCTTCTCTCCGCGGAGTGTTTTATATTCTCGACGGTCGATGGATCTCTCCACTGTATTCGCGACTCGTCGATGCACAGACATGCCAGTCAGGTTTAGCCACACGTTACTTCCTCTGATGGCGGTACATGTTGTCACTCTCGGGCTATCAGCGTGCGATGACCGAACCGACATGTCAATACAACGAGACATCGTCAGGGGCTTTACATGCACCGAGGTTTGTTTCTCCCTACCAACGCCTTTACTGGTGGTCTGTCGCAATTGTAGCATCAATCCATGGCAGACAGCGGTCTGTGTCGGTCAGTGAATATGTCACCTGCCAAGTCTCGGATGGTGCTGCTTTATATGTTTTTCTTGGCAGCTCAGCGGAACCAACAGATCTGCACGATGCATCTTCTGTACCGAGGCTGTGTGTTACGAACAGTCGTGCACACATTGCCTTTCTCCACATCCTGCAGCCTTTCATCTCAACGAGCCGTTTCGAAACAACGTTGTTCTCGTGCTCCTCGGCTGTTTCACCCATGCCGAGTCGAAAAACAGCATCGCGAAATTCCTTCCTGCATCATCACAGATACTATCCATCTGAAGATATTCGCCGACCGGCAACTGAGATGAAGGGATCGTCAGTGGTTGCCTCACGAGGAGCACATGCGTGGGGTGCATGGAGACTAGTCGAAGCATTAGCGCCGCAGCGTGGCACCCCTGACAGGTATTGACACAACCTAAATCAGCCACCGCGGCTTCAGACTGCAAGTCACAAGAAATGAGGCAGAGAGCAGATTGCAGTCTTGACGGTAACGAGGTAAAGACAGGCATGGTTGCGGTAACACTGGACAACCACAATCTACAGTCGTCGAACAATGCACGTTCATGCGGTCAAGATAAGATTCTGTCTGGAGCAACGATCGCAACTTTCGTCCAACCACAACCCACAATAATACCGAGCGATCATGCACCGGTCCATCCTGCAGCCTCTTCCATGCACGGCATTGCATAGTACGCCATCCCAAACGCTGACACAATGCGCACAGTCCTCTTTACCGTCATACTCGGCGACCGAGAGTAGACATCCAGATGAACAACACCTCGCAGATCGACTCTACCTAGCCTGTCTATCAATAGCGTCCGAACATTGAAACTTTGTTTCCACCTCCAATGCCATGTACTACCGAGGTAGCGCGACCACGAGCGGGATTATGACGGTGATATTCTCAGTATGGAGGCCTGGATGTATAAGTACACCTTAGGACTCCCACAAACCTATTCCACCATCCTCAGATCAGACTCAGTGGACACCGCAGCTTACACTCACTTCTTGAATATCTTGATTGATACATTCGACGTACCAACATGAAGTTTTTTGCTCTATCTATGCTCACCAGCTTGGCTGCGGCCTCACCCATCGCTCTCGCTGCACCTGAAGCAGACGCTCTCGAAGTTCGCCAGTTTGGTTCGAGCACCAAGAATGAGCTCGAGCAGGGGAACAGCTCTAGCTGCCCGAAGGTGATCTTCATCTTTGCTCGCGCAAGCACTGAGACCGGCAACATGGTACGCTCATACTCTCAACCTCCCTTGCTCGTTGTCTGCTAACAATCGCAAGGGTTCATCTACCGGCCCTGCCGTAGCCAGCGCCCTCGAACGCACCTACGGCGCAGACCAAGTCTGGGTACAAGGCGTCGGCGGCCCCTACGCAGCAGACCTAGCGTCTAACGCCCTGCCCGGCGGCACCTCAACCGCCGCCATCAACGAAGCAGTCCGTCTCTTCAACCTCGCCAACACCAAGTGCCCCTCCACGCCCATCGTATCCGGTGGCTACAGCCAAGGCACTGCTGTCATCGCCGGTGCGATTCCAAAGCTCGACGCCGCCCTCCGCAACCGCGTCGTCGGCACCGTGCTGTTCGGATACACGAAGAACCAGCAGAACCGCGGGGGCATCGAGAGTTATCCCGCCGAGGATTTGAAGGTGTACTGCGCCACTGGCGATCTAGTCTGCACGGGCACACTGACTATCACGGCGGCGCACTTCTCGTATGCGGATGACGCTGCTGGTCCGGCGCCGCAGTTCTTGCAGGGCAAGATTGGGAACTAGACGCGGTTTGAGAGGATTGTGTTGCGCGGATGGTTAGAGATGGTGACGATGGGATCTTGTGTTTTTCTTATTGAATATGGTACTTACCTTTTTCTTCGATTCTTTCATTACATAGTTAAGGATATGGTTTTGACGAATCGAGATTTGTCTCAAAGAATGGTTCAATAATCTTTGAGAACACGATCGCGGTGCAGATATGCCGCATGAGCAGCATTAGGTGTTCATGTTGTATACTAGTATTCGCGAGCACTAGCGTACAGTAGCAAAACGGACCGGAACAACTTTCCATCGTTGGATCGCTTGTAAGCTTGTTCTTGTTGTGGCTAATCGCAATCTCCCGTCTACTCCCTGATTGGTTACCGAACAGTGTATATGGGGAAGCGACGACTACACGAACGATATGTTAGAAAACGATCCACTCTTCTATATCTTAGTGTTATCTATCTTACATACACGGGAGCGCCTGGACCCAGAAAGTCGATCTGTGCATAAATATTCATGAGGGGGGAAGGAATTGAAGGGATCGGAAATACTTAAATACCTAGTTGATCTTGTAACTACGACTCAATTTCCTATCGACATGGCTACGAACGGGAAATCCGATATCCCGCGCACAATGACCGGCGTCATTTTCTTCTCATCCGTCCACGCTGGCCCAGAGCATCTCGAATATATAAATGAAGTACCACTCCCAGCGCTCTGCCCCACGGAAATCCGTTCGCGTGGCTGCTGCTGGAAGTAATAGTACCGATATCAACACCCGCATCGGGCGGTACAGCAAAAGCATCAGAACCGGAACGGAATGGGACTTGGAGTCGGATTGCGAGTCTACAACCGCGTCTGGCGGACGATAAGACGACAACGCGAGCCAGACCGGGGAGGCGCTTGAAGTCCCGCGCGTCCAGGGCGCGGACTGGTGTGCTCGCGTCGTAGATGTAGGCGGCGCTGTGGACCAGCGCAGGATTGGGGAGAGAGTGCTGGTGCGCAACATACTTGCGCAGTACGTCCCGGACAAAGGGCGCTTTGAGTGCTGGACGTGCGGCAGCGAGTGCGATGGCGCGGTTGTACGGTTTGTTAGGGCGCCGGCGGGGGAAGTGTTTAGGGTTGAGAGTGGTTGGTCGGATGTCGAGCTTGGTAGTATGCCGTGCGCGTACAATACTGCTGAGAATATGGTTCATCGCGCTAGGGTTAAGGCGGGCGAGACGGTGCTTGTCACTGGTGCGAGTGGTGGTGTTGGCGCTGCGGCGATCCAGCTCGTCAAGAGGAGGAAGGCAAGGGTGATCGCCGTCGCGGGGAGGGACAAGGTGCAGCAGATCAAGGGACTCGGTGCCGACGAAGTCATTCCGAGAGGGGAAAGCATTGCGGCGAAGCTGGGCAAGATGAGTGTCGAAGTCGTACTCGATGTCGTTGCAGGCTCATCGTTCCCCGAGCTGCTGGATGTGCTGAAGAAGGGCGGACGGTATGCAACAGCAGGCACCATTGCCGGTCCGATCGCTGAGCTCGATGTGCGTACGTTGTATCTCAAGGATCTGAGCTTTTTCGGTTGCACGTTCCAGGACGATGAGGTTTTTGAAAATCTCATTCGGTACATCGAGAAGGGTGAGATCAAACCACATGTTGCACAGGTATTCAAGCTGCAGGATATCAGCAAGGCGCAGGAAGTGTTCCAGTCGAAAGCGACGAGTGGGAAGTTGGTGATGGAGATTGACTAGCAGAAGCGGATAGGGATCGAATTCAAATTCCTGACGTTCACATGGCAAGATTACAAGATTTAATGCCTGTCTTCTCAATGTTACACATGCGTAAAAGATTCCTTCCTAGCGTTCTTTGTCCACATATTTGTGGCGCAGCAATTCATGCTTTGCGGAAGAACTCAACCTTGACTGGTCCTGATGTCTCAAGCAACGTGTTCAGCTTCGGACTACAATTATTCTCCTCGACCCTAAAGTCATACGTCTTCAAAAGTGTGATGAGGTATACCTTGACTGCAAGCAATGCGAACTTGTAGCCGACCTGGTCTCGCCAGCCTTATAACAAGCTCTACTTACACAATCACGAGTGCCGGACCCAAAAGCCATGAACGGTTTACTCTTATCGACACCATTGAGGAAACGATTGGGGTCAAAAACAGCCGCAGTCGCCCCAGTACTTAGGGGAGGTATGCATGTGGAGATAAGAGAAGTAGATCAGCATGCCGGGCTTCAAGACAACGGGCTTCTTGCACGATATAAGGCGGGTTTCTCGCTCGATGACCCGGAGAGTAGCGGATACACTTCGGTAGAGACGGTTGATCTCCATGATGACTGCGTCGAGGTACGGCTTTTTCGAGGTCACGGCTGTGAAACTGATTTGACCAACGGACCGGATCTCGTTCAGGAGTTTTGCGAGAACGTCCGGGCGCTTCTGCAGTTCGATTAATGTCCACGTGATGTTGGAACCGATGCTATGGTGACCACTGGGACTTGTTAGCATCATCATGTGTATATGTAGTAACAAGTGGGTACCCTACCGAAGACGTTAAGCCTAGCAAACTGTGTGGCAAATCGGGTCAGAGGACCCGTCCGCTGTCCACCATCAGCGACTGAAAGACTTCTGATTGTCTTCATGGGAGAATCCGGGTTGCTACGTTCATACATCTCAAGATGCTGCACATTCTTCCCGTAGAGATCCTCGATGTCCGCCCGGACTGTGGATTCAGAGAGAGTGGGTTTGCCAGGCTCAACGAGTCCAAATGTCAGCATAAAGGAGTACAACGCAGAAGGCCATGGGCTGCCGGCCCTTCTCAGGATCTCGTCGGCTACTTTCATCACGTGGCCATCCGTCGGGGCGTCGGATCGACCGTATAGGGTGTCGCCCCAAAGTGTAGCGGCGAAGTTGTCTGCTGTATGCCGGATGTAGCTGATTTCAGCTGAGTTGGCGTCTCCGACAATAGCTTTGACGTGGTCAGTAGCAACTCTGACAACGCCCTCGAATTTGCCAATGTTCCATGTAGGATTGTTGAACTCGCGGATGAAGACGCCACGTTGACGCATCGCTTCGTGACCAACATCATCGAAGAGATTGTTGTCAAGCAGTCGAATGAGGGTCCAAAAAGGTGATCAGCTAAATACACAAGCATCTCCAAGTCCACGAGGATTTAGTCGGTAGCTTCAATACAAGGGCACGTGGATGTGGAATGCTTACCTTGAAGCAATCTTGTCAGTAAATGCCAGAACCTCCCTCGCCATCACGGGATCATGCACTGAAGCCAATGTCTTATTACCAACCTGTGCATACGTAATGCCATCGTCTCCAAGTGTCGTCAATGTTTCCAGCATCAACGCCATTCCATCGCGGAAGTAAATGGGTATAGCACCTAAGATAGGATATCCTCTGAGTTTCGGTACACCTGGAAGTACACCTTCGGAAAATGCTGAAGTCAGAGTCAAAAGACCAAGGCACATACAAAGGCCGAGAAGAGCAGTTGTGGCCACGGAAGGGTGCATGTCTGTCACATATTCTGAGATGAACTTGGTGATCATTTTTTCGACCGGATTGAGGCTGACAGAAGAGTTGTTGTAAGCAGATGTGAATCAGACGTTGAGAGATTCCGCTTGTATGCTTTCAGGCGTGAAAGCTTTATAGGAAGAATCGTCGCGACGAGAGACGTAACAACAGATTGCGCCGTACGCATGCAGATGGCTGACCAAGCTGACAGAAGCCAGACCTCTTGGAAGGGCATCCTTTGAATGCATAAGCGGATTGAAGACGCTCAAGCATAGGATCCTGCGCCACCTTCTTGCAGGCCAATGACCAATAAGAACTCGACTGATGCCACATCAACTCTCACATGCCAGAAATTGCGCGAGCATTGAGTGTTCGCCAGGGCGAACTATGTCCAAAGATATCGCGTACATTCTGTACGGGATGAGGCCACCTTCGTCTGCGTATCATTGTGTCGAGATGCGGATCCTTCCAATGCATGAGGCGGCGGCAAGCGGTCTCGGCTGGAAATAGCCGAGCATTGAGCCTATGATCTAGCGTATCGCGACCGTCACGAGGAGCAGTGCAGATTCAATCTGTACACGAACCCCACTCAACAATGCTGCAAGAAATTCTGACTGATGCTTTGAGGGTGTGCGGGTAAGAAGCCCTTGCCAGCGCTGGAAACAGGACGTTGGAACTCCTGTGCTCCGCTTGAGGCAAGCCAACCCTGAAGGTAAGGTTACAGGAGAACGTCTGCCGTATATGATTTGCTTGGACTTGTTGATATGCAAGGAGGTAGTATGCCCTAGCGTGTAAAGCTGTCGAAGTAGAAGGCTAGGTCAATGCTCAGGACAGTTAAATGGGGATCAGCATTGGATCGACATAGACGCTCATCACCACAGTGGTGCCCCACAGATCCGACGTGGGGTGAACTCGTGCCTGAGCGATCAAGTGCCATGGTCGCAGGCTGGTATAGAGGTACTCTTAATATAATGTCTACTACCGTCACGCCGTTCTGGGGCAGTCAAGGCGGAGCTGAACATGTCCGCGCACCACAACGTCGAGCATTGACGTTCACACACTGGCAGCTATTCCAGAGAGCAGCTTTGGCTGCGCGGTGGAGTGCGCTGTCGACTTGTGTTGATGTGCGTTGAAGGAAGGACGAACGACTCCGTTGGCGGGGAAGGCAGGCAGATCGCTAGCCCGGCGCTGGGCTGGAAGTGGCTGTGCGGTCACTGCCATCAACAACTTCCACCTCGATGCTTGTCACTGCCTCAAGCTTCAGCGTGTTCTCTGCTTTCCAGTCGCCTTGTGCCTTCCAGGCTATATTGTGATGACTAGGTGTCGGAGTCGATAGGATAATGCGCCTTACAAAGTCGCCGTGCCTCCTGCATGCTCTCCAAAGGAGCTTCTTCGGCCCTTCTCTTCGTACACCAGCTGCGTAATTCCACAGGGCTTTCTCAATGTAGAGGAGTAGTCTGTCGATCGGGTCAGCGTTCATTAAATATTCCTTCCAGATCTTGATGGAATGCGGTCACCATCCGGAGATTGTGTGTCATAGCACGGCTGGCAAAGGGAGTGTTTGAAGCACAGGCGTGCGATAGCGCCAATTGATGTAAAATATATACAGTATGCGTGTCGCTGAAGTATTTACAGTTTAGAAAGTATGTTGCCAGCGATCTGCTGCAGAGACTGCTGTTTGACCGTCTTATTGGATCGCTTATACGACAGGCCAGCCGGAGGAGAAGTCGATCTTGTTGATACCGAACTTCTTCTGGCCATCAGCGTAGCCAATGCGAGTGTCGACGTAGTGGTAGTAGAGGAGAGGTCCCTCCTTAGGGTCCCAGTAGACACCCTGACCACCAGGACCATAGACCCAGCCGTGGGACTCGAGGACAGTGGTACCACCACCCTCAGTGCACTTCTTACCAGCCTTGTCGACGAAGCCACTGGTAGCGCTGGTGGACCTGCAGACCTGAATTTTGTACTCTTGACCTGCGGCAGGACGGTTGGTGTCGAAACCGCAGCATTTGCCGACAGAGAAGAAGAGGTAGTGGTAGTTACCGCTCTTGGCAATGTAGGCAGCCTCTTGGGCGTGCTCGCCGTCAGGCTTGAAAGCGATGTTGGTGGATGCACCACCAGCGCTCTTGAGAGGTGGGTTGTTCATGCCAACGGAGAACAGATCGTTCCAGAAAGATCCGAAAGACATGACGAACTTGGAGCCATCCCAGTAGAGAGCACCATCGATGGCGTTGTAGTTCTTGCCGGCCTTCGAGGTGATGCCGGTGCTGCCGTGGTCGGTCCAGGAGCCAACAGCGAGGGTTTTGGAAGTCGCGACACCGATGGCGGAGTCCTGAACACCGAAAGAGGAGACGGTGTAGTAGAGGTAGTATGTGTCGCCGACAAGGGTGACGTCAGGTGCCTGTCCAGCGTCAGCAAAGTTCAGTGTATCATGACATGGATATATCTTACCCAAAGGTCATCCTTGCCGTTCAGGTTGATCTTGGATCCGGCAGGGATGGCAGCACCCTTGTAGGTCCAGGGCCCGGTGACAGCAGGAGCAGTGTGTACAGCAATCTTTCCACCGGTCGAGAAACGGTAGTAGGTGCCGTCAGAGTGGCGGATGAGGGCCGGGTCGTGGGCGTTGTTGCAGACACCGCTGCAGGCCAAGGGGTTGGCATAGCCGTAGACAACACTGACTGCTGAAAGCAGCGAAGCAACAATAGACGAACGCATTCTGGCGGTCTAGAAACGAAAGACGAATGGTAGGAAGATCAGCGATTGGAAAGGATGGAGAGGAAACAAACAATGGAAGTCATTGCTGCCATATATCAGCCTCATAGGATTGAAGAAGCTCCCGAAATTTCGGCGCCTTGGGAAAAGAGGAATGGCAACCCGGCGATGCTATCAACGGTGAATGGTGGAAACAGCTAGCTCGAGGTACAAGCTGTAAGTGCCGTGCCGGAGAATTTACACATAAGACCATGTTTGACAGTGAAGCTAATCTATTAGAGTGTAAACAGGGGTCGCCTTAGATTGTACAAGGTTTCGAGTGGTCGGAATGGCGCGCCTGACAGGCCATGTACGCCCCGTGACGAGCGATACGCGGGTAGGGAGGCGGTATGTTGTTAGAGAGTGTGGCTTAAAGTGTGAAACTAGGGCCGAGCCGGATGTGGCTAAGACTTCAATGGGGCGTTGTGGGCCTGTGAACTTGAAACACCACTCAAGCCCAATGCCGAGTCTCGACAATATCCACAAGTTAAGTCGACATCGTTTAGATGCATGTGGCCCAGTGCAAGCCTGCATACTTTTTTTTTGAAATTGAAGGTTGACAGCAGCTGTGCTGAGGGTACACACGATTTACTCGCCGCGCGACAAATGCTCCGACGCCAAAAAGGTCGCATGACTCGTCGCCAGCCTATAGTGATTATGATATAGGTCCTCGGATCCGGGATGCAACAGATATCAGCGAGTTTGTCAATGCAGCGGGGCAGCTGCAATCAATCCGATGTTGTCGACTAAGAGTGAGGACTGTAGAAAGCACATAAGTAAATAGAGGAGTGAAAGTGGTCGCAAGCAAACATCCGAAGATACGCCACTTACGTGGAAACATTCGTGCTCAACACCGATAACGGCCCCTTTCCGTTGATGCTGTAGAGTTCAAAGCACCATGTTGGAAACTGCGTTTAGAGTCAAAGTCTAGAGCTTCAGGCCCCTGGGCATCGCTCGGACAGAAACAAGGCTGGTCAGCTCCAGTCGACTCATGAACTCCCATGTCGCAATAACAGTATCGGCCGTATTCATGCCGCGCTCGATGAAAGTGGTCGGCAGATTGCTCCAGGGCTCAGGAACCAGCAGATGTTGTAGTGCGGCGAGTTGTCCGGTGTCCGCGGAGTTTGACCTGTCAGATATTGCCTCCACCACCAAGCCGGGAGCTACGGACCCTACGCCACGCACAAAAGTTCAAGGGATTTCAGAAGCCAAAGGCACCTACCTTGCATCCATGCATGTAGCTTGATACAAAACCCATATCCTTCCTGCTGCAAAGCAGAATGGTACTGCCTTGACATGGAGTTCCTTTGATATGCGTGTCGCTGGCTCGCACGCAGGCAGGAGCGTGGACATCAAGGGAGCTCTTGGTTTTTTCTGTCTTGATGACCCTTCTGGTCGGTGTATATGCGACGACCATGATGTCTGGCGCTTGACTATCAATTCATAAATAACCAGCTTTGCGCTCCGTGCCTATGCGAGGAAGGCAATATATGAAGAGCTCAGGTACTTGCGCTCACGCACAATCCTTCCTGTATGGACTGCTGAGAACGACTTGGCAGCATTTGTGTTCCCTGGAGAGCTCCAACTGCTGGTCGTGAACGGACCAAAGTGGAGCAGTAAGGACGCTAACCGTTTTTGGCAGAAAACGCGATATATTTTAGGAGAGATCTGGACGGTAAGCTCTGGACGTGAGGTCTTGAGGTGAGTCTCAACGAGAGTCTCGACGATGATGACACGTGCTGATGACACGTGCTGACATCACGCATTTGTTGGCCACAGGCGCATCCGAAGCCGCAGTCGGCGACTTGCGCTGGACAGGTGGTGGCTTTTGAGATCATTTCGAGATGAGTACTGATGAAAAGTCGCGTCGTTGTGAGAAGCTGCAACTGGCGTGCTAGTCTTTAGATCTTATCAGCATCGTATCTTAGTGCCCTGCCCCACTTCTGCACCTCCGGCTCAGTGACTCAACAACCAACCACGAACCGGCTATAAAGATGACATCTACGATACAAACTTCAGCACGCACCACTCAACCACCAAAATGGCGGTGCTCAACCTTGTTGTTCAGGAGTCCTATGAGCGTCCGTTCACAGCCATCGTAATATCTGTCGTCCTGCTGGTTCTGGCCCGGACGATCTACCGCATCTATTTTCATCCACTCTCACATATTCCCGGACCCGTCCTGTCGAGGACGACATCGCTATGGCTTTACTACCACGCCTACATTGGAGACGAAGCCAGCACTATTCACCACCTCCACGCCCAATATGGCCCGTACGTGCGTGTGGCACCCAATGAGGTTGACATCAGCGACGCAGATGCTGTCCAACCTATCTATGTCGCAAAGGGCGGCTTTCTAAAAGCCCCTTGCTATGCCAACTTTGACATCGATGGCCACAAGTCGATTTTCTCGACTACAAGTCCGGAGTATAGAGCACCAAGGGCCAAAGCTGTGGCGTCGATGTTTTCGACCAAGAGCCTGAGGGACAACCAAGAAGCGATTGCTGGCTGTGTAGACCGCATGGTTGAGAGGCTGGGTGAGGAGGCGCGAACAGAGAAGCCTGTGAATATCCTGAACTTGATGAGGGCATTGGCTGTGGATGCAGTGTCGACGCACTTGTTTCGTGAGAACTACAACGGCGTGAGCGAGACGGGACCCACACTAAGTGTGAGCGCTTTCGTCGATGCTTTCGTGGCTGTTGGACGCTTCTTCTATCTACCGACTGTAGCCTTTGTCTGGCTGGAGTGGGCAATCGCGAAGTATATGGCGGATCAAGAGACGGAAGAGAGCATGACGCTTGTCGACAAGTTTGTCAACAGTCTGGTGGCCAGAACCACTGCTAAGTCACAAACCTATCCTGGTCGTTTGATGGCTGCGGGTATCAGTAATTCGGAGGTCGCAGCCCAATGCAAGGATTTGCTCTTTGCGGGTACGGACTCAACTGGCATGAACTTGGCCACCGTCATTAGAGGGCTGGTGATGTACCCTGAAAAGTATGGGAAGCTGAAGCAGGAGGTTCAAAACAATGCTGCACGCGCTGAAGAAGCTGAAGAAGTTCAGGCCCTGCCCTACCTGACCGCTGTCGTCAAAGAGAGCCTACGGCTCAGCATGGCGAACCCCACGCGTCTACCTCATGTCGTTCCAGCAGGTGGCTGGACGTTCAAAGGCACATTCTTCCCAGGAAACTCGATCGTTGGATGTTCTGCCTATGAATTGCACTTCAACGCAGTTGTCTTCCCGGAACCTCATAAGTTTGAGCCTGAACGTTGGCTTGATGTAACTGACGAGATGTCAAAGTACTGGTTTGCTTTCGGTGCCGGCAGCCGAGCATGCATAGCTAGGAATCTGGCAACCTTAGAACTGCACCTTGCGACAGGGAAGTTGGCTAGCAGCAACGTACTAGATGGCTGCCGGGCTATTGAACTGGGTGACGTGCAGATCTACGAGTGGTTTAACGCCAAAGTCAAGGGAGAAAGAATCGATGTCGTCTGGGGCTGAGAAGATTGGCGATGCACCCACTGCGATAATCCTAATGTCACAACCATGATGCACGTCAATCAAGGAAGTTGGCGCGAGCGCGTCTGTGATCTTCCAATGTGCAGATGCTCGTCTCACTTTCACCTCACGTTTGCTTTTTGCAGCCACGTGCACTAGCCTTCGGCTTACTAAACCGTGGCACCGCTCTTGCCTTGGAACTAACGTCCATCACTCAAACTTCTGCATGCTTAACGTTACAGCAAGTATGTCGACCCCATCACTCTCAGACACGTTGTGCGGAGATAGACCTGCGGCGACGTCGCCATAAGCCTCCTTTGGCGCAGTCTCATCGGAGTTCTTTCCCTCAAGAATATCAGCAGAAATCCGTACCATCATCTACGGTCTACTGCAGCAAGACATTTGCAGTGCGGAATCAACTTGCCGCTGGAAATGGGACAAGGTTCACGTTCAATCCCCTCCGACATCTACGCTGTCAACAGGCAGATCGGGGCTGAGTCCACCTCACTGCTCCCGATTCAATTTGGTGTTCGAATCACAATCAACTACCTGGTCGAGTTTCTCAAAACTTTCTACTCTCCGACTTGCCTCAGATTAACATGTCAGTACAGTGCTCATAGACCACGACCAACTGAAGTGTGCATCGCTGTATCGAGACAGTACGCCAAAGACTCACTGGATCTTGACCTGATCAGGCTGTTGAATGCCAAAACTTGAGCTCAGCAGCTGTTACTATCCTTTGAGCCAGTGAATCAGCACAACTCCATCTCAGTCAGGCATTCGGCGAAGATAATTTGCGACTATCTCAACAAGATTTTATTAGCGCATTGACGTCAGCTTTCATGAAGAATCAAGGCTGGCCCTGTCTCGAGTATGGTCCTTCATCAGGACAGAGACCTTGACCTCCCATTTCGTCTTTTGATCTGGAACTTGACCATGCAGAAGCCGTTTGGCAAACTCGACAAGCAGGAGAGGGATCTCACTACAGAATATTGCAGACGGCTCTGTCCACCCCGGGGTTGCTTTATTTTCGTTGTTATCAGTGTGGAAAACCGGACAGGGGATTTGACTGAGAAGCACATCTGGCGCAAACTCGGTCAACAACTGGAATCACAGAATCCGTGAAAGACATAAAGAGATGGTCCACAGGCAAGATGGGACCTTCTCTACAGATGAGACGCTATTGAGGATGCAGTCAGTTTGCGCATGTCACGGCTAAAGAACCATCAATATTGTGCTTTCAGAACCAAGTGGAATATTCGATTGAAACTCGGAAGCAGCACTGGACCTGTAGCTGCCGCATGAAGAAACTGCTCAAACAATCTCTAAAGCTCAACATACTCTCCCCGCCCGACATCACCCTTTTTCCAGCTTTCCAGAAACCCTTGCACCTTCTTCGTCATTGCATCGTTATCATACCCGAAGTGCTTGTAGATGTACTTGCCGGGCAGCGAGTGGCCGAACGACTTCATGTTGACGCCAGCATCTGCGTAGCGTTCCCAGCCCAGTGCAACGTAAGGTTCAATAACTACGGCAGGGATATTCTCATTCCGCTTCAATACCTCGCGCTGGTAGCTCAGTGGCTGTGTGCGGAAGAGTGCATGCGAAGGGAATGACACTACGCGTGCTTTTGTCCCGTTCTGCGCAAGCGCGTCCGCAACGTTGACAGCGAAGGACAGCTCCGCGCCCACAGACATGAGTGTGACATCGGCGTCCTTCTCTTCTCGGAGCACGTACGCGCCTTTTGCAACACCGTCGCGCTTCGTTAGACCCGTCAACTGAGGCAGCGCATGTCTCGACACGCTGATCATGGACGGCCCATCGGTGTTCTCGATCATGGTCTTCCACGCACCAGCCACTTCTTCGCTGTCGCCAGGACGGATGTACTGCATATGTGGCATTGCGCGATACAACGCTGCCAGCTCCACAGGCTGATGCGTCGGTCCGTCCTCGCCTGCGCCGATCGAGTCGTGCGTTGCGACGTGGATGACTTTAAGGCGCTGCAGAGCGCCCATACGGACTGCTGGCGCAGCATAGAGGTAGAACATGAAAAATGAGGAGGTAATTGGGATGATGGTGCGCGGCGAATAGGCGGCTAGACCGTTTGCGATGGCTGCCATGACGTGCTCGCGGATGCCGTAGTGGATATATCGTCCCTCGTAGGAGCCTTGGGCGCCGGAGCTGGGTACAAGGTCTGGCGGGTTGAAGATCTTGTAGCCACTATGTGTCATGTTGACGGAGGGTGTGAGGTCTGCTGTGCCGACCATGAATGTCGGGATCTCAGCGAACATCTTCGCGACAACGAGGTTGTTGGACTTGCGACTTGGTGTGGCATCGCTAGGGAACTGAGAAGGGATCATCGACTGCCAGTTGTCGGGCAGCTTGCCAGCCATGCGATCTTTGAAGGTTCTCGCCAGCTCCGGGTGCTCTTTGCTGTAGGCTGCGACCAGGTCATTCCACTTCTTAACGTGTTGGTCACCACGCTGGGGGATATCGGCGTAGAACTTCTTGACTTTGTCTGGGATGTGGAAGTGTTTCTCCTGATCCCAGCCCCAAGCCTTCTTCATTGTGGCAACGTTGTCGACACCAAGAGGTGCACCGTGAGATACAGCCTTGCCCGCTACCGCACTGCCCATGCCGATGATGGTCCGGACGTTGATGAACAGGGGCTTTTGTCGGTTCTTTTCTCGTCCTTTCTCCAATGCTGCGACAATGGCAGCTACGTCATTGTTGCCGTCCTCGACATTAATGATCTCCCAACCACAGGCCTCCATCTTCTTGTTGACATCTTCCGTGTTGGTCAAGTCCACGCTGCCATCGCAAGTAATCTGGTTATTGTCGTAGATGACTGTCAAGTTACCAAGCTTCAGATGACCAGCATAGCTGAACGCTTCGCAACCGACGCCTTCCTGCATGCATGCATCACCGACTGTGCACCAAGTGTGGTTGTCTACTACATCGTATCCGGGGCGATTGAAAGTGGCGGCAAGATGCTTGGTCGCGATCGCTAAACCAACGGCATTGGCGATGCCTTGGCCCAGGGGGCCTGTGGTGAGCTCGATACCCTCGTGCTCGATTTCGGGATGTCCAGGACATAGACTGTCAGGTCGCTCAGAATGGTATGAGAGCAGTTGCTCCCACGTCATTGCCTTGTAGCCGGAGAGATATAGGTTGGTATATTGGAACAGACATGTGTGGCCGTTCGACAAGATGAAACGGTCTCGGTTGAACCAGTTGGGCTGATGTGAGGCGTATCTCATAGCGTACTTCCAGAGTGCTACGCCAATCGCAGCCATGCCTATTGCTCCGCCAGGGTGTCCTAACAGCTGTTAGTCAAGAAAACAAGCAGATTAGTCCGTCAATACTTACCCATGCCAAATTGCTGGCAGAGATCTGCAATTAGCAGTCTGAAGTTCTGCAATACCAGCTGCATGTCCTCTTCACTTGTGTCTGACGGCGCTGAAGGCTTGTGTTCATCCTTGATAATCTTATCGGCAGCGACCTCGCCGTAGGCCGTTGACCTATTTGTGGTGCCATTGATGCCTGGCATTGTGAAAACACGTTTCTATGACAAAAGCGCGTGTGAAAAGTAGAGACGTGCGACGCAAAAGCAGTCTTGAAATTAACAAGCTGTCACAAAGGGCAGGCTCACGCCCGGGTTGTTCTATACAAATACCTACCCAACAAGTAACGACGTCAGAGCCTACCTGTCACTCTGTACCATAGATCTTGAGATTGGTGCTTCGGATTACCCGATCAGGCATGACGTTAAGATCAACGCGGGGAAGCTTGAGGCGCTCCGAACCAGTGGGGACGCACTCCGGAGCTTTTGGAACGCTTATCCGATGCATTTCTGGAAATTCCCATGTGGCGCGCTCATATAGCCGTTGCCACTTGTAGCCGGCTTGCCTGTCTTGTCGCCGTGCGGTGGTTACAATTACCTTTTGGTGATAAAGTGGCTGTCATTGCCAACTCCGGATGTCGACGGGCAGGGCACCGGTTTGGCTTGTTAAATCAAATGGCGTGCCAGTGTCGAAAGGCGAACGTTGTTACTGTTGTTATGGCGATGAAGAAAGGCCCATAAAGCCGAAGCAATGGAATGCGCCAAGCCTCGCTTAAGAAAGGAGGGAAAGAACGCAAAAGTTGAATGTACAGACAGTTGATACAAATCGGTATACTATCGTCATCTCATTACACTATATATATCTGAGAAAGTATCGATTTGCTTCTTCACTTTGTGCGCCCTACTTGCGGCGGAACATCTTGTTCTCCTTGGTACCTTTAATCCACTGAGCATCCCTCTTGTGAATCTCGACAGCGCTCCTCTTTCTCCTTGCTGCAGACCCCGGCGGTGCAGCAGCAGTGATGTTACCACAGTCAGGAGTTGTCAGCTTCTGACCGAACTGATCAACAGCCCAGATCAAAACACCGTTACTCCAGCCAAAACCCTCGACAACAGTGTACTCGCCACCTCCACCACGGGCATTGATAGCCTCATCAGAGTACTTCTCGAAAATGGTGCCATTGCCCTCGGCACCAGGTAGCTGGGGCACCTCCTCAGTGGCGCCACCGGTGGAGCGCCACGTGCAGTACAGAGAGTCTGTGTAGCGTTGCGCAAGACGAAGGGCAAGGTCTTGAGTCCATACGTAGTCTGCAGCTGTCTGCTCGTCATCGTCCTCGCTAACCTCGAGAGGCGTGTTAAGAAGGCCCTGGATAGTGATGTACTGTAGTGGCGGCCAGACATTTGGTTCATCCCACTGCTGACCAGTGAAGAGGTTGGTAGCAGAAACGGCACCAGCTTCGGTATCAAGCGCCTCCTCAACACGGGCGAATGCACAGCGAACTGCGGTCGGGTCGCCTTTGATGCTTTCGGGTGCAGCGCCGGTCCAAAAGGGGTACAGTTGGCTGAGCTGGAATCCAACCTGATAGCCTGCTGGAGCGCCAGCGAGGGACAGAGGCGTGCTGGTGTTGTCGGCTAGAGTGTACACGTTCTGCGCGCTTGATGTGAGATTGTAGTCAAAGTAGCTGTAGTGCTCAGCGTTCCACAGAAGTGCAGTCATGGCCTCGCTGCGGTTTCTGGCCAGCTCAGCCCATTGGCGCGCAGCGCTGTAGTTGCCCTCACGACGATGGAACTCTGCAAGAGTAATCTCGTTGTAGTAGAGGATCGAGTTCAACTCGACCGGAATGGTGTTGATGACGTTCAGGGACCGAAGTGGGAAGAAGTTGTCATTGACTGCGTCCTGAGGCGTCTTCAGCCAGCGTGAAGAGTAATCCCATCCACTCTCAGCACCAGAGGCAAGATTTGCGTAAAGTGCTGCCTTCTGGGTGTCACTAAGCGGCTGGGTTGTGTTAAATTGCTCTCCTTCCTCATTGAAGTAAGTCAAGTTGTTTGCAGTGATGTAGTCCTCGCGGTACGACTCGGGACGCGGCTGGGTGTTCGAGACGTTGTAGTGATGCAGGGTGTAATTCCTGCCGCCACGCTCGAGGGTCACCGAACGGTTATTGACCCAGAAGTCGTACTCAGCCTCAAGGACTGGCAACGCACGCTCGAGCAGAGTGTAGTTCTGTGTGTACTCGACATATACGCGGACCATTTGTGTGAGCAGTGGTGGCTGCGATCGGTTCTCGTAGTACCTGCGGGCGCCATTGGGAACAAAGCCGATCTCCTCAACAAGATCCATGAAGTTTTCGATGATGTTCTCAGCAATTTGAGTGAACGACCCCTTAGTACGCAGAAGGCCCTCGACAATCCAGAACGAGTCCCAATAGTACGGCTCACGGAAACGACCACCAGCCACCACGAAGGTGCGATTGATAGGAATGAACGAGTTGACGCATCCTGTGCAATTGCCGGCACCGACGTAACGGCGTGTCAGGTCAGGCCAGATATCGATGACTTGACGGGTGAAGTCCACAATGACGGAGCTGTTGACGTTCTCCAAGAAATCCGGTTGGGTCTCTAGCTGGTCTGTGGGTACAGGCTCCAACTCCGAGCCAGCCTCGCCGAAGTACGTGGTCAAGAAGTTGTTCAGCTCCGTGTTGTTCTGGATAGGCCTCGTAAGATTGCTGAATGCTGCAAGGACCTCATCAAGTGGGCGTGTTGTTGGACTAGATATGTTCAATATAAATGATGTCAACGTCAAGGGGCAACACCTACAGATCTACGAAGGTCTTCGAATCTGAGAACGGGCGAGCAAGCTCGATCTCACGGAGTAGGTCTCCGTAACAGTAGATTGGCGAATCACAAGGTGCAATGACTGAGCCATTCTGGTACAAAGCTGTCGCTAATTGCGCGCCAGCAAGAAGGGCGAAGTACCGCATAGTAGATACGTCTCAATTGACAGTTCAAAACGAAAGAAGCCAGGAGGATAGCAATTTGTTCACACGAAAGCACGATCCACGCCTTTATGTACTTATACACTGGTGTATGCACCCGGTCGTACCACTCCAAGCGTCAAAGAAACCTGCCATAGCCTCCGCTGGTGTGCACAGACGAGTATGTGTGACACGTATGTGGCGGGTCATTGTGCTGGGGACAAGCGAAGACAAGCGCAGTCATCCCTTGGCGATACCTCCAAAACAGTGTTTAGATTACGATGTCTGCAGGTAGGTGGGTCGTCGCGTGCATTATGGTGTTGATCGGATGCGTGTTCGGGATGCGAACCCCGCAAAAGGCTTTCTCGCTTAGGGTGATGTCATCTGGCAGACCCTGGGGAAATCACTGCACATCAAAACAAGTTATTCAGCTCCTGCATCAAACTGATAGTCCTCCATCTTGCACAATCTTATCTCAATTCAACGCAAACAACCCCATTTCTTCACTCTCACTGACTGATCGATCTTCGAAGAAAGGCACCTGGGAAATTGACACGAACACTGGGTAGGTGTTTCTCTCGCTATTCTTGGCGCCCACTCTTCGGGATCGGGGCCGTTTAATTTGGGGGTGCAGTTTACGAGAACTAGGATGTGCGCAGATCTCTCCCCTGACAGATCCGGCTGTTCACGAAAAACGGCCTGTCAGCCGCGCCGCTGCAACGCTGCAAGCAGCAAACGTCATGTCTCGTGAACTCTGTCACTAGTCTACATTCCTCCAACTTGTACCGGTTGCAAACTTACAAGCAGTTTCTAGATAGTCACACGGCGAACAGAACACAATTCGTTATCCGGAGAGACGTTCCGCACGTGGCTTGTGGAAGGAATGCAAGTTCTTTGACCCGTACACCAGGATTGCAGACCGATAACCCAGTATCTGGTGAAGTAAGGGCTGTACCCTGCAGCAGATGGCGGTCCTGGCCTCCGGTTTGTACGACAGCAACGTTCCACAGCATCCGCGGAGGACTCCACGTTCTTCACATGTTCCAAAATCGCCCTGGCAGACGGAACAGAATGTACTGCGTTTTCTGGTTTCTATGACCTTTTCCTCTGGTATCCTCCAGTGCTGCTTCACCTTGCGATTTCTGTAGCCATCCGTAAGCTCAAGCCCTCTACTTTCTCCATTCTGTTGGTATTCTTTGGTAGGCAACTTTGCGGCTCTTCGAATATAGCCACAGGATGACATACTCAAAGTTCAAACCAAGCCAGCGACAGTATGTTGGAAGATGGGCTTTCTCGTGTTTGTTCAACTTGGCAGACTTCCTCTCTACCACCAACGTTCATTTGTGCGAAGATGTGGCCCAGCCGAGTTCATGGTCTCGCTGAACGCTATGTCGGAAAGGAATTCGAGTTGATGTTCCCTAGAAACTTGACTTTTCGGGCGATTTAACATTCAAGTCGAATAAGCACACATGCGTATAGTGTAAACAGTCTAGCTCTGCATGACAGACACTCCGTCGCGTTCGAATGACAGGCCTAGATCACGATATCGAGCTTTGACCATGAGCAAAAGACGGATGTCGTGGACTAGGGCAGCTGCAATGCGATCCGGACGATGATAACAACCATTCTTGGCTTGGTTGCAGCATCGACATGAAACAACGTCCAGAAGAATGTCGACACGTGCTCCTTAGGAATGTACATGGTTGTTCGGTTCACGAACATAGATCTGCATTCCTCGTGGCGCTGTGATGCTCAGGCACCTCTGCAAGTAGTTGTAGAAGCGACGGTTCGGTTCGACCTTTCCAGATGTCTCGATTGCTGGGAGAACGTATCCGGAACCAATAGGTCGTATACTGCATTAAGCAGCTCTGCGGGAAGCCAAGCGAGTAAGGGCGATATAGTCATCGATGGACAGCTTCTTTCGGAAGATCCGGAGCCAAGACAATCGAAAGCTCGAATCGCAGTTATACAGCCGATAGAGAAAGAGCCATGGATACAATGCTCTTATTAGATAAACCTCGGTCGAACGGGTGGTCGGGCAGTGAACCACAAAAGCAATCGCAAACTGACTGTACGTTCAGTGTTTGCCGCCTCAAACATCATTCCACTACTAACCAAGGCAGTGCTCCATCGTTGGCATTACTCAAGCGACTCCTCAGTAGCTGTAGCAAAAGGGACTGCTGATGGTGCTCATGACATTTCTCACGGTCAGATCTTCCGCAAGTCCACCCATGCGTAGCAGATCGTCGAGAGACGCACCGACCGTTACGGTACTGCCGTTGGGCTTCGCGATACCGCCATAGTCCGACTGCCTAGCAGAGAGGTCCTTCTGCTGCCAGAGCCACCAAAGACGGTCGATCTGCGCATGGTGCAGGAAGAAGAGAGGTTCTGTAGATGTCAGCAACCTTTCGAATCAGGGTTGAGCCTCAAGAGGTGTCATACCGTTCGGCGAAGTCGAAGGGTTCATTTCTCCACTAAGCGAGGAATGAACAATGCCATGTGGTCCACTCTCTAGCGCTACACGATACGAAGTATAATTGGCGGATTCTTGCACGATGCCAATGTAGGTGGAGTTGTAGTATTTGGCAGAAGTTTCAGCATCCTTGGAGTCACCGTCGACGACTTTGCGGTGCAGACAGTATTCTTCGTGCTCCGCATCGTTGATAGGATCAAAGGCGTAGTATGCCGGTCGCAAGTTTGAGAAGGGTCCATCATCTACGCAGTTGAGTGTTTTACCGTTGCTTAACGATTGGGTGCGTGTTGCACTTCCATCGCCACCAAAGCCCGAAGGAGACAGGATGTCTGATTTAAGGAGCTTCTTGACATCGAGGGTCCAGTCCCAATAGCTACATTCTTCGCGTCAATAACTACTAGATCTGACCAGCGTGAAGATACCTACGTTGCAGAGCCTGTGTACTGGCACTCTTGAAGTGCTCCTTCGTACACGTGCCTAAAGTGTCTGTGCCATGGCAAGAATCCAGCGACATCATGATCTGTAAAGAAGACGTTATTCAGATGCCTTGACTTGTGAGCTAGCGATAAGGACTTACTCTCTTGATTGTATCGGGCATGCACAAACGCAAAGTCATCGTACAAGGATGTGTTGGGTCCAATGCGTGAAGGCTTGGTCTTGAGGCACAGAACTGCGTCAATATAGCTTTGCTGCTGAGAAGAAGGGAGCTCGCGCCACTCCACTCTCTTGGTTGGCTCAGTGCAGCTTTGCTCAGACTTTAGGGCGGGAAGTGCTGCGACAAAGCCAAGGTGTAAGCCAGCGAGAAGGTTCGTAAGAAGCATATTGATCAAAGAAAGACTTCCGGAGTTTGAGGAAAAAGAATAGAGTAACAAATTAGTACGAAGTAAGAGACCTAGCCGGATATCCATATCATCTCCAAGCAAGACACAGACTACTTGGGCTAGCGTGTACACGAGCTAACGTGGCGATCTTTGGCTCCTGCATCATTTGACTAAGACCTTGGCAAAGTATGGCCGACAACTCGAATAATTCGAGAAAGTACGCCAATGTGACTTGCGAGTGATGGTCCACGTCTGCCACTGTAGAACAAGTGTAACGATTTTTTTCTCCGAACGATAGGGCTGATGACAGCCGTGACTGCCGTGTTCTTACGCTTGAATTTGTGGTCAATGCGTGTTGCTATTTCAGTAATACGAGCGTGTCCAAGCTTGAACCTTTAGCGTGCCTGGGCATGGAGATGACCATCATTTTACTATCCCCGGACGAACGTTCGCACCTTCAGAAAATAATAAGAGGGCCATGCATGCCGGGAAATACCATAGGTATCATGAGTGATCGCTGCGGTTCGAGATCTTACCACACTGTGATCTGGGAATAGGACGAATACTGAGAACGCTTATCTGCCTTGAGCCAAAAGTTTGTGTCTCGAATTCTGCAGCTCACTCTTGACCGCCCGAGGAAGAGTACGGTCTGTGTTATTGTTGCTTGCCCTTCTCCGCAGGCCACATTTTCTCACAGATACAGTGCCTACCAACATAGCCCCTTTATGCCATTCGGTCCTTTTACCTACTGTCTCACAGTTTTTGTACACGTGACCTGCACACATACGTTCCTCAGCCACTTTAACCTAAGTGAAACCTTTAAGTAATCTCAAAATCGAACAGTGACAACATGAGCAACACTCAACGTGACCTGGAACCTAACAAGCAGAAGTTTGTCCCACACAATGATCAAAATCGAGGAGCCCGATATATACGGGAGAAGCAGCCAAGATTGGGATGGGAGATGAAGTCCAAATCTTTTCTTTAGCGGCGCGGATGTTACATGCATACATCATTCAAGTATTGCTTCGCATGACAATTGGTCAAATTAGTAGCAACGTAATTGGAACACTGTCGATATGTAATGTTGATCGTGCTGTTCTACTCCTCGGACTTTCCGGCTGTCGCTCTCTACGTAAGCGTCCAAGGCGTCTGGTTCCAGCTCGAATGAAGTATTTCCAGCCGACGCTTAATCTAACGGCAAAACAGACTTCCTTGTATATTGGCTAGCAAACTTTGACATCTTATACCGACATTCTCATACCACTCAGTTGCAAGCGATGCCTGCCGCTTGGCTGAAATGATCTGAATGGCCAACTCGGCCTCGCACATGTGCAACAAGGCAGTCATGTATTCCCACCCCGAGGAAACATTCATATCGACGCGTACGCGAGCAGGACTCATAGTTGTCTGAATGTATCTAGCACAACGATCGCACCTGGACTGCATACAAAGGGCAGCCCCTTCCTGTCACCTCGATTACCACATTCTCAACCTCATCGCTCAAAATGAACGACACTGCTAACTATGGCTACATTGCGCCGTCTTGCCTAGCTCTGCCTTCTTAACAGACCAGCCTTTGCATGCACGACCTTGCATTACTTCCATATTCCATAGCGAACAAAACAACATCGCCAACAACTTTTCCACACTCCTAGAATATCTGCGCCGCTCTTTCTGTCCGCTATCTACATGGAATTTACATCTCAAAGCAAGAAACCTTCAGCCTCAAATCATTAGATGGGCTTCCTCATATCTCTTCAATCTCCTGGCTCTCTTCCTCATGACATGTAGCCATCAGTATGACATTTGTATCTGAAAGACACGCGTGTCACGAGTACATTTTCTGTTCACCGCCCGCGAAATCTCTCCACGCCTGGTCTTATGACTGAGTTCGAAAATAACCAAAAGCTGGACGGATATCTTTGTTGGTTCTGCACGTCCTCCAATCACTAAGTTCCTGAAACCCCAAGTCACGATTTTTGTTTTCCAGCTTGATTCCGGCGCATATACGTGTATACAAGGCCGTCCGCGTAGCTCATCTCCATCTCCATCCCCACACCAACTTCATCTTCTGCCTTACCAAAGTTCATTTGTTGGCAGCATACATTTATTCCTCTCGCTGCTGCCTTTCAGATGGACATGGACATAGACGAGGAAGGGAGAATGTCTACCAATGAGGTCAGAGATACGATTTGATACTCGTGTCCCTTCACCTCTCTCTACTCTTCGGAACATCGACATGACGCCATAATCATTCGTCTTTGAAAAGACCCAGTCCGAGCCGATACTAACACGACACGTATGGCTGGAAAGCTCGCATCTCAGATGCCGTCCTTCCATCCTCGCCTTCTTCCACGTACAACACAGCGCACAACAACCCATGCGATAAACCACTATAACCACACACAACCACCAACAAACTCTCTTCAATATTAAATCTGTATTCATTCCAATCTACGTAAACCCAAAACCCGCAGCTCCACCGGCCTCAAAAGCCAGCCAGAAGCCAGCCAGAAGCCAGCCAGAAGCCAGCCAGAAGCCAGCCAGAAGCCAGCCAGAAGCCAGACTAGTAAATGACATATTAAAGACCGTCAACGCCATCGCAATGGTATCGTGGTGCAATCTCCTCGTCCATTCCGTCAAGTCCGTCCGTGTAAAAGAGAGAGGTAAGCAAAGAGATTCGTGGCGTATTAAGTACAGTACAGTCGTGAGTAGCAAGCGCTAGGGTAATGGAAATGTGTGTGTGCTTGTTGTGTGATGATGGTGTAGTGTTGCGATGTGTGGCGTGATGTGTTGTGTGTGTTAAGTGAGATTGTGAGAAGTCAATGTTTTCCTTTATTGTTGTCAAGGGTTGCCGATGGGATCAGTTCCTCAGGCGTGAAGGGCCCAAAGTCCGCGGTGACAAACACCAGCCTTAAAGGAGACTGGTTCATCCGCGGTGTTGGAGGAGGGGTATCTGGTGTCGGCCAGTCGACATCATCTGGATTCGGTTCCGGTGCTTCGGGATTGATGTTCGTGTAATGGTAGATATACTCCTCGTCAACATCGATGCCGGGTATCTTTTTCACCCGTCCAACTGAAGGGTTTCTTACTGCAGCCACTGTCTCTGAAGCATCTGCACCGGGCCTCTCATCTGGAGAGTTGGCACTCGGCAATGCCCCCGACCCAGGCTGCGACCACGAGTACTCGCCAGGTACACCCATACCAAAGTGTTCTCCCGCTTTGGTGTACACCTTGACTTCAAGTCCTTGATCGAAGCGCGCAAACTCGCTGTTGATGTAGGCATCCTGCGGCGCTGAGTCCTTTCTTTGCTGATCGTCGAATTGTTTGAGGTTGTCCGCTGTCAAGCGTCCGACGACTTCGACGGTGACTGGAGGTCGGGGAAAGGTCAACCCTCCCACACTCAGGGGAGGCTGAGTTTTGTGGATGGCAGACGTTCTTCGAAGATTCTTGAACGGCTTCCTCAGAGCGGTATCAGAACCGGCGACCGTACGCGTGAATGGTGTGATCCATGCTTGAGTCTCAATGGCAGGTTCTTTCTCTTCTAGGTGGCGAGATTTGTGATATAGTCCGCGGTCGTCGTGATCCTTGTCGATCCAGTCGTAAACGCGTGTTCTGACTTCATCGCCTTGCTAAGGCTCCCTTTTGATGAGGACGGGACCGTTGCTCCAGGAAGACATGCCTTCAACGTGAGCCGGAAAATTGTGTGCCTCTGCTGGTCCAGAAACGGCAGGAGTCGAGGCCCCACTATCCAGATACGGTGAAGTCGGCCTCGCCGGTGTCGGTGGTCTGTCCTCGACAGTATCAACATTTCGGATGAACGCAAGAATATTCAATACTGGCAGCACAATCGGCTCCCTCTTCGCAGGTCCAGTAACCCGCCAGTCGCTTGGAAACGGCCTCAGCCTCCCAACGACCTCACCTTCATTCTCAATGGCAGCAAAATGACTCGGCACATGCGTCTCACAGCTCCCACTCTCCCCACACAACATCACCCCGTCCGCACCCACACAAGACTAATGGTATCTCGGCGGCGTCCCCTGGCCGCTCGGCACCCCGTTAGGCTGGAACTCCATCTCGCGCGCCATGACCTCGCGCGTCTGTGGGAAATACGGCTCGACACCGTATGTCTTGAGATAACTGGCCGTCTTCTCGATGCGCTTGATCTCGCGCTGGACATTCCACTCCTCGCCCTCGCCAAAACGACGCTGGACTACGTCCACCATGGCGGTATCGAGGCGCGAATAGAAGTCGCGGCGCGCGGCAATGTCAGCCGAGTCGGCGCTGTCGAGCCCGCCGTGCGAGTTCAGGTTGCCGCCCAGCTTGAGAATCAGGTCGAAGGCGTATTTGGGGCCCTGAGGGAGCAGGGTCAGGCGCTGGATGTCGGGGAGGAATTTCAGCATGGAGGAGGCGAAGTGGGCGGAGGAGATGGAGTCGTTGAGGTCGTCTTGCAGGCGGTGCAGGTCGAAGTTGACGATTGTGATTTTGCGGTCGAGCTGTGCGTTGAGGGTGTGGGCAGCGTCGGGGGTGGTGGTGTCCATGATCTTGGCAATAGAGGAGGGGACGTCTACACGAATTAGCTATGAAAGAGGTTTTGACGGTAGTGATAGACGTACCAGGCCGCAGCCCGCGCTTGTCGATCCAGCTGTGGACCTCGGCGCGCTGGGCCTCGAGCTGCTCGACCCAGCTCTGCATGTCGGCAAGCTGACTCTCGAGCTGGTCGATCTTGTCTGTGTACGGGCGGACGGCCTGGTTGAAGGCCGCGGCGAGCAGGTCGGGCATGGGCTCGGGCTTGATCGTGTTCATGGCCGGCACAGGCGCACCGCCACCCATGGGCATGCCACCGCCATGGCCGCCGTTGCTCATTCCGCGTGCAGGCGGCGCGTAGTTCTGCTCCTGCGGCTGCTGCTGGCGGGGATACATGTCGGCGTCGTCGTGGTCCAGGAGTACGGGCTGGTCCTTGCGGCTGCTCTCGGGGCGCTTCTCGGAGAACTCGTCGAAACTCTGTGAGCGCGGGTTGCCGTCGTGTTCAACGTAGCTGTTGGCGCGGGATGAGCGGCGCTTGAAGAACATAGTGGGAAGAAAGAAAGGAGCTGCGGCGGCCCCAGAACGAGCGTGTGGTTATATGGCGTAGGCGGGCGGGCGCAATTTCGGTTCCCGTATAAGAGCTGGAGAGTGGTTGGGGCGAGCGAGCTGGTCCCAATAATGGTAGCAGCTGTGGCTGGGCGGGCGACCTTATCGATCGGAGGAGGTTGGGGAGCTTATAGTCGCCGGCCGTTGGACGGGCGATCAGGTAACACAGAGACCGAGCGCGCGGCTAGTGATGCTTGTTGACGATGAAGAAGTGAGTGTCAATGCAGTTGCGATAGCAATTGCAGCAATGAAAGAATCAATGGATTTCGTTGTGTGTTCTGCTGCCCAAAAGCTGGTTGCTACCACTCTTCGCCCGCTAACCCCGCTACTGCGCTTGCCGACCCGCTGTCTCCAGCCTCCCGCAGCTCCGCCAATAGCGCCTTCAGGAACCACTTCATGGCGCATGCAATCACACCACGCGTCGTGCCGGCTTCCACGCGTCGTCATGTCTCAGAATATCATCTCGCCATCTCATTCATGTCTTGGAAGCTTTGGACAAACTTTCCTATATCGTCAACGTCTTGCGCTATGGCGACGTTCATGGCGATCTTGTTGCTCGGACGACAGATCCCCCGGGTACACAGACCTCGCAAGGGTCAACCTGCAAGCACAGACGGATCTGTCTGGAATTGCTGCGACCTTGCACACGACCATCATCACCATGGAGATTGCCTTCGGCATCGAACACCGATTTATATTGACCTGTAGTATCTAGAGCTGCTGCCACCTTACTGTCATAGCCCCGTGCACGCGGTCCCATTGCCTATGCCATCGTCTTCTCCCTGAGCATCTTCTCTGCAACTTGCCTCTACAGAGTAGCCTCTCTGTTGAACTCGTAGCCAAACATAGCTGCAATCTGCTCGAGACTCTGCTTCCACGTCTCAGGTACGAAAGAGAACGAGAAAGTCGCTGCTGCAAAACAGAAGCACCCGGAAAACCAGCATGTGCCCCAGCCCAGGTTGATGACCATCTCAGGAACGACGACACAGATGATCAAGTTTGCCAGCCAGATAGTCGCAGCCGCAAGGCCCGTCCCTCAGTAGTCTTCTCATTAGTATCGACGCAGTCCATTCTGACAGTGTTGCAGAGGCCTAGAGTTGTCAAAATCGGAGTGCTCATACCAAGATGCAAAACCAGAGTCGGTGATGCCAACATGAATCTATGGTGATGAGCTTTGCCGGAGTGTGTTGCCTCACCAAGCAGGCGGTGGGTGAGGGCAGCGGCTGCCGCATTCCGGCGAAAATCCTCCACTTTGAGAAATCACAATTCGCCTTGCTCGTGCCTTTCAGCTTCGCGCTACGTAACCACTACATCCGTGGTCATTGGTTGATGCACCTCTCCAGAACAGGCAGAAAACGTCCGACAGCCATGAGCTGATACTATTTATCCTCTTACGGCAAACGATGCCGACGCCGAAGAAGCGGGCACGACCTTGTGAGGCATGCAGAGGCCGTCATCTCAAATCTAAGTCTTCTTCTTTGACGTTGGTTGTAGACACCACGGGGACCATGTCGTAGCTTTAGGGTCTTTTACCAACCCCCGGAGATTGTCGGGGTCTTCAATTTGCTCTGTTGACTAAAGCAACGCAGTGTAGGTCTGTGATTGTTAAAGTATGGCGACTTACGTTACACAGGTGACATCGAGGGTAGTAAGGAGCCGTGCTCCAACTGCAAGCGTGCAGACATCCCATGCATCAAAGCGGCCAAACGGCTTCGCTTCAGGAACGTAGCGAAGCCTAAGAAGGCATCTGGCTTTGCGTCAGATCAGCCATGGCTACAAACTTCATCGACATTGTCCTTCCTTGATGAGACAGCCGCGGTTGCCGAAGCCTCAAGTGGGTCTGCACTTTGAATCAGCCAGAGCAGGTGCTACCTCCAAGCAACCACTCATTCGTTGCATTGGGTGGAACCGCCACACTGTCTCCAGCATGTTCGAATGTCCCGCCTCATGCCGAGCTTGTCGCTTCCTCGACAACATCCATGGTGCCGCAGGACGCAACGCACGCAGTCGAGAACAACCATACAGTGACTACACGCAACCATCAACCGTCGGGAGACACTATTGGAGTGAATGAGACTCTTTTACACGCTATTGTGGGCTTGTCTCCGAAAACTATTATCGCTGCTACGCCATCACCTGCTGCTACACCAGGTGAGTCCATGGAAGACGATTAAGTTGAAATTTCGGCTCACTAACATCACACTGCGCAGCTGCGAATCAGCCAAGCCCAGTACCAATTGGCTTGCAAGAAGTATGTCTGATCAGACATTTTACTGCGAAGCTGGCGCATTCTGTGAGTATAATCAAGATAGGTTGAGGGCTTCCAAGGCTCGTCGTACTGACTTGTCTCTCGCCTATAGTTTGACACAACCGATTGTGACGCCCACTATGCGCTCACACTGCCACATCGAGCACTGACTAGCCCAGTATTGCTCTACGCTATCTGCACCGTCTCATCTCGTCTTCTGACCAGCTGGTGGTACAGCAAGACACCAAAGTCAACAATCCTACACTTCGACAATATCCCGTTACCTGAGCTTGATAGGGACTCGGCAATTCACTACCATAATCTCTGTCTAGGCTTGCTCATGGACTTCGCAAACACCCCAGCAGATAAAGCCAATGCTGAGGCTAGAGCCGATGCGCTTGCGGCCACTACCATCTTGCGGACGTACGAGCAGCTGAATAGTAAGGATCTCTAGATAGCAACGATTCATTGACCATACTAACTTCTTCTAGCTTCATTGACTGGCCTAGATGCGGAGGTGTACCAGGGCGTGGTACAGACAGTCATGTCTAAGCATCATGATGTGTCAATATACTCACTCGATAACATGGACAAGAAACATCGAGACGTGTGAGGCAACCTCATCCTAGCTTAAGGCATCCGCACCTCCGCATGCCTGATTGCCCTCCGACAAGAGATTTGGTCCGTCCTCTTGTACCGCCGACCGTTCCGGCTCCCACTTGCGAAGAACATGGACTACGCATCACTCGGACCGACCGACGACTTTACATGGGCGAATCGGCTTATCTTGTGGTGCGCAGATGTCTTGAGATTTTGCTTTGGCTCGAGCACTTCAATGCCATATACGCCCGAGGTGCACAGTCACGCATATGAGAAATGGAAGATACTCAAAGGTTTCGATGATCGCTGGACCACCGATCCGCCAACTTGCTTCCGGCCGCTGTACTACTGCCCTGCCAGACCCGAAAGAGGGGACTACTTTCCCGTGATCTGGCAGCTCAACGATGCTCACATCTTGGCAATGCAGCATCTAGAGCTTGGACGCATGCTACTTGCAGTCTACAATCCGCGAAGACAGCGCATTGGTATTGGTTCAAGCGCGAGCAACCAAGCCATTGAGCATCAGCTGCGCGAGTCGATCAAAACGCTCTGCGGACTGGCTCTGGCGGACAAACGTTTTCAAGCTGCCATGACCACAGCTGCGGTTAGCATCAGCATCGGTGGAGAGCTCTTCGATAAAGCGCAAGAACAGCGAGCCGTTATCGATTTCTTGAAGACGTTGGAAGAAGAGCACGCATGGCCTACTAGATCGATCATTGAAGCCTTGCGAGAGGCCTGGGGCGTCTAGCGCACGCATGAACCTTACTTTTCACCCTCTGGTCCCGTTTTGGTTTCACTCCATGTTGCGGAAAGAACCGGTCGACCTACACCTACTGCATCGCAGTCAACAAAGACACTATAAGGTTCATAGAGTCAGGGCTGAGCACCATTGTGGTCGTGCGATAAACAGGCTCGCAGCTGGTAGGCTCTGCGCCTCGAGCGGCACCTTCGGCCTACGGCCATACTACACGAGACATGTCTTACTGCAAAGACTAAGTAGGAGCCACAGTGTAGAATCATGCGCGTTTCAAGATCTCGATGCGATAGCTCGCAGTCCAGCAGGGCGAGGTGTGGTCACCTTTACCCCAAAGGAGGATAGCGGCACGAGTGCACCAACCGGTGGCGAGCTCCGCCATCACTCAAATACACCATGCATACATCATTGCAGCACTAGAGATTGATAGCGAAAGGCTGAGCCGCGAGCTGAACGTCGATGGTTGATCTTCGCGGATGCTGCAAGCCACATTCTGAATCCAGCCTGGTGGCTTGCAGCGACCTCCCGGCCGGCCCCCCATCGCATATCTCAACATCAGCCTTGTACATCGATCTTGCACCCACCAAATCTTCTCCAGGTCGACTTGACGTGTCCTGTATATTACGAAAGGGGAAAACCATTATCGCAGTGACAGCTCTCACGTTCAGGTTTGACGAGCAACAGTACCTATCATAGGTACCAACCATATGACCAATACTGCAACATGAGATTACCAGGCTGTGCGATCGTCGTGGCCTGTAAATTGGGGAGCACAGCCTATCTCATCATGTTCCGGGGGCTTGCTCCCCACAGCCTTTGACAAGATTCATCTCAGCTGAATGCAAAGCTAGAAGTGCAATCGAACAATGAATCCCACCGCAACAAATCATTTGCGGAGTGCAGAGTGACTACGAGTATACCGACAGGAGAACGTCGATACGCGAATACCTCCACGGTAGAAAACACGACGCGTCGCCGTGACGAGGATCAACAGGGTCAAACTCAAATGTCGATTGTCTAGGCCAAGAGCCTTCCTGTGCATGAGCCATAGATGATAGCCTCGATACCTGCATGCCTAGGCAATGGCGCGACTTTCGACCTCGCCGAGACCTTACACACAACATAGCCTGCAGATCTCACACCGTCTGGATTCGGAGCCAAGAAGCGATCCCCGCTCCTCAGACTGCATGGTCGTTCAGCCTCTTGCTCGACACCAGGAAGTCACTTCGAAACAAAAGCGAACAGGGTGCCGACCCCCATCTGCCACGCGACTCCGGGTTTTATCTCACTGCAATATGTTCTTCTTTGCTTTGCTTAGTTCTTTATCGATCTTAGTCGTCGCTCAACAGGGAGACCCGACCAAAGAAGTGTGCCGTCGTCATGGCCATCAAACATGTATCGTCGACTCAAAGCTCTACGTAGACGGCGGTCTAGCTTACTGGGGAGGTGATGTTAACAACAACAGTCAAGCTGTGACAAGTAAGTCACTTCCCAGTCCTTCAGCAGATCGCAGTTGCTAACGTGAACAGACAATTGGCTCTTGTGGGAGGATGTCTCGAAAGCAGGAAATACCGAATTCGGTTTTCCGGAACAGCAAGCTATTTCGAAGGTGAGCTTTTATCAGAACCCATCTCCTTCTACCGCTTTGAAGTCTTGTCTGCGCCATGCTTACTGTCAATCAGGACCCGAATGTTCCCCTCGTGAGTAACGGAGTGTTGTGGCCCGATAACGTAAACAAACTGTTCTACCTCTTTGGTGGCGAGCATCACGACTATGAGGATTTGAGAAGTAAGAACTCGGGCGGCCGATTCACTTTGTGGTACTTTGATACGATTTACAATACGTGGAACATGTCATCCTACCACAGTTCGCAGCAAAGCGTCAAATGGCCAGTCTTTGGTGCCGGCGCAGTTTCAGAAGCTGGGACTGCATACCACTACGGAGGGTATCTTACCAATCTCTCCGACTTTGGAAGACAGGGACCGCCTGTCATGCAAAGTGCCCTGATATCCTACGACTTGAACAAGCGCGCCTGGATCAACGACACCGGCGGCAACCCGACACCTAGAGCCGAGGGATCCCTTCACTACCTGCCCACATCTGACGCTGGTTTGCTGGTGTACTTTGGTGGCCTGGAAGGGAACTCTTCTACCGGCGGAGCTACCTATGTGAGTCTCCACTGCGCTATAGGCACCCAACAGGATACTGACTGATCCCAGGCCAACATGAGCGTGAGTCACGTTATAAAAATACGGTATTATCTTCGGCTGACTTTGAGATAGCAAATACAGCTTTACGATATCGCTAGCCAGAAATGGTACACACAAGAGGCTACTGCGGCTAGTACTACTGGCAACCTTCCGCAGCCAAGACGTGGGTTTTGTGGGGGTGCTACGTGGGCAAAGGATCGATCTTCGTACAACATGTGAGCATGCCAACTGCACTGATCTGAATGACGCGCTTATTGGAATCAGTTACATTTTCGGGGGCTTCGGGGATCCCAAGGGTACCAGCAATAGCACCGCACTCGGCGACGTGTGGGTGTTATCAATCCCAAGTTTCCAGTGGATGCCGGTAAGTCGGACGCCCTGCTTTTCATCAAGCTGACTGCTCACAAGGCTAGGTGTGGCCGGTACCAGATGAGCTGACTTTCCCTGGCGGCAAAGGGTGGTCTTCGTGCAATGTGTTCCGCCAATCTCAAATGCTGATCATTGGTGGAAAGCTCACGAATACCTCAAGCACAACATGTGACATTCCAAATATCGGTGGACAACACAATATGTGGTTAGGACAGGAGAGTTTTGACTACTCGGACTCGACCACTAGAGATCCTGTCTGGTGGCATGCGCCGTGGGACAACATCACTGAGTACCGAGTTCCAGATCTAATTGCTACGCGTATCGGCGGCGGGTAATGGTCCCATCTAGAATGGCTCTTGAGGTTATTAAGCTAACTAAATCTAGGACTGAAGGCCGTGCTACCAAGACAGCGCCCGCGGCGGGCTGGGCAACTTCGGACTTATCCACCCTGCTCAACAGACAGTTCACCGCGGCTTCGCGGGAACCATGGGCAACGTCGAGTGGCAGACTGAGTCAATCAACCTCCAGTGCAGCCCCTACCCCCAAGAAGAGCAACGTTGGCGCCATAGCTGGAGGTGCAGTCGGAGGTGCAGTGGTACTCATCTGCATCATCGCAGGTGCCTTATTCTGCCTTCGCCGAAGAAAGCCCAAGCAGACTACGCAAGAACGAGGCCAACCATCCGAGACAGTACCAACGCCCGATCCTCGTAGTCCAGATATGACACAGAAATCTCTCGCCAGCGCCTCAATCATGCAAGGCAGTACCCTGGCATCACCTACACCCCAGTCCCCCGCATATTCCCCACAAGCCTCGCCGCCACCTACTTCAAGTCCCTGGCGCACAGAGATGCACATGCCTAATTCATACTACCAAGGTTCACCCAGCCCAAACCAAGGCTCCCCGTCGCCGCACCACATGTCGGGTGACTGGGGCCAACAGCCTAGTTTTGCCCAGCCAAACACCTATCCGCCCGGCATGCATTCGTACCAGCAGACGTACTACCCTCCACCTCCTGATCCGTCGGTGTCGCCGAATAAAGAGAGCTTCGCTCATATGGATACCGTGCAGGAGATGCCGAATGTCAGGAGCCCCGCGAATGTGGTCGCGGAGATGTCGGATGTGAGGAGTCCGGCGCCCAGATATTGAATGTGGTGGTGGTGAGAGTACTGGATGAGATTATATCGTTCGTTCGTAGTGCTGTTTTAATGAGATTGTGATATGTTTTTTTTCCGAGACTTGTGGGCGTTCTGGCTTCGTTGTGAGTTGTTCAACGCGTATCCGGGAGTGAACTGCGGTACCGCTATATCTGTGTAGATTTTCGGCGTCGTTTTTTATAGCAGGCAAAGTCCCTCGAGAACATGAGTTCCGCGGGCATAGTATTCAAAACGGAGTTAAGCGCGGTATCTTGTTCATTCCGTGAATCTCAGCCTGCGACAGTGATTTCGCCTTAACGTAAGTTTGCATCAAGTGTCACAGCAAGTAATGTGCATTATTTGAGCGAGCAAGTCGAGATGTAAGTCTCCGTGTTGTGCTTTTGGTGTTTCGCCAAATAGTACGAGAGAGCGAGTTTGGACATACTTCAGTTTTAGCAACGAGACGGTCAGGGGCGAATACGCATCGTTGGCACCTGACTTTTAGAGTCGATCATCAGGCTGCATGACGTGTCAAGGCGGCCTAGATTTTGGGAAGGAGGTGGGAAGAACGGACATGCTACCAACCGATGTATCCTTCGAGCTGACGGACAGCGAGTGGTCGATATGAGTCTGCCGATAATGCTTTGTAAAGGAAGACAGACAGAAACAACATGCACTACTATGGCACTTCATTTTGGTCTTCACAGAGAATAAATCATTGAGAAAAAGATAAAGGCACGGCCTAGGACGGCTTGTACAGTATTGAAAACAAGTAACCAGTAACATTGAGCCCAGGGTTTTGGTCGAATCACATGTTGTTCTCTGGTACGACTTTCAAGTAGAAAGAAACACGTAGCCACCGGGGTCATGTTCTCGACGTGGTATTCCACAGAGTGGCTTTTTGAATCATGTCCGGCTATGCAAGCACCCGGACAAAAGAGCAGGCAGAGCAGAAAGACATGAACGGGTAGGGTATCCTTACGTTTTCCAAAGGACCACAGAGATAAATGGACAGAAAAAGACAGATGTAGAAAACATCACGTGCTGCCAGCTCGAAATTAGGCAAAGCCATGGGTTTTGATAGATTCCTTTATTGAGTACAGAAGAAAGAGAACATGCAATTGGTCATCCCCTGTTTGTGGTAATGGAAGGAAGAGGAAAGCGAACCGACCATGTGCTTTGCTGAACTGTTGTTTTCGAGGAGAACGGGACAGGCAGAGATACAATTTGGCCGGTTATTGTTTTAAATATTGTTTCCAATCAAAGAGTGGAAGACACAAATCATCGCTCTGGCTTAGAGCCATGTCGTGAGGGGCAGACAGCGGCAGGCGGAGGGAGACATAACCGTGTCTGCCGCACCTCTTGAGAAGAAGAAAACTTTTCGGCGCAGATCATTGTTTGCAGAAGGATCGGGACGTGCTTTATCCATGCATTGTAGACTGCAGCTGAGTAAGCAACAACACGCACGTGTATGGGTCTGTTTGCGCGTGCATCTATCCAGCAGTGCAAACCGAGTTGTTCGTTTTGAGTAAGATGTCCTGGGATCTTGCCGTACAAGTCAACACACCAACATCTATTTCGTCTCATCCCACACCACTAGAAACCTCACTTCGCCTTCCCGTTTTTGCCCGCATGTCCATTCACATCCCCACTCGCCTCCACACTCCTCCGCTCCTCAAACTTAACTCCCCTTATAGTCCACTCACTATAAATCTCCAACCCCGCAACAAACACGCCCAACAAACTCGCGATAACAAAATGGCTAATCGTAGTCCCTATATCCAACCAACTCCCCTCATCCTTAACCATGAAGAAGAAACTCATCGTCATAACATCGCTAACAGCCATGACCACCATAAACAGCGCGCTGGGCGCGACACCCAAGCGACGATTGAGGAGACCGAAGTTGGCAGACAATGCGGCGAAGGGCACCATGAGCTTGAGTATGAGCAGCGCGCCCTGGCTGAAGGGATCGAACACGGGGATCAGGCGGTATACGGCGTCAAGGCTGAAGGAAGATACGGAGGCGATGTTTGAGGCGGAGAAGAAGGCCGACTGGATGAAGAAGAAGAAAAAGAGCGCGATGCGGGTATCGGCGAGGGTGAGGGAGCGGTACTCGGTCGTCCGTGTGGGGAGCGGTGGGTGGTCTTCTGCAGCTGCGACGGCCGGGGCGATTGAGGAACGGGGTTGAGGGACCGCAGCGGGGATGAGGGAAGAGTGCAAGTAGACTTGGTGCTCCAGGCTCATCCAGCTGAATAGACACAGACAGAAGGCGAAGTAGAAGAGGCCCTCGAACGAGATGCTAAGGATGATGAAGGTTGGCGCGAATTGCAGGAACATCACCACGAGTCGGTGAATGTAGTGATTGTTAGGGTACAGTCCATGGAGGTTTGGTAGGAAGAGCGAGCCCACTAGAGCATATCAGTAGGAGATCGTTGATGCTAAGGGTACCACTTACAGAGAGTTGTCCAGCCTACCACAAGGACGCCGAGGGGCAAACCCTGTCGCGCCTGGACGTAGTAGATGCTGCTTTTAGTGACGATCATGGACAGCAGAACGAGGCCAAGCTAGAAACCATTAGCAAAAAAGTGGGATAATGAGCTCACAACTTACCTGAACGCTCAATATCAAGCGGGAGTTAAGACCTGTCTTCGCATCGACTGAACTGCTCTTAGACTGAGAGCTGGTCAGGATCCTCTCCTCAAAGGCGAGGTAGACAGCGCCAATCCCGAACATAAGCCCGCCACCAAGCATGATCAAGCTGACGTTCTCGAGCTTATTGGCTGGTAGCAAGGTGAAGGAGCTCATCATGAGGCAAGAAACGATCCACATAGCGATCGTACCCAGGTTCCTCTTCACGAACTCTCGGCCATAAAACAGCGGCCATGTTGTCGCAAGAAGATAGCAGACTGTATAGATCTCTCTATGGAAGTAGCTTTGTACCTAAAATGCGTCAGTAACAGTCAAGTCTTGCGCTGGATAGAACTTACCAAAGCTTGAAGTAAACCAAAAGAAGCAAGCGTTGCCAACACCAGCTTAGCTTTATCGGCTTGGGTATTGACATGGCTGAAGAGCACTCGTCCACCCTTGATCATAGATGATCTTCGGGCGTACACCTCTTCCCAGAAAAGCACCGGGAAGAAGGCATACGCGTAGTACCACAAAGGCGACCGCTGCTTCAGCAGAGCTGAGTATAAGACGACCAGGGCTGATGAGAACACGACGATGCTCTGCGTGGTCCGCTGGGCCTGCGAGTCCTCGTTGAGGACGTGAAGGTCCAACACCGTTGTAATTGCGAACGCTATCCAGCCCAGATAACCGAGCGTGATCAATGCACGGAGAAATAGCCAGTCGTACGTTTGCAAGTACCTCAGACCATCAATGCCGAGATCAATAAGATCGTACGTTTGGTCTACAGCCTCTTCGAGCTTGCCCCCATCAATAGCCTCCTGGATCTCCGAAACTCGGTGTTTAACAGAGTATTCGTCATTGCCAAGTCTTGGGAACGGTTTATAGTATAGCGCATGCGCACGCTTGATCTCCTCTTTGACGCGATACATCTCCAGAATTTGTTTGGCGTTGGCCAGAAGTGCTTCCGCTTTCGACTTGTCGTCCTTGTCAAGGTAGGTCAATGGCAGCACACCGACCGAATTGGTGGGGAAGTCGAGTCCTACAAGGTAGGCCATGAGTGCGGCCACATCTGCCTGGTCCACGTCGTTTCGCTGGACATGATCAAGGTTCCAGTCCTGGGAGAAGCCGTCCTCGTGTCCCTCCGCCTTTGTGCCTACAGTCTTGACTGGCTTCGCGACGCCAGCTCCCCATGCAATCAAAGGTGTACGTGTGTTGTCCGGATTTCCGTCTCCGTGGCTGCCCCAATCGCTCATTCCGTGGTCCGCTGTGAACACAAACGCGGTCTTGTCGTCATTATAGAACTCCTCGATCAGCTTCGTGATCTCCTGGACGCCGCGGTCGACGATCTGGATGTTGTGGAGGTACTGCCACGAGTATGGTCTGTTGGCATGCCCTGCAGTATCGAGACCCAGCAAGTGGAGGAAGAAAACGTTCTTCTCTTTGCGTAGCTCTCCGTCCAGCGTCGCATTTGTCTTCGCTTCCTCAAATAGGCCCTTCACACGCTCGAACACCCATTCGTCCAGCGCCCAAGCTTCTTTCGAAAAGTCCTCGAAATCATGGCCATAGCAGTGTGCGTCGACCCTCCCTGGCACAGCGCCTGTCTCGAACATGGGCAGAATATCTGGACTGCCCCAGCTCCATGTGTGTCTACTGCGGTTGAACACGCTATCGAAATTGACAGGGTTCAGCTTCCATCCCGTAGCTACCGCAGACACGTCTTCGTACAGTCCAGCGATGAGCGCGACGTGACCGGGGCGCGATTCGGTGGGTACACGGGTATGGGAGACACCAAATGTGCCGCTTTCGAGTACTTTCGACCGTAAGAAGGGCGCAAGAGGGCGAGGGGTTTTTGCGAAGTCAGCAATGAGCTGCGGTGCGTCCGGTGTCGTCGCGTTAGGATCAGGATTGGGAAAGGACTGAAATGTCTTGTCTGCACGGAGACCGTCGCCTGCAAAGCATGTTAGTCGTTGTTACCCATCTAGGTTGTGGATTATATACCAACAAAGAGCACCAGCCGTTTTGCTGGAGCTTCTTGCGTCTCCACGCGGTGCTCGCGCATGCCATGGACGATTGGGCTCACAAAATAAATCGAGAAAATGCTGTAGATGTACACAAGGTGGAATACCACCGCCACAATGAGCAGGCGATACCGCCCAAATTGCGCCATGGTAAAGACTGTGGAAGAGCAAGGCTCTCCTGAGAGAGTCGTGGGTTGTTGACACGACGTAGTACCCCAATGGCTAAACGCGATCCATAAAGGTGTCCCTGAACTGCCAAGACTTTCGCGCTGATGACGACGACTGTGAACGGCTGCTCTTTCAAATTTTACACGAGATCAAACATACGCGCAGCCATACAGATATCTATTCCTGGCTCGATCTGCTGCGCAAGCTTTAGTAAAAAGTGCTGTGTATTCAAAATGTGGTGATGCGTGGGGTTTGATGCTCGAGCGGCCATCGCCCAAAACGGAAACTTCCAGGTTTCTTCTCCGCAAGTGCAACGCAACTCGCACTTGGACTTCAAGAGTGACTGCTCGTAACGATTTGGTATTTCAAAACGACCGCTTGCTATTCATTCAGATGATTCGAATCCTGACACACTTATGCCTCAACATTGAACTGTCCCTCCCTCAGGCCTTCAACGACAAGCTCGTGGCCCTCTGCGCGCTGGTAAATGTCCTTAATGTCGTCTGCAGAATATTAGCAAGTATGCACAGAACTCTGACGGCGCTGCTCATACCTGTCGTTGTCTCGAAGTGGCTGGTAGCATCGTAGCTCTTCGACAAGAAGATGTTGTCATTCTGGCCGCTCTCGAGGGGCTCGTAAAGCGGGATGGGCTGGCCCATGAACTGTTCTTCGATCTTACCAAGGCGATCAAGACCGGGCTGGAGCTCGAGGTGGTGGTTAGCATCTGTCTCGGCGATGGTCGAGACAATGGCGATGTAGTAGCCCTTAGGGCAGACGTTGTGGGCGGACGAAACGACGGCGATGTAGATATCTGTGGAATGTCAGTGTCAGGATTGAGTCTTTCTTTGGTCGATCTTACCGTTCTTGCGGCCAACCTGCGACTGTGGGAGGATCAACTGCAGGGAGTCGGAGTTGTCTGTGTTAGGAACGGGGTGGTTGAGAATGCAAATGGCCTTGAGCAGGTGTCCAGTGACGCGCGCCTTTCCAGGGAAGTAAGAGGGGTCTGCGAGGATCTTCTTGGCCTTTGTCTCGAACTTCATGCCGGCGCCAGCATCGTCCTTCTCCTTCATTGTTGCCTTGATACCAACAACTTTGTCGCCGTCGTAGAGGAACTCGTCAACGTCGGTGTTGAGCATATATGTACCACCGTAGATGGCGGAAAGACGAGCGAAGCCCTGAGGAAGCTCTCCCAAACCGTACAGAGGATAGATGTATGGGGATTTGCCGTAACGGGCCATGGAATTGACGTAAAGACGAATGCGCTCGATGGCGTCGTTAGCGGCGCCCTTCTGGTTGATGTAGTCGTCAGTCTGGTAGAGAGCCATGGAGTGACCGATGAAGTCACGGGTTGTGGCCTCCAAACCGAACTTGTCGTAGACGTCCTTCATGGTGCAGTTCTTGACATCGAGACCTACGTGGGCTATTAGCGTTCTGTCACAGCCATGCAATACATGACGTCTAACTCACCCTTGTGTGTCGCAACATCGTCTGTCTTGTATGCGCCCACCCACTCCAGGAAGTTGCGTGCCCTACGCTTTTCGAAGAGACCCATCAAAGGCGAGCGGAGAGCCTCGCCAGCATCTGAGGGAACCTTGGCAACGGTGGCCTTAGTGCCAGCTCCCTGCTGGACGTAGCTTCCAGCAATCTGCTTGAACTCAAGGTACTTTGTGACGTCGGTGGAAACGAGGATGTTGGTGAGTTCGCCGTTGGCCATCAGGAGCTTGGGGACAAGGTCGATGTTCCAATCGTTGACGCGGCCGTACTTCTTCCAAGGCTCGCCGGCGGTCTGGCCATACTTCTTGAAGAGAGCCTCGATGTTGAGGGAAGCCGCCTCACTGTAAGCTGTTAGCTATCATGCACAGCAGCGGTAGCTATCGATGATGCGTACCCTCCATAGTGGTCGTTGCGGTCAATGTGGAGGACCTTCTTGCCCTTCACACTGAGAACACTGGGAGCTTGTAAGTATGTGTAGCGCAAAAACCAGCGTGTGTGTTACCCTGAAAGGACGCATTCTGTGAGACCTGTGGAGTGTTAGCTCTCTACGGCGGGTCTGGCGGGGTAGATAGAACCCACCTGTTCCCAGGACCACGACGTCGTACTCGGGCGCGATCTCATCCATGGCTGCTGTATGTAGTGAGGACTAGTTTGTGTGTTTGTGTGTTGTCTGCTTGGGCGTAAGAAAGCAGAGTTGGATGGCGGTGAGCGGGCATGGGATGGGTGTGGGGTAGCTCATTAGTAGCCTTGACTCGCGTTATGCAAGTGGCGTTGAGGCTCGTTCGTGCTGCATCTCCAAAACATATCTGGCACAAGCAAGTTATCCACAACCTGGGCTCGCATTTATGCCAGGGCACAGACTTTCTTCATCTAAACTATGTGCTCGCCCTGCAAGATATTTTACAAGTGCCTTACGCTTTCGTGAGAGCAATTCTCGAATCTTCGTATCGAACACCCCCTGATCCAGTTCAAGTATTGTACACTGTCTAGTACATCGATATGAAATACAACATCGTAGCTCTTTCATATGCAAGCGCCAATATATGCACGGCATCTCGCTCTGCAAATGCTCCTGTCCTTCCTACTCAACCACGCTGTATTTGCCATTGTTATGTAGCCACCGAGCGTTTCTTCACGTTCAGGTCCCGCACGCTGAAACTGTAATGTAAGCTCTAGGCTCTAGGCTGCCCTCAAGTTCAGCTTCTCGTTCGATTGGCTTGTAGTGTCCTTCGCGGCTTCAGCGGTGGTAGTCTCTTCCTCGAATGCCTCTGGTTCTAATGGGTCCTGGAGTAAGGCGTTAGCAGGTTTCTCGCCGAATTATCTTGATAACACATACATAAGGCAGCTGGGTGTACTGCGGTCCATCCGTCCTGTTGAGGTCGATTGATGGATCCTGGCTTGCGAGCGCGTGTGCCTCCTGGTAGGCTTGTGTCCGCTCCGCCAATGTATCGATAATGGCTTTCATGGTTTTCTGTACGGTTTCGTCCCTCGCCTTGCCCTCGAAGTCACCATACAGCGCCTTGAGTCGTGCGCGCTCCAGCTTCTCAGTCGCGAGCAGGTTGCGCTCCTTTACGCACACCCACCACAGCTGATGCAGTGAATCCCAGTCCTTGCTGCGAAGCTCGCCCATTGTCCATTCTCGGCCATGCTGCGAAAGCTCTGAAGGCGTCGTGAGCAGGTTCTGATCCCTGAAGAAATCCCAGAGCCCATGGTCTTGTGTCCCTGTTGGCTTCTCCTCAATCTTTACTGGAGTCGGCAATTGCTGGTTCTCAAAGTCCTTCTGTCGAACGGAAAGCGTCTGTCTTGGGCGAAGACCGGTCTGTCTAACTGCAGAAACACCGCGGTTGCTGTTGTTGTCTTTTTTCAGCAGCGCCGGCGAAGTTGAGAATCGTGCGCATCGTATCGACGGGACCAGGAACGAGAAGACGGCATCAGATTGTGACGATGCCAGGCTTGGCCGCAGCATGCGGGATGTGGATGTGGACGCCATTGCGAGGATTGCTTGCTGCGGACGAAAAGGGCGGCTGTGCTGCATCGAAAGTTGCGGCCAGTAGCGCTTTCCTCGGTGGTGACTTGGCCCGTGCGTGGTCAGCGCGATCTCACCTGCGTGCCTTCCCTGGTGGATGCTGGCACGCTAAGCTCAGCACTCCGCCCTTAAAGCCTGAGGCCCCTCTTCGTTCTTACACTCCTCAACTCAAAACCCGCCCTCTTCAGGTCGACACCGAGAGGGCTTTTCCTCCGCTTCAATTTCCTTTGACGAATATCTAGATTTCACCAGCGGGGACCAGGACCCGCTCTTTGACATTTCGCAATGCAATATTCAACCACCATCATGCCGTACTTCGCAAGCCAACGTGTTGTTGGCTTCTTCTGTAAGTGCACTCACAAAGTACGATCTAGTCGAACAGATATTGACTTCGCATAGCACCACGACAACTGGGAACAGCTGCCAAGCCACCATGGACAGCCACCTATTAGTTGGGACCAGGACTTAAACTTCACCACTGCCGATTCTAGCAGTGCTCTTCTTGATACCACACTTCCCTCGGCTTCCATTTCTTCTTTTTCTGCTCTAGCCGCTACCGACAACACCTTCTTCAACACTACGCCCTGGAACATTCTTGCCCTGCCGCCTACTAGCACTGAGCAGTTTCCTGGCAATGCATTTGAACACAACCTCACTCCTGGAGGCACTCCACTTGTCACGACCACCGAACAACAAACCGACCTCTTAGCTATGGCACCTACTACGCAAACATCATTCGACATGAGCTTGTCAACCCCAATGGAGCCCAGTAAGAAGCCTACCTTACATTACGTGCAACACACGCTGACCAAAGTAGATCGTTCTCAGTCCGGTTCCTCGACAAGCATTCACAACCGGAACTCGTACTCACCAGAACAGTCTCCACATACCAGATTGTCAAACTCCACCAAAAGCAGTCCCTCTAATGAACCTCCTTCCAAGGTCGAGAAGCGCAAGGCAAACACTCTGGCAGCTCGTCGGTATCGACAGAAGCGCGTTGATCAGATGTCTGGCCTGGAAGCTGAGCTCAAGGAAGTCAAGGCCGATCGTGACGAATGGAAGCTTCGCTGTGCTAAGCTCGAGGGCGAAGTCGAGGCTCTTCGTGCGCTTCTCCACGCTCAAAAGTAACTTCGTCTCCACGGCTCTCATGTCGAAGAAAAAGCTGGATACAGTACGTAGAATACTGAATCCTCCAAAAGTTCTATCAGGTTGCAAACAGGTCAAGCATTGACACTAGATGCCGCCGTTTTAGTCGCGGACCTCAGGGCTTGTATTCCACTAGTTCGGCTACATGAGAGACGGTTAGCGCTCATATCCTTCAAACATCTCCTTTCTTCAAACGTTGGGGAATGCCTCCTTTCAGACGATGTCGGAAGATTGTACGATCACTGCACGCCTGTTCAGGGCGGCGTCAAATCGGCAAATGTAGGCTTTAATCTCTGAGGCTGCTTCTTGATGATTACAAATTTGGTACTCACTTGTCACTGTCCACGTTGTATTGCATGCTTCCAGTGACAAGTTCGCGGTGTACCTTCTTAACACACAACCACCTCACTCCTCCGGCATCAAGTCTACTCATTCTCGATCACTTTGCTTCATACTCGAGACAAGCTCTCTCATACTAAGCGTGCATGGATAAGTTCAGCAGGATCACTCTGGCTCACTATGAGTCGATATGAGCGTCTCTTTTCGAACGTGAATGCACAGCGTGATACTATGAACAGCAAAAGTGAGATTGCTGGAACTCTTGTATTGCAACATCTACAGACTACGCATCCACCTCAGAATATCATCAAGACACCAACAGTTACCATCACCAGTCCATCGACTACGTCCACTGCTGCGCAAAGCATTGTTTTGGTCCATTTCCAGGGTCCGGTGACGTTGAAGGTCGACGAACCAATCAAAAAGTGTGCTCGTGAGTCGAAAGGGCGTTCTCATGAGTCGAAAGTGACTCATGAGAACTCGTTGTGATTGGTTTACTAGCGCGGCGCCGCCGAGCCGCGAACCGTTGAACGAGCGCGATGCGTCGATCACGCAGCTTTCTCTCACAAGTCGACATGTTCTAGAGATTTACTGGATTTTGCGACGCGAATCGTTCTTGACTTCTCATGCTGCTGCCGAGGTGACTTCCTGACTCGTTCTGCGCTTGGGTTCATGTGGGAAGCCTTTTCTCTTTCAGCAAGCTGGCTGAATCTCCCTTCTGCTACTCTCACTTCTTCAATCACCGAATTTTTGTAAAACCAGATTGCAGCTAGGCTACTTCTTGATATTCAACATTACTGCACAGGTATTGCATCTTGCTTGCAAGGACCCGGACCACTGAAACTTGTATAGCTTGGAGTTCGACAAAGGCCACGCTTTGTTTGGAAGTTCCAGACTAAATAACCTCGTTGACTTCAAGAGCGAAATGTTTCCTCACAATCATGGAGCCTTCGCTGCTGTAGATTGCAATATCGAGCGCCCAGAGTAGCAATTTCCCACCACGGCACCCCATAACGGATATGGAAAGTACCACCTCTCCACGAAATCCTGACCGTCACTTGAGCACACCTCAACGCCATCAGGATGTCTTTCCATGCTTCATCCTTTGTACGACAGCACGCTCAGCTGTTCATCACTCACATGTGGTCACTAGAGGCCGGAGATCGCGACACTGATTGGTGTTCGAAACAGACTAGCGAAGATATCAGCCGGGTTTCAGCCTGAAATCTCAGACACTCACCTTACAATCCTACGTCCTGGGCAAGGCCGGAGCAATGTACGAACGACGCAATTGATCAACTTACGAAACAGACGTGCAGATATAACATACGAAGTCAATCATTCGTGGAAAGATGTGCGATCCTAATACTCAGGCGATACATCCAACGAACAAAACTGGCTGCGCACTGTTCAATCTGTTGCTCTGCAGCCGTGTTACTCATATTACACGGTGTTATAGGCTTCGAGAACCTGTACCTTGAACGCCACTCGACTTCGGAAAGTCGGTTACCAGAATCCGTAGACCTGATCCCCCGCTTCCCTACACTTGATGCGGATCTCCGCCCGAGCATGCTCTCACTTTCAGATCTCATCCCCAGCTCCGGCAGCCACTCGCATGACGGCAATGTCCCGTCGAGTGCTCGTGTGCCTGCAGCTGCATGGTACATGTCACAGACCGTGGTCGATGGCGTGCAAGTGCAGAATCTGGGGAAACGCGCCGGCCCGGTGGACACCCGTCAGGAGGATAGGAGGTGCTTCTTACTTCTTCTCATTATTGGCGACCCCGCGCGTTCTCTTTTACTTGCTCCTTCTTGTCTGACAGACGATCTGAATGTGCTTTTGATGAATAACACAAGCTTTGTCCCATCTCATGCGACTGCATCGGCCCTCTGAGCTGCTTCTGGAGATCACTAATAACATGTACCTGCGGCCAGGCTTCGTTGTCGTGATTGTCGGCTGTGTACTCACGGGTCTATCGACACTGGTAGTTGCACTTCGGTACGTACACCTTTACCAAGTGGGACTACTGGATATTGACACGAATGAACAGATACTACTGCCGATACTACCTCGTCGGGACTGTGACCACGACAGACCATCTCATGCTCACGGCTTTGGTATGCTGTTCGTCCTTTGTACCCTAAGGCTCTCGCTGACAGTCAAGGTTCTGACATGGGGCAACCTGGTCGTAAACTACTACATGGATGAGACAAGCAGTCATACTCGACCAAGTTACTACCGCATACCGGTAACTAGATCCTAATAACCAGTACTGCTCGGCGGCTAATGTCTCGCAGGAAAAGCGTCCACTTATAGCAGACCATGTCAGAGGTATTATGATAACCTGGTGGATGTACCGCATGTCCTACGTTGCAGCACTCTGCTTCGTCAAGCTGAGCATCCTCTACTTCTTCAAAACTATCGCCTCGCACCGCACGCTCCGCCACATCGTCAACGGCACCATCATCTTCGTCAGCGTCTACTCCTTCGGCGCCTGCATTGCCGCATTATTCCAATGCCGGAAGCCCTCAGATGCATGGAACACTGACGCCTACTTCGCGCAATTCGACACCACCCCAAATCCTAATGCGCCAAAAACGCAATGCTACGACCCAACGATATACTTTATGTTCACAGCTGCGCTAAACTTGTTCAGCGACGTGGTCATCTTGCTGATACCCATCCCCACGCTTCTCAGCCTCAGCGTACCGCTAAAACAGCGCCTGGCTCTCGTGGGCATCTTCAGCGTCGGCATGCTCGCCATTGTCGCATCCTCAGTGCGCATGCGCGTAATGACGCTCTGGGCCGCATCGCCCTGGAACTCCGCCATCTACGGCGCCGATCTGCTTCTCTGGGGCCAGGTCGAAACAAACAGCGGCATCATCAGCGCATCCGTGCCGTTCCTGCGCTTATTGTTCAAGCGCAGGGAGCGCGCTGAGCGGCTGGCGAGCGGCAGAAAAGTGGTGGAGATTGTGAGTCCGAGGGTGGGAAGGAAACCGCAGATTGAACCATTGGAAATGGATACTATTATGCTGTTTCCCAAGACGGAGAAGGTGATGGAGGAGGGCAAAGAGAGGTGGAAGCCATTCATCACTGTGCCAGCGAGTCTAGGGGAGAGGAGTCGAGGGAGCTTGAGCGGGATGCCTACAAGTCCAAGGACGATGGCTTGAAGCTCACTATACGAATAGCATATGACCTGTACGATTAATGAAATGATGACTTCCTCAGACATGCTCTGCTGTGTGCGTGTAGATGCTGCTAGTAACTCCCACGAGGTCCTGGTGGGGTCGTCATGATCTGTATCTGGACGACCAATGGCCCAAGCAAGCTGAGGGTTGAGCAAGGCTCAAGAGCGAAAGAGAGTCATCTCCATCGACGAGCTAGATCATCCTTCCGTAGCAGGAGGGACGTCTTCAGGGTCCTGAGGTAGCTGAGCCGAAACTACCCTTCGGCTCCATCGTCTCCACCACGGAACCCCAGATCCATCGCCCCACAATTGCAACAGCTGCGCGACTTATGCGTCCGATGTCGTGCTGATATCGCTCACCCGAGGATACCCTTCGTTTTCTGAAGAGTCAAGGACTATGGAGAAAAGGCGTGGTGCAAGGTCGGATAAGCAGCCGTTCGATAGGGTATTCCGAATATCGGCTCGGAGTTATTGTGTTCAAAGGCCGATACACGGAAACTTCAGCGCGTCAGCGTCGAGCTAGCTACCAATTGATACTGTTATCGTACGATTGTCTGGACTCTGTGACACTTCTTTTCTTCGTCGTGGAGCTCAGATATCGAGCATCGAAGCTCTTGCGATTCCATTTCGGCACCATTGCCTCTAATCAGTTCTTGTCGACCAGAGTTTCGCTGCGCTTACTTCGCACGTCGCGCAAAAAGCTACCGAACCGTCAACAGCCGCGTGCTACGAAGCATATGCACCACCAGTCGCAGTCGCAGTTCAGATAGTGGAGGAAGTCGCAATGGCGGACTCGCAAAACCAGAAGACAAGATCCCTCGCGTTTGGCGACGAGCCTGTCGTCTTGAAAGAGTCGCTGCCGAAGCCGTCGATATCCACAGTGACCTCACCGAAGGTTACAGCACAGGACGCAACCACGCAGTGGAATACCAACAAACTCGGTCTGCGCCTCGGCAGCGATGCACTGGCTGCCGGCGCCGCGGGTGCGCTTGTTGCGCCCATTATCACGATAATAGATAAAGGCATCATCGAGAATGCGAGTGGGCGGAATACGCTGGGCGAGAGTCTGAAGAAAAGCGCGAAGGAGCTGGTACTGAAGCCGCATGTGTTTCTGAGGGGAAAGCCATTTGTGTTGATCTTCGTGCGTCTTCCTGCTGCAAACCCCCAAGCTCGGGCTCGAGCAAGCTGTAGCGAATCATCGGAAATGCATAAGCTAACATGGATTAATAGAGTCTGTACTTCGGCACCTACTTCACCGCAAACTCGATCGATACGATACAAAGCATAAAAGCGAACACACCATACTCCTCCACCACCGCCGGCACATCCAAATTCGTCGCGACCTCGACTTCCAACCTCGCACTCTGCCTCTACAAAGACAACCAATTCACCCAGCTCTTTGGCAGTGCGGGATCAAAACGCCCGGTTCCTCTTCCTACATTCGCGCTCTTCACGGTCCGCGACTGCCTCACAATCTTCGCCTCGTTCAACCTGCCGCCACTGTTTGCGCCGAAGATCGAAGCGTATATGGGAGAAGAAGTGAAGAAGTATGTTGGCGCGGCGAGCGTAGCGCAATTCGTCACGCCTGCGGCGATACAGTTCGTAAGCACGCCGTTGCATTTGCTGGGGTTGGATTTGTACAACAGGCCAGATGCGAGGATGGGCGGACCGGATGGAAGGGTAGGGCAGGTGGTGAAGAATTGGGCGAAGTCTGCTTTCGCGAGGATAGGGCGCATTATACCGGCGTTTGGGGTGGGTGGTGTCGTGAACACCAAGACAAGACGAGCGTTGATGACAAGGTTGGAATAGGCGCTTGCGCATGTCATTGTGCGGATGTTGGCGTGGAAAGAATTTATGCATGGACGTTCGTACATACGAGAGCAACATACGATCATACGCTGTGCCATAGGCGCAAAGAGCGGGAACGGGAAAGATATTAACAAAGTCTGCATTTACGATACGGCGTTTTGGGGCAAAAGCATTGCACTCCACCAACGCTGCTCATAGCAGCTGCATGGTTGATACATAGCACGGCGTTTTGGGCGTTTCTACGATCGTCGCAAGCAACATAATGAACATCTTTGGGTGGACTGCTCAGGTCTCTTACAAAAAAAATGCAACTCACACGTCATGTCTTCTGCGCTTCCTCTGCCCGAAGTTGGCAGAAAGTGTGGACATGAGGAAGACTCACTGCATAAGCCTCAACTCAAAGAGACCGTTGCTGACCGCATGTCTGTTCGTCGCTGCTACCATCAGTTAGTAGATCTTGCACCTGCCCCCACCCGCCTCGTCTGCTCCTTGTCTCATCGTCTTCAATCTTTCTCTGTATCAAAATTCGCCGTAACATGGCGCATGTTGCTCTGCTTCCTTGTTCAAAATTGCATCGACTGATACACATGACCAGCATTACATTTATCCTTGGACCAGAAACGGAAAGAACGTTCAAATACGGGATACGGTCTGCGCCACCGAGTCCTTCCAAGAAGAGCTGTAAAGCAAGCAGTTTCTATCACTGCGACCTTTCTCAAAGTCTCAAAAATGATGCCCTGACCACGTATGCTCTGGCGCAGCTTTCGAACGAAGCTGTATATAAGTACCTGCTCGTTGTTCTCTCACAACCTTGTCCACGATACCGATTGTTCATGACGCGAGTCATTCCTCATCATAATGAAGAACGCCTCCAGATGGCATGTGCTCCTCTGATCTGTTTGGTTGGGCTTCAAGGTACTAGTCTTCTTTCTGGGGTGTGAGCGCCTATAGTCTTCGCAGATTTAGAACAGTATGGCAGATTCGGAACAGTATGGAAGACAAACTACAAGACCATACCGTCGGTTACAACTCTCAGCCAGCATAAGCCCCTGGACTGATTCCTCTTGCATGCATGAAGTCCAGTCTGCTCTATTGTTCCTCTTTCATCATTACGAAGTTCTATCTTTATCGAAGTGACCACACTTTCCTTTAAATGTGTGCTTTCTTTTCTTGACATTGAACCGATCTCTGCTACGCCTCACGACTTTCTTCTCGTCTGCCCTTCCCGCTCAGGCTGGAAAGACGCAATCGAAAGTTTGCATGTTGTGGTTTGCAATCTTCCAAGCCATGATCGATGGCTATATTCTCCGAAACAACATGCCGACTCCCTCCATTTCCAACACTTCTGCCTCTTGAATATCACTTGAGAAGTAAGTGCGCAAATTGACTTGACTGCTGCTGCACTCTTACAAAGTGCGTCCGAATTATTAAGATGTTCCTCCATACACAATCTTCATTCTTCTATGCAGAAAGATCTTCTGAGCGTGACGTGTCTGCTCTGTCCTTTCTGCTTTGTACGTTTTTGCTCCAATTCCGAGCTCGCAAGACAAAGAATTAACAGTCCATGCTCCGAAGCGCCCGAACGACTGCGTGTTCCGACTGCTACTCAACTACTGTTATCCACCGAGAAACTACACACCCTGAGTTCATGCTTTCGGCCTTATCTAAACTTGAACATACCACCGGACATGCTGATAATCTTGACCCAGTCCTCATGCTATCATCTAACCATTCAGTTATGACTAAGTCCGCAGCGGGCAGGTATACGAACTTTCACCGCCTGCTCATCTCTCTGCTTAACACCACATTCTCCGTCAGCCAATACCAAAAGGCTCCGGCCGGGTCCTCATATCTGCTCTTTCTGTTCTCCTTCGAATGTGAAGAAATCGATATCTACCGTATATCCAAGCAGAAACAACGCTTGGCTTGACGTCTTCCTGCTTCAACTCGCTTGTCTAGATGGAGGGATAAGATGCTGATGTTCTGTCTGCATTCGTCTTTGCGGATCGAAACCCAATAGCTCGCTGTGCATGTGCTGGTGTGGTTGCCGGTGTTGAGATGTAGCGCCTTTCTCTGCGCTTGTCCTTGTATTTGCAGCCTCAACCTGTTAACTTTTTTTTTTCTCGAAACGTCGGCAACATGTGCTATGCAGATTTAGCTTTCCAAATTTGGAGAGCATCCCACAGCGTCACGATGTAAACTCATAGACAACAGATCTCATATGCATTCGACTAAACACAGTGTGCAAGAGACATGAACTGGCATCAACCATAGGTCTCGCTCCTCACTTGTTGTTCTCGCGACAAAGCCCTTCTATCTCACCAGCCCCTCAAACCACTCCCTCAACTCCCTCTGCGCACTAAACGTAGGGAAATGATCACACTGCACCCTCTTCACATCCACCTTCTGCCCTTCTCTTTCAGTACCTTTCCAACTCTCCTCGATGTCCTTGATCGCCGTCTCCTGAACCTCAGGTGTAACGCAGCGGTCATCTTCGCAAAGAAACCAACTAGCCGGAACATCTTTATACCCGGGGTAACTAAGTGTGCCAGCAAACGCCGCACTGCTATGTTGACCCATCGCTTTGAACTCCTGCATGCCCTGCTCCTTCGATATGGAGTTCATACACACGTCGACTGTGACCTCTGGTTGCGGGTGGAATAGCCAGCCATCCGCGTCGGACTCGAGCGGGACTTGGGCGCCTCCCACCATGGTTTCTGCGAGGCCGCCGCCGACTTTGGGGACTACGGCTGTGATGTAAGCAAGGCGGATGACACCCCCTTGCTTCCCGTTTCTTTGGCGTTCGTCTTTGCTGAGGCCGTTGATACACTCGCTTGCAGGCGTGCCGCCGTACGAATGCGCAGCAAGCACCACCTCTTTGCCCTGGTCTGCGAGTTGCGTGACGTAGTTTGCAATGAATGCGGCATCGTCGTACATGGTGGGGAGATTGAGTTTTTTGGCGTAGTAGCATGGCGGGTCGAGCACGTGGATTGAGAGGCCGGCGTCCTTGAGGGGTTGCAGGGTGGGCGTGTAGTGGCTGGAGTGCAGGAAGGAGCCGGGAATGAGGACGATGATGGGTTTCTCTGATGACATGGTTGAGGTTCTTTTCTGTGAAATATGTTTGTACTGTTCAGTGATTGGGGAGTAGGTGTATGGTTAGGTTGTGTTAAATGGTAACGCTTGGAGAGGAGGTTTTGTCGAAGAATGCGGGAAGATGAAGGTGTGAGGTAGTTGCTATATACCTGATTGGAGCAGATGGTGCCCAGATCGTTGGAGGCGTTTATAGCTGGTTGACTGACTGCTTGGAAATCCAATGAAGCTTTCTGACTTTCTGACTTTCTGACATCGGCAAGAAAGGGCTTCGGTAAACCTCATTCGGCTTAGCGTGATCTGGAGAAGTGTGTCGCGGGGAAGGAACCTCGGGTCCCTGACTTGTGCGCGAGCGGAAAGAAGACAAGACTCTGTCAGGGTTAATTGGTAGATGTTGTATTGCTGTTTGGCTGTTGTTGTGGAGCTTTTCAGCCCATGACCTTGTCTCCCTCGCCAGCCAAGAAATAGTGGCTTCCTGTCTCAAGGACTTCGATCGTATTTCCAACTTTCACCTCTCCAGCCTCCAGGGGGGTGACCTGCATCCCCAGCACCGCATTCTTGCTCCCCTCATCGATGACCCTATACTTCCGCATCGTCGTCATTGGCTCATTTGGATCCGCAACCCCGGTTTCTGGGTCAACGTTCGGCAGCTTGCAGCGTGTCGTGCGGCATGAAATGTGATAGTTTGTTGATCCGATCTTGGCTTTTGTCCAGTTGTCTTCGTGAAAGGCGGGTGGGCCGGTGAAGTAGATGTTGGCGCGGTAGCGCAGGGCGTTGATGATGGGGAGTTGGTGCTGGTACCATGCATCGTCGCTGCGGGGGAGGTTGTTGGCAACGTCGTGGACGGAAGCGAGGTTGAGGATGTGTACTGGGTACTGGAAGAAGAGTTAGCGGATTTGTACTGATGGTGGAGGCAGACTTACCGAGTCTTGCATGCCGATGGTCGTTTGGAAACCAACGTCTTCTTTCTTAGGTGCGCATTTGTATACCTCGCGGTACCTGTTCGTGTCGATTCGGAACAGTGTGATGGGGTTCGTGGTGCCGAGCGTGTACTTGAGCTTTGCAAGCAATTCCGGGTCAATCTCGGAACCCATGTTGAGAGCTACAGGCGAGTCCTTCCAGATGCGCAGCGTTTCGCTCTTGTAGTCCTTGCTCTTGATGCGGTCCTTCGTTGGGTTGAACGGCACACGAAACTCCAGCATGGGCTCGGCATCGCCGTGGCTTGTCAACTGAGCGGCAAGGATCTTACCCCAGGCCTTGAGCCCTTGGAGCGAGAAATCTGTGTCTTGCGAGAAGGGGAAGCGAATTACTAGGCAGCCCTCGCTCTTGACCCATTCGCCGTCTTTGTCATAGCCGGGTGCAGATGGATCTGGAACCCAAATCTCGGTTTGAACCTTGGCTAGACGAGGGTACTTCCGCTGCGTAATGAAGTGCCATTCGCTCTTAACTTTGCCATCTAGGCCAGGCATGCTTGTGACGTACTGCCCGAGGGTGAACTGGCGGTCGTACTTCAAGCCTGTGCGGAGAACCTCGCTCTTGTCTAGTTCGACTGGTCCAGCAGATTTCAGCGGGTAGATGAAGAGCGCTTTAACGGTCCACGGCTTTTCCTTGGTCGCCTCGCCTCCTTTTGCATGCTTCTTCGAGTACTGGTCCTCAAAATTGCCTTTCCCTTTCACGCCAAGTTTTCTGCATCCTTTTGGAGGTGGCAAAGGTCTGACGCGTTGTGTGAGAGCAAACAGAGCAATGAGGATGAATGGTGATAGGGAGATCAGGATCGTGTAGACAACTACAAGCGGCGTAATCTCGATACCCAACCTTCCCTTGATGCCGTCGATAAGGTTGCTGATGAGCGTCTCATGTTCTCTGGGCTTAGGCATGGGTCCAGCTTTCACGCGCTCCATGGTGTTGTTGGTATCGAGCGGGGATGCTCAAATCTGTGGTGATTATTCAAGCTGTATCTTCAGCGCATATCGAGTAACGTCCTTTCGAAGCAGCAAAGGCGAAGAACCTCAAGCTTATATCTCGCCCCTATCGTATTTTGTTGATGTGGCTTCAGCGATATGGATTCGAGGCAGTGCTGGTGTTGACTTGGCGCTTGAAAGCGGAAGGAGACAAGGATTTGGGCGAGTCATTGCCCGCCGTTGTTCGCTTGCTCGCGTGAAAGCGCGCTCCAGACGCATCCACTTGAGCCGCAACATGACGCTTCTGACCGATAGCGTACGCGACTGTGATGCATCAATTGGACGTGTTGCATGATGTTATATAACTTCGAGTCACGGGACTAGCTCGCAGGTCCCTCACTAGACACAATGGCAGACAAAGACGCGTCTCTTCCCACTCAGTCCTCGCGTAGGTATATGCCCTTAGAGCCGACAGTACTGCGACTGACGCCAGCAAAGACAGACTGCCCACCGTCTCCGCCTCACAAGCGCTCCAGAGCCTCAATGCGCGCGGCGCCCGCACAGCACCGACTGGCCTTGCGCAGCTCGACAAGCTGCTTGCCCCTCCAAGCCTGCCCGGCCACGATGTCACGGGTGGATATGCGCGAGGGAAGGTGACGGAGGTGTATGGGCCCTCTGGTGTGGGGAAGACGTCGCTGCTTCTGCAGGCTGCTGTCAACGCTTTGCGCGAGGACCAGCATGTCTACTGGGTTGGTATGGGTGCCATGAAGACGTCACGACATACGGTTGCTAACGACCTCTAGATGCTGCATGTGCGCCGTTGGTACCCCAGCGCCTTCACGATATGTTCTCTGCGCCTGGCGGGACCTCGTCTGAGACCGCTTCCGATCAGCTGCGAACCCACTTCCATCACATCGCTGCGCCGACACTCGCCCATGTCCTAGCGCTGTTCATGCACCCGCCTGCTTCCTTTCCCCAGTCCGGTACGAGTCTTGTCGTGATTGACTCACTCTCCACCCTTATCGACAACGCATATCCGCGCAACACCGACGACCGCCTCAAGAACAAGACCGACCAGTCAAAGTGGGCAGCAGGGCGCAGATATGCAGTCATCAACGACCTGATTGCGACATTTACCAAGTTTGCTGCGCTGCACGATGTTGCCCTGGTTATCACATGCCAAACCATCACGCGCATACGAGGAGCTTCACGAGCATTACTGGTCCCTGCCATCACTGGCATCGAGTGGGAGAATGGCATCTCTACACGCTTGCTTTTGTTCAGAGACTGGGTGCTCCAGCAGGCGAAGGCGCACGATAAGGTCCAGGCAGATAGGCTGCAGAAGACTCGCTTCGCAGGCCTGGTCAAGGTCAACGGTGTGGCCCTTGCCGACGAGGGTGGCGTGGGCAACGTGGTCCCCTTTGCTATCGAGAAGGTGAGTCCAGCAAGCACCAGGCTCTCGGCGCCAGCTTCAATGCATGACCAGCGCTGGAAACTGCACGTATACTGACACGAACCAGCATGGACTTTGCGACATCGATATCACAGCCGACGACACCGCAACAACCATGGTGCTTCCTATCCAAGCCAGACCGCCGAAGAGGACGTTTGATGAGGTCGACGAAACCGTAGCCGAAGAGCCAAACTCAGACGAGGTGTATGGCTGGATCGAAGATGACGGTGTCGCCGCAGAAGGACTCCTGATCGATGATGCGCCCACCACTAACCATGTCGATACTCACCGAGAACCTGCTGCTGAAGGACGTAGCACAAAGGCGATGCGGACTTCTACAGTGTGATGGGTTGACAAGCCTTGTCCAAACTGATATCTGCCTAAGAAACTGCGATCCGACGAAACGGTCACTGTGCCACCATACATACCGCTCTTAAGCATGATCCGTGGAGTGTCGGGTAAGCATCTCTCCACACCCTCATGATATGCCTCCAGATTTCAGAGCTGACTGAGACTTCATCAGGCTAAGATACTGATCATACGCTGTCGGCAGCCCACGGCACAGGCTTGCCCTCCCGTGTGGGGTGACAACCCCAGACCCCGGATTGATCGCCCCCAACTTGGCTTCCGCCAGTAACACCAGGGATACACACCACCAGGATGCGCGCGCATCCTCACATCAGCGAGACTACCAGCTCCGTGCCACTGTGTCCAATACAACCTCCATCACACTGCATCTCGCAATAAAGCCAATACCAATCAAGTCTCTCGGCATGCTCCTTCCTCAGACTGTGTCTCGCCGCCCCTGAACAATGGATTACCGTGCGCCACATAGGCATGCCGGACCGGTTTGGAAGATGGGGTGCATCCTCCCTCTCAGACGGAGCAGACGCACACGTGTAAAGCCCAGGGGCCTGGACGTCTGTCAGCCACGAGCAAGGTTCGGGGAGCTCGCTCCGCGACCCAGACCACCGGGTCTTTACTGCAACAACACCCGAGCCCTTTCTGGATAAATTGGATATGCATGTGGCGGATCATATCTGCGGTGTTATAGGGGAAGCGGGGTAGCTAAAGGGCGTGGGGTGGAAGATGGTCAGGTGTTACTTTCCGCTCCGCGCTCCAAGGAGAAAGATGGCGGACGGTCAGTTGGTCGAGAACATCTGAGTGGAGGAATCACAGGCTCGTATTCCGCCGTGGCCCGTCACAGGGTCTCGATAGGGCAGGCAAGAACTCAAAGTGGACGACGACGCGACGCCCTTGCGTAGCAGCAGGCGCCTATCTCCACATTTCAAGCCATACAGAGGCGCAATTACCCTTCACATGCTGACGCCCCAATCGAGATAGAGACTTGACCTCTCTTTGCGAGCAACTACATGCACCTTCCTTTTGCCAAACGTTGTGACACACACCGCTTCATTCTCACCGTGCAATGGCATGTCACTCCAACCCAAGCCAGATGAGGATGTACATCTCAACAAGAAGGTGCAGCCAATCGCGCCAATATAGCAGAAGCGACAATCATATCCTTGATTTACACACTCCACACTCTGCCAAGCGTGGAATAATATCGATGCATAGGAATTTCGTATGTTGAGCGTATCGAGTAGTGCAGCGTGATCGTATTGCTGCAGTTGGAAAACAAGCAGCATATATCCCACTGCACTCAAATTACACCTATCCAAGCACCCTGCACCACGTGCATATAGGAGTATACAAGACGCTACTAAGTCACAACTTCACATGTATCACTGCATATCCAAACGAAAATGCAGAACCCTCGAGCAGCAACAAGACAAATCAAACAGCTTCTTACATCACATCGCCATTGTCGGCTTACATTACCACACAACAGTAGATCAAAATCGCTTCCACCTACTTCGGATCGCTTGATCCTTGCTCTACACAATCATGCACTGATACACTGCCCCCCCCCCCCCTCTTGACAGCGCATCTTGAACAGTCTAAATCTGCGCTGTACGACTCTGAGCATTCGCGTTGCCCCATTGTATCGCGTTAGATCGAGATGCGAGTGTTTTCGCTCGATGTTTTGCTGTTGGTGGGAAGTTGTGTGTTTCTCATCCTGGCACGCGTGTGGTGGGTGTTTGTGCTTTGATTGAGATGTGCTGGGGAAGGGGGCGGTTCGTACTTTGCGTGTTGTGTTCGTGGCATACTGAATTGCGTGCGTGAGGAAGGTGCTTGTTCTGGGTTGCTTGATAGATGGTTGTAACAATATAGGGTTCAGTCTACAGCTTGTGGGGTGTTGTGGGTGTTGTTGCAGCACTGTGGAGAGGTTTCTCGTGATATGAAAGGGTCCAAAACTCTCATCGAGGTGCTGCGTAATACGAGGCGTGCTTTTTCGCTGTCAACTTCAGTGTTAGGTGTGCGTTGAGGAGAGTTGGGGCATCGTACATGCACACAAGACACAGGAGAAGTAGGGTGCGAGCAATCAGAAGTGGCTTCTTATATTGCTTTGACGATTACTGATACGTTGGTATGCTCTGCAGAACACTTCATTCGAATGTAGTGATCCGTCATTTGGCGTTATATTGCATTGCTTGAAAGTGCAGGTGATGCTCGTACAATTAAATCAAAGCCTGGTCATGCGATTTACATGAGAGTTGTCGGGGCATTGCAAGATCTTAAATCAAGCCTCATACACAGGACAGGCTGGAGTCATGTTCGCCATCTTGAGAAAGCAAACCGTGGAGTTGCGAGACATGACCTCCATCTTCCACCTAGATTGTTGCAGGGTCATTCAGAGATACTCAGGACCCGCTGCCGGCTCTGCAAGGCTGGTAGAGCGATTTGGGCAGACGCAAGGCTGAAGTAGTGAATAGACCACTCTACCTTACAGTTGTGGAACATGCGTGTACGCATTTACTTTTTCTTGGCGTTCAGTGGTCACATTCCTACCATTCGTGGATCTGGGATTGGAACATATCCTGTTAGTCTGCTGCTTGTTGTCTGAGGTCGTAGGAGGGCTGCAGTACCTTGTGACTTGACCTTCTCTCTAGACATCCCACGCACCTTGCCCGTTGTTCATGTATAGCGCATACTCTAGCTTGAGTGATCCTTGCTGCTTGACGTCGTCACGCTCTCGCTGTCAGTGCCTTGCTCGGCAATGTACCGAGTCCTCCAAATCACGGCCAAGATTGCGATATTGACGACCCATGGGAACCATGATACACTCTTCTCTTGGACACGAGACAGTTTCGCGCCACCTACCTCATTCTCTCGGTCTACTTGATGTCCCAGGGGCGCCCCGAAGTGTAGTCGTCCCTTTCGATGTTCGTCGTCGTCCAGCAATCGGGCAGACTGGCGAAGATCGCGATGTACCCCAGGATACCCCACCGCACCCCACACCGTCACGTCACCTTTCTGCCCTACCACACCAATCTCCACGCCAACCTTCCACGGAAAGGGCCGTGGTGTCTCTGTATAAACTCATCGAGATCTAGACTGGTCCGCGGGCGACGATCGTTGTTGCTTGTTGGACGAGAATGGAAGTGATTGGAGTTGAGATAAGGGAACTGAGACTCGCGTGATACTGCGTGATACTGCGTGATGTTGCAAAAAGAAGGAAATTAAAGCAATGATGTCAAAGAGGACTGAAACTCAAGCGATAGCAATACTCCGGTAGGCGCGCGTGCCGTTCAGCCTGAATCTCGTGTGCGTGTAGTCGAGGAAAGGTGGTGAAGGCCAGTGCTTATGGCGATGCAGGTACGACTGCCAAATCGAGCTCTCCCGCTCTCAATACCTCGCCGCAGCGACGACTCACGATGTCGTGACTTGGGACGATGCTACGAGGTCAAATTCGCACCTATCAAAGCAGCAAACCTACCTTCGCAGTAACACAAAGTGCGAGATGAGGCTCCGTCGGCCACTCCACCGACCCCGCCGCCACATTCTCCGTGTCTTTTACAACCCTTAAAACAGCCCCCAAGAAGCAATTTTAAAGGACTCGCCTACCAGGCATATGCATGGATGCACATCCTCCTAGATGATGGTCGTGTTGTGTCCCACCGGGACCACGACCCTGAATTCTCTCGAATCCCCACATCACGACATACCCTCTGCGCCACCGGAATTTCATTTATGCAGAAACCCCGGGGTAACAGGTCCGCCTGCACAAGGGTTGTTCACATCGTATTCGAAAAGGAGCTCTGCGGCGTCTGATTTGCGCCGAGCTGAAACACCAATGAAGTTGCTTCCGGATGCGAGTACCGCTCGCTGGGTATTCTCCCGCGTAAGCTTGGGGCAAGGTGACTTCGGGCGAGGTCTCTGCACCCGGGGGTACTTGTTGGTTCCGGTGGGTTTTCGTGAATCAGGGTCTGAGGCTGTGCGGTTGGAGCTCTGACTGGATATCTGCCGGTCCGTTGTACCGCGGGTTTCTGGCTAAACGGGTTAGCTGGCGGAAGAGCTGAGCCAGGGCTGTCTGGGGTAGCCAAGATGAGTCACGGTTTTGGGGAAGGTGCGAGGGGTTTCGATATGGAGGATTCACATGCTGGCAGGTACGTACTCAACACAAAATGTTTCACATGAAGTGTGATGCTCTGACGATGCTCTGACGATTGCCTCCGGACTCCGAGTGCAGACTACTTGATGTGCATGCAGCTGACATGCAATGTGTATCGTGGGTTTCAGATTCGCTGGGCTTCACGTCCTTATTCCCAATGGAACGTCAATGTGGTGGTGATAGGCTACCGGTACAGCGCGGAAGGCCATGTGAAAATGAGGTGCTGTAGTGCTCACGTTGCTCACAAAGGTTCAAGCAATCGCACCTTCTCAAGATAACGAGACTGCTTCGTTGGCAACCAGCGAACGTTCACTGCCTCACACGTGAAGACATGTGCTCATAGGGTCGTCATGTTGACATTTGGCGAGCCCGTTGACCGCGAAAGGACTGACTCCGGACGTAACAGCCGCTACCATGTAGCACCGGATGTGTGGCCCATTGCAGCAGGTTGATAAAGAGCTTGACATCTGCGCGACGAAAATGTTATTACAATGTGTGTCCAACATTACGACTTTGGTGGTGAACCCGCGGTCAGTGCTGCGAAAGGCAAGCTTTCTGCCTTCATGCAGGGGCAACACCCGTTTGCGGCTGTCCATAGTAGATCTGCAAAATAGATTGATGATGAGCAGGCTGGGTGTTGGAGGGTCAGCTGAGGATACCAACCGCCTGGTACCCGACGTCGGGTTTAGATGACAGCCGTTGTACCAGATTCCACCATGCTGCAAAGGCGGGGTTGGCATCTCAAGGTTCTTTGATGAAGTTGGTTGGACAAAGCCGTATGTCTTTGTTAGACGTTTTCAGACGGTCCGCCGAAGTGGAGGACGAAGCGGAGTATGGTTTGAGTATCGCGGATGAACTGACGGCTCATGACTGAAGGCAGATTGCATTGTAGCATCCTCGGAAGCAAAACCATTTTGCAACAGCGTCGCAAGGGAATAACGGCCCTGGTCAAGCGCAAGCGATCGGTAAAATGCCGACCGTCGTAAGCTTGCCCACATATCGTGAGCCTCATGTGACAGACTACTTCACGATGCGGATCCTTAGCCCAAAGGGGTAGTCTTCGCGCGCAGAGCCTCCTCGACCTTGTCTCTCCACCTCCACAGGCCCGCCTTCTTAGTGGTGCAATTTCGCCGGAGTATCTTTCGCCCTCGATACGGTACCGCGACGCCCCAGTGGAGCAGTGAGCTTTGGCCAGCCTTATCTGCTCACATTTCCGAGCGTGGAAAGTCGCAGGTCAAGTGTGGAGACCCCACAGTCGGAGGAGGATTTACGCTGTGCGAAAGCGGATGCGTCTAGAAGCTCGCTAGACGGCCGAGTCAGCAAGGGGCTGACACCTGGGCAGATTCACTGTGGAGTGGTTATCTCTAGCTACGAAGCGGCTGAGAGGTAGTTTGAATGGTGGAGTTGCGCTTATCTCTCGCTGACTTTGGCCTTGTGTCCTCACAAATCTGCAAGGAAAATGAGGACCCACGCGCTCAAGCTATTGGATGACGTGCTTTGTCTTATGAGATTGGCGTTCTGTGTGGACCTGCGCAGACCCATCATTCAATGACAGTTTCGAGGAAAGTACCGCTGCCAGCTAGTTACCTAGCATGTGAAGCTCGACCTCTCAGCCGCGCATGTTGCAAGTTGCGATAGGGATGACGGGATGTTTGTCGGTCTTGGTTTAGCTTGCGTTACAGAACGCAGGGCAACGTTCGCAGCTGCCGGGCCGACAACCTTCGAGGTGACGAAAGGCGGAGAAACCTCCCGCTCTACCTGCCGATTTGCTATCTAAAATCTGGCGCAGCATGGTTCGTTTGTACCGCTCATAGATAGGAATGTGGGGAGCGCAAGCGCTGCGCTCCAGTCTGGGGTGCAGCTACAGGCATCTCTGGGCACCCGTAGGATGGAGGAGCGTCAGAGAATGTGTTCGATCCTGATCTGGACAAAGGAAGCCCGAGACAGACCCAGAAGCCGTCTCCAGAAGCCGTCTCAAAGCCCGAAGGATGCCGAGCAGGATAGTCAGAAACAGTTCGCCAAACGGCCCAAAATAGCGAAAGAAGAAAGAAATGATAAGGGCAGTCGATAGAGCGAGGACAGGGGTCTCACAATCGTGGGAAATGTGCTCAGAATGGCTACCTGCCGAGTTCGGAAGTGGTGACCCCAGCGCACTTGCCTGGCAGAAAGTTCTTGCGCCAACCGCGCTAACATATCAAGACACTTGTACGAAGGCCCGCGAAATGCGGAGATCACGACTGTGGAGCCGTGGGCTTATCGCCCAAGGAATGCGGACAGGACAGAAACAGTGCGGGTGTGGTCACACAGTGAACGACTGAAACGTTGTGGGCGTCGTGGATGACCTTCACCGCATCTTCATTCGGGCTGAGACAAACCCGTGGGGAATTGGGCGCGTAACCACAGGACGGATGTGTCAAATGTGGAGAACTTGTCGTGATGTGTGATGCTATCCTGATGTGTGTTGTAACTTTTTTGTCTGGTAGTGCGGGGAAGGGGAGAAAATCAGTGTGCTACCATGGTCCTCTCAATCTGGGGTGGGAGCCATCGCTCCCGGTACCCTGGATTGCATACTTGTTGCATGCTTATTCCCTGCTCCTGATTCTCTTCGCATCACTTGGAACATGGATCACGTCACAGGCAAACCATAATCATCTCGTAATAGGTAACTAAGAGTGGAATGTATGAGTTTCGATTACGCGCTAGGCGTTGGGTTACTGTCTAACCAGTAACCTGCCAATAGGCAGGCGTACCCCATGCGCCAGGCTGCACGCCAAAAGCAAAGTTGAGTGGGAGAAGAATACAAGACTGGAATCGCTAGGATTCGCGGGGTATTGAATCCGACAAAAGAAAATCTGAAAGTCTATGTTGTTGTTGTTGTTGTTGGGTGCCCCGAGTTCGAGAATTGAAGTCGTGATATTCCGCAGGCTGTGCCCCTCATGAGTCCGTCTATGATTCCGTAGAACGCTCGCTAATCCAGATGACAAAAGTCATGTAATGCTACCATACGCCGATCCATGCAATGATAAGGAAATTTTTTATGTGCGGTTTGCGAGATCCTCGCCAGCTATTGAGGGTGTTGTGGAGGAGTTGCCGGAAGAGAAGCCACTGTTTGTGGGACCGTTGAGCAGATCCTGCACTGCAACCTTAGGTACCTGAGGAACAGGCAGCTTGCGCTGAGCGCCCTCAGGTTTCGAGATGATATCGCCGATCCTGAGACCAGATGATGCGCTGGGAACGTAAGGTGCCTCGCGATCTGTCTGGGGCTCCATGGGCGCGAGCGCAGGAGTAAAGTTCTGGTTGAGGCTCAAGTGGCGCAAATGCGGCAACTGGAGATCGTTGAATCCGTGCGGTCGAAGGCGGGGCGAGTGTGCTGGTGTCGCAAGAGGAGTGTGGTCGGGGGTGGGGCTAGCAGAGTCATGGGAAAATGTCGGCGAAGGCGGTGCAGTCGACATCGGCGAGCCCGGCCGCGACCTCTTCGTCATCCTGTGCGCATACGGGTCGTCATCCTCGTGCGAATGCGACCTCGACATGGGCTGCGAAGAGTAGGCGTACTGAGAGAGGCCAGGAAGACGGTGATTGCCGTACGGGTGGTATCCGTGGCTGGTGAGGTGGTGACGGCTGGAGTGAGAGTGGTGACCGTGGCGGTTTTCGAGTCTCGAAGCAGCATCTGCGAGCAAGTCCATATTTCTCGACATGCCGTTGGGGCTGTTGCTGTTGCTGCTGAGACCTCCATGGCGGTAGGCGGCTAAGTCGTTGCCAACGTTGGGGGAGTAGTTAGAGAAAGAGTGAGGAGGCGAGACGTTTGGTGAGCCAATCGCAGAGCCAGGCGCGCTACGAGAGATGGTCTTTGGTGGAGGAGGAGCCATCATGTGCGCAAGGCCAGAGTTGGGCTCGACGAGACCAGCTTGAACGGCAGCAACAGCAGCCTGGTGGGCAGCGGCATGCTGACCCTTGCCTCTCCTTGAGTTGGGGTTGTTGTGTATCCTCGAGTGCCTGTGGAGGTTGTTAGTGAGGAAGATAGTAAGTAAGAAGTGGTTGTTCTCACCTTGTGAGCTCATCAGAACGGGAGAATCGTTTTGTGCAACCAGGGAAAGTGCAGGCGTGAGGCTTCTCTCCTGTGTGGGTGCGGATGTGACGGGTCTGGTGCTCCAGACGGTGGAACGCCTTGTCACAGAGAGGACACTTGTAGGGACGCGGGAGATCTTGGCGAGGCTCTTCCTGGACCTGTTGCTGCTGCTGCAGGAGGGGAGCCATGAGGCTCACGGTAGCAGTAGCCATTGAAGTGGGTTGCGATGTGGTTGCAGGTGTACTTGAGGTCTGCTGCGGGGGAGTGTCCGGGTTTAGTATGCTGGAGACGTTGAAGGGTTGCATGTGATTAGCACCAGAGGCGGCGTGTGAAAGTTGGGGAAGGGGGGTATGGCTGGGGCGTCGGAGGGTATAAGAGCAAAAGGTTGGCGGGATTGTGCGTGTGGGGGTCGGTGGCTGCTGAGCAGCGCTGGTGCAGGCCTGTGCTGACGAGGATCTGCCGGAATCGAAAGAAAGACACGGGGCGGACTGCTCCACTCGGCTTGGCTACCTCAAAAGTACGCCGAGTCAAAAACGTATCAGCTAGCGGCGCCCCCAGTCGCTGTGCGGAGCGCAATAGTCTGGAGCAGGGACCTGCTGGACCTGGCGTGTGTCGGCGATGGCGTGTCGGAGCGATGGCGTGCGTCTGGCTGTCTTTGCGCACCTTCCGCGCAGCGCAGGTCCAAGGGTCGGCGCTGGCGAAGCGAGCACGGGAATGGAGTGATCGCTGTTCCTGGATGGCCAGATGGACAGAGGTACCTTGTAGCAGCGGAAGATTTCTGCGTCGGTCTCCGCACTCACGATGCTGCTGGTGGACCTGCAGTTTTGTTGGTGAGCCCGACAAAGGCCTGCAAATTTGCAGCAAAATTCTTGCTGCTGGCCCAGCGGTGAAGGTCGGCGAGCGCAACACAATTGGTCACGGCGCTGCAGTGGTCGCTCTGGTGAGGCTGTCTGTGGAGACGGGCAGAACGTGAAGCAGCAATAAGACAGCGGGGGCCCGTCTTGTGAGGGCCAGCAAAGCAGCGTACGTGAGCGGGCGGCAGTTGTGCGTGTAACTGTGCAGTGCAGAGGTGATGTGATCACGCCGGATGACAAGACTAAAGAAAGATTCGGAGAAGGATGGGGGAGGCAGTGTCTGGAGAATATGAGGAGCCCCGCTGCGTTCGACCGCAGAGATAAGAGCAGCCATTCATCGAGACGTCACACCTGCCAGAGTTGACACTATTCTGGGACATCACGATCACGGCGCCTGGCTGCTTCATGCACTTTTGGCGGTACTTATCCCCCTTGCGCCTGGCTTTTTGTTGTGCATTCTATCGATCAGGGCGTGAGACCAGAGCAACTGCCACTGTATCACAGAAAGGCTGATCAGCACTGCTGAATGGAGGAGGCAGCCAGCAAACAAGCTTACGAGAGGGACCTCAGCCCCAGGACCGCGTAAACACCGCCCATGGTAGAAGGCGGGACTCCTCACTCCGACCACGGTGCCAGAGACCTCGTCCAAGTGGACCAACTGAATCTCCTCGGTCGTAGGATGATGCTGGCGATCTCACTCCGCGGTTTGCACAAGACCTCACTTCTCTCAGTTATTGGTTGTGTCAGATGACCAATGATGGGCACTCCACGCATAGCTGAGAGCATTCAGATGCCTCTGGATGCGTTGCACCGCCGCGAGACCAGGTGGAGGACTCCATGTCCCGTGGGGGCTGATCTGGGGTATTGTGAGCGTCGTAAAAGCAAACGCACCAACGAATGCATTCTTCCAAGCACCAACATGCACTTCACTACCAGCAATGGCAATATCAGGAGACCATCATCATATCCCAACTGCTCGCCAGGGACTCTTCCTACCCAGCCAATGCACCTACCCACCTCGGCCCGCAGTCGATGCATCTATCCGCGTTGCACTCAGCAGAACGCAGCACAAGTTGGTGTGAAGGACCGCAGCACAGTTCGATCTTCACGCAGCACGCAGATTGCAGCCTGCATCCTGCAGCGCCACAGCCTTCAGCAGCCAAAAGGCGCAACAGGCGATGTCCGCATTCTCTCTATCTTTCTTCATATCGGCCCTTGCGGAGCCCCATTTGCTCTTTTCCATTCTCGATATCTTGGTGGGGCGACCCCTGTCAGCTTGGCCTTCACAAGGCAATGTGATCTCCAGGGCACTGCCAGGTGTCCCCTGAGCTATGCACCGAGACGTATGACGACCATGACTGTCCAGCGTCAAGACTACAGAGATTTCCTGTTTCACGCTCGAATGGCACGTCAACACTCACTGGTAGGATTCTCGGTGCGTTGGGACACTGCGAGCGAGGGTCCGCTATTATTATCATTTCTTCTAGAAATTCTTGACAACGCTCTTAGCCCGTCGATAGCCCGCCCCGCTTTGTGGCTAGCATGGCAGAAGTTTGGAGATTGTTCGGGGCACTGCCGCTGACACGCTGACACTGTCACAGCAAAAAATTCACTCGCCCGCAAACGACATCTTCTGCCCTTTGCACGTGTTCGGAGAATCTCGGGCAAGCCGGCGCAGCGAGAGGTGGAGACGCCTGCTACGTTGGTGGCGCCACGGTGCTGCCTCTTGCAGGCCGAGCTGCAGGTACCAAAGCCAAAACACTGCGCCTCTATCACAACCCCTCCTTATCATGCTCGAGGTCGCTGCTCGCATCGAGCTAGCGGTCACGATGATTATTGAACACAGTTTCAGCTTCCAGCTGGGACCACAGGCTTAATCTCCAAATGCGACACCTGTGCTCTCACCGAATCGTCCAGTTGCACCCAGTAGTCACGATCCATTAATTCAACAAGACCCCGCTGCAGCGAAAGTTCTGCAAGCTCTTCACCCAACACATCTCCTGACACGACCACAATGCATCGTCATTGCGACTCCGCAGTAATCACCGCGGTACTCACAGATCGCTGTACGATGCATCGTGCCGACGCATGCCGTTTACCCGGAAGCAGCGCTTCACGCGCTCGAAGGGATCTTTCAGCCTCAATCAATGCCGGTGTCATCGGTCAAGCCTCTCTGGGGCCCCGCATCATAACCGTCAAACGTGTTCGAAGGCCCGATATGAGGCGAAAGAAGAAGCCATCGAAGTTCGGCGACAGCGGCATGACATCAGACCCTGAGACATGCGCGAAAGATTTCCTCATCGACTCCCTGCCCTCAACAACATACTTGATGTCATTCCGTGAGCTTGTATGTCACGCCACGAGGTTCGAGATGCTGGGAACAATCGCCAAGCCACACAGAGGCTCTTGTGATGAGACAGGTACGGAAGTATGGCGTTTGTACGAGGTACGAAAACTGTGCGCAACTCAAACTCGGTGAGAAGGATGTTCCAAACAACCGTGACGCATCACATCTTAGACATCAGCGATCCATCAGCGGCGAGTCGAAGACGTATCAGCGACGAATCTCGATACCGAGTCGGCTACTGTGTCCTTTAAGTGAACCAGCACCAAGCTGCCCACCCCGTACGTCCGAATCACACTATCTGCCTGGTACCAACACCAATTTGCGTCAAGGCACCAGTAATCTCCCTCTTCGTGCTGATCACATCGCGATGTCTTAGCCACTGGAAGTTGTGCTCCCTTTGCTCCAGTATTACCCCACGCCCCCAGTTTGACAACGATCTGCGGACGCAGTACGCGCAATGAATAACGCACCAACCTCTTCAACAGTTTGAGCAAGGCTGATCGTCACACCTATCATTAACCAAGGCCAACTTCTCAGTATTGGCGGTACGGTGATCGCGGCGCTTGCCTCGCGTCACTTGCATGTTTGGAGATGTTGCCCACCACTCTGGTGCGCAGACAGACATCACAGCCGTCACAAGCGGAATCCAGGCGCTTGCAGGCTCGATACAAAGATTGTTGTGCAGGAAGTGATGTGGAGATTTCTCATGGTCGCATACGTAGTACCACTATTAGATGGAGGCATGCACTGGAGCAGTCCAGGAGGCCGGCATATACTTCTTCCGATAACTTTATCATTTCTCACGATGATTGTCGGTCTTTTGAAACTTATCTGATGCTGCATGAAGATCTACAGAGCTGGACAACAAAGTTCAAATCTGCGGAGACCCCAGGTTTACAGATCACTGCCACAGCTGTACTAGCGCAGTCTAGATCTCCCCGAGATGTTCTCGCGACGAACACCGGCAAGCCTCACCTTCGTATCCGGTCTCTGACCCACGGCATCTGGCCATACCCAGCCGCGGCCAATGTACCTAAGTACCTCCGACATTCAACACTACTCGAACAACGTGCGCAAGCGGAGCTTTCCAGTGGGCTACTAGCTCAACAATTGTGAAGAGCAAATCATCTCGTGTAGGACAAGGCGATCTATTAATTTGCTCAGGGTACTATGCTTCCTCGAACGTCCTCCTATATCTCTCCGATGGGTCCCCCGACTTTTGCGGCTCTGAGTCGGAGATGTGGCTTGGCTGTGGCGGCCTGCTAGCATGCAGGTGACAAGAAATTCAATGCAGCTAAACAATGACACATTAGCAGATGCTCAAATCTGAGGAGAGTGCGGGAAGACATACCTAAATTGTCACCTGCACTACATGTTTGCGCCGTGCAATAGGTCACGGCATCGAAAAATGGACCGCACAAGCAGTCATCACTCTTGTTGGGATCGCATCCTGCCTTTGCAGCAGCTTCGTTCCAGCAGTCGGTCTATGAATTGGTCAGTCGCTGAAGACGAATATGGAGTCTCATCATTCGTACTGGACAGCGCCCAACCTGTGCAACACTTGCGCCCACATCGTCGTCATCCTCCGTTGGCTTTGGCGGCCCTGGGCTTGCAACAGGGCTCGCAACCGCAACAGCTGCAGCACTCACCAGCACTGCCATTGAGATTGAGATCCTCATCTTTGTAGCTTTCTCTCAACTTGTAACGATCGTGTATCCCAAAGAACAGTGTACCTGTCGGTCCGTGTTGAAGTGGGTTGTGAAGTCGGTGAGTATCGCAACAGCACGACCGCACACACCACAGGTACGCGCACTCGTTATAAGTCTACGGGGAGTATCGTGGCGCAAACGCGTCAGTTTGAGGTTTGCTGCCTAATATTGGGAAGGTTCTATCGTTCATGCATCCTCGTTTCGAGGTGCTGTCGCACTATCGGTTTCGAAGTGGGTGAAACAGGGCGCAAGCAACAACGTGAGAACACCAACGGTGACTGAGGTCGGCATAGTAAGAGTGGGATATAGTAATGGTGCAAATCGCTATCGCGAGGGTTGTTGATTAATAGAGTCGATGCTGTTGCAAGACGCTAGGGCACGACGCCGTACTAGGGCGCCTTCCGCAGGCCTTCTCTCACAACAGTACAATCATGGGATCTTACCTAGACGTTCAGTTGCCGCTCCGCAGATCTTTAACAACCACCGTGGAGATGTCACCCTGCTAAGCCGGCATCCGCTCAATCTGTTTCGGCACCTCTCGTCCCGTCTCGCAACACGACACCATCCCTCCACTATCACAGCTACACCCCAATCTGAACACTCCCGGTGGTTAGCTGTCACACCAGCCGGCTATAGGCACAGCTGAAGCACGCCGTATGCAAGCACGGCACGTGGAATCAGGCACAGCGACGCCCGAGGCTTACCAAACACTGCGCATGTGTGACTGGCCGCTGCAATGTGAGAGGCGTCCGTCTACTCGAAGCAATCCTTCGCTTCAGCATCCGAACGTGTTTCAGATCGTTCTGTACAGATTTCTGGAATGCGTCGAGACATATAGTGTGTCATTGCGTCAGCGTTGTCTGCCGCTGTCAGGCTGCTTTAGGAAGCAAGTTCACATCCATGGATTCATATGTCTGATAGAGCCAACATAAACACACACTCTTCCATGCACTCCAATTGCTTGATCGTCTTCAATCTGCTGTTCGGTATTCGAGCATTGATGGAACATCAGAAGAATAACCAGCCCCACTTCCTCGCCCACCCAGATTCCATCTTCCATGCCCTGGGATCCCAACTCGCCGCCCCACCCCTGATCTCAAAACTCGGCGCCACAAAGATATCGTTCAGAAAATCTTCCAGATCCACAACGCCCTGCAGTCTGATCAGACTGTCCCTCAACTTCGGAAACGGCAGCCGGTCGATCCATTGGTAGTGTATGGTGGTAAGCTGTGAGGTTGTGGGGCGCAGCGGGATGGGTGTTGAGACGAGGGCTGGGGCGGATTTGGAGGCTAGGAGGGTGGAGCAGGTAAGCGAGAGAATTTGGCCGTTGATAAAGAGCGCGGTGAAGACTGTGAGGGGGAGGGAAAGGTTGGTAAGGGTTGGCGAGGGGAGAGGGGAGTGGAGGTTGTTGGGTAGGAGGTCTGGATGTGAGAGATTGGTGTCGTCGGGGTTTGAGTCGAGGTCCGGTAGCCGTTCGAGATTGTCAAGATTGATAATATGCCAATTCGATGGGTTTTTATTGCGCAGCTGCAGATCGGTGATGGCTAGCTGTGATGGATCCTGAGGGCTGCCCGTCGGTGTCGAGTCGCTGTCTGATATCTGCGAAGTAGGCTGCTGAAAGTGTTGTTGCACAGAAGTATCACCACTCCTAGCCTCTCGGAGACGTCTCCCTGAGTCAATTATCAGCCATGGCTATAAGAGAGCATGTGCAAAGACCTTACTGCGTGCTCGTTGCGCCAATCGATCTTGAATCTGTTTACGTTTCTTGGCGTCTTGAACATTTTGCCAGTTGTCATCCTCAGGTCTCGTTCTTAGTGCCATGTTTGCGGAACAAGTCTGACTGACTGCGTTATTGCTTTGGGAAAACTGCTTTGACAACCATGACGGTGAAAGGTGGCTTATTGCATTGTCGTGAGTGCTGCTTACAAATGCCCGTAAGCTGAGGCTGGGAGAGTATATATGTAAGCTTGTGAGGGGCTGTTGTGCTACCGTTGCGATTGGCGAGATTTCTGATCTCTTGCAGAGCTCAACATCATGGCACTACTGAGAGATGCATCTGTTGTGAGGTACCATACATAACATGCAGCTGCTGTACCCTACACGAGATTTCAGTTGTGAAGTGCAATCCAGCGCAGAACGCTCATCCAGCAGTTCATAGTCAGTAACTATAGTGAGTAATGTATCGTTCGGAGTGGCTAAGTGGCGAGTTGGCCGCAAATGTGATGGTGTGAGAGTGCTGGTGGAAGTCGTGGGTGGACAGCAGTGTTCGCTCCGCGGGGTCACGCTCGATTCCTCCTCCACACATGCACGACGCGTCTCTGTTCAAAGCATCACCATGCCTACATCGTCTAGCACGTTTCTCGCGCGTGGGTGTTATTTCTCACTTTTTGGCAGCCGCATCTCCAAGGAAAACCGCTTAAGATCGTGTCTATTTCGGGGGGATGGTGTGCAGCTGGGGGCCGAAATGGCGGCTTGCAGCGCACCTGGATGAGGCTGTGTTTGTACCTGGTCGATCGCGTCCACAGCCTCAATAAGCGAAGAGCTGAACTCCTGTTCTCAACTTCAACGCTGTCGCAATCTGAGGAGACATCGCAGGCCTGAACGCGCGCCCAGCACAATGCGCAACGATGGATCCCTTCTCGATCACCGCCAGCATCGTTACGCTGATCCAGGTTTCGGCGCAAGTCACAGTTCTGGTGAAGCAATTCCGCGATGAAGTCAATGTCGTCGACACGACAGTCAATGGAATCTTGAACGATGTGGAAGGATTTCAGCAAGTTCTGCAGGCAATGAAAGAAACCTTCGCGCAAGAGGATATTCAGGCAGATGTGCAGGCAACAGGCCATGTGGGAAGCCATTGGAAGAACCTTGCGAGGTCATTGAGTGATGGCGAGAGTACCCTCGATCAATTGCGATCCTTGCTCACGAGTGTGAATAAAAGCACTTCGTTCCTAGACGCGTCGCGTAAGCAGCTCAGACTGAAAAGCGCGCTTGCGCAAATTTCGGGCTTTCGCGACCAGATACAGTCGTATCGTGCAGCTTTGCAGCTGTCTCTCAGCACGATCATTGTGTAGGTGTTAACCATCGACGAGTCAACTCGATTATCAAGTATCAACTGACCCCAATACAGATGGAACCAAGTGACTTTGCAGAAGTCTACGACCAAGTTACCTGACAAGATAATGCCTAATCTCAACAAACTTTACGATCAGATTCGCAACCTCGGGGCTGACCTCAATGCTAAGATTGGGAAGCTAGAGAATACCGTGGCGAATCAGGGGTTCCACGCGGAATCAGAGCTCATGTCCATGACCAACTTAAAGGAATGTGTAGAGTCAGCAGCTGATGTTGTTTCGACTGCCTCCACCACACTGGGTCCGGAGGGAAGCGAGAGAGCTTCTAAGTTCGGCTCAGACTTTGGCGACGTCTTTAAGAAGGACTCGAATGAAGCCATGCAACGCTGGATGTCTTCGAACACCGTATATGAGTTTGATGACGTGGAAGCTCCAACCCTGGACCCATCCGAGGCCAGCACTGGGGATGCAACCACTGTGTATGAGTCTGATAGCGACTCCGACATTGACCACGAGCTTGTCAGGGCTTTGTTCTACAACGGCAAGAAACGCAAAGAGCAGGGAGATCTACATGGCGCAGAGCGGCATCTCCGAAACTGCTTAACTAGGTTTCCTTCGACGACGAGTTACACATCTCTTGCTTCGTCCCAAACCAGTACCGCAACGGGAGTCTCAAAAGCTGAACTCCTTGAGCTACTTACAGAGACGTACTGCTTGCAAGGCTCTTGGACTCAAGCGAAGATAACGATGAAAGAGAAGCTAGCAATAACGGAGCGCCAGACTGGAAAGAAAAGCGAACGCTTCCTGTGGGATTCGTTTCGGTTATCTGAGGTCTTGATGAACACGAAAGACTACACCGAGGCGCAACTTCATGGCCGACAGTCGCTGCGAGGTTTTAGAAAGCTGCGCGAGCAAGGCTATGTTGGGTACGAGAAAAGTCTTGTCCTCCTCATACAGATATGCAACGAGCAGGGCAATTTAGAAGACGAGGAAGCATACACCGCACTGCTGGGCAGCCACCAAGCGAGCCTAAACACGCAGCACCCAATTCATGGGACAAGTACACATATACTGGAATCTTCGGCAAATCTGATAACATCGCCCTCTACAGCATCTCCAAGCGAAGGGTCATCGAGACGTCACTCCGGACACGCCGTTCCTGCCGTGCAAGATACTTCGAAGACACCAACTCCTCCAGGATCACAGGTTACTTTCCCCATGCTAGAGGCACGGCCATATGTTGCAGCCACTGGCGCCAGTCTACAGAATGTTAGCTCGAAAACGTCTTCTCCGAGACCAGGTTTCTACGGGGAGCAAGCGGCATATGCGCACGGTAACTCGACTGCGCAAGAAATCGTACAGGATGAGCCCGCCCCACCAATCATCGCTCCAGCGTCAAACATCAAAGGGAAGGGGCATCTCATCGGTAGGCTCACACCCGTGCCTACATTGGCGGACATAAACAGCAATGCCTTCTCATCTCCTCCGTCGAGTGCAAATTTTCCGCTGCAGGGATCTCCTGTGCAGAATGTACGATCCCCGGTCGAGGCGTCGCCTTCTAAGATCGTCGCGTCCACCATCAATAGCAAAGAGGCATTCGCAAACAGTGCAGAATTTGTACCAAATCTCACACTCGCAGAGCAGAACATGCTATCTGGCTCCACGCACGCGCATGATAGGGACTTCCCATCTTACACAAAGCTTCTTATCAACCTGTGTCAGCAGGAGCTTGGGAAGAAGCCAGTATTCATGATCGGCCGTGGCCGAGAGGGCTATAACTGTATTGTCTTTGCTGATGAATCTCGCCAAAAAGAGTTAGCTAAGGTGGTTAATTGTAAGACTAAGGAGGAAGCCAGGCATGCTGCTGCAGCACGGGCTTACAAGACCCTTGTGTCACTATCGACGAGGTCTAATCATGCACCTACCGTGGGCAAAATAGCCGCGCATGGCCCCACGAATGAGGTTCCTGCTTCCATATCAAGCGTGCAGGCTCACAGGCCGCCCATGGACCGAGATGTTGACCCGCCAGCGTATACACCAAAAAGGGGACCCTCACCTCTGACGAGTCCAACTGGGTTTCTGCAAGATATACCGGAGATCATGGTGTCGCCTACACTTGATAATGCGACGACCAGAATGGCACTGAGCATGCCACAGCAGTCCTTCGCGGTTCGGCGTGCTGCATCAGACTCTCGCGTACCTTGGCAGAAAAACTACAACGCCACACAGGATCTTTCTCCTTCGCAATCTTGGGCAGCAGCCCCATGGGGGCCTCAGAATTCAAATGCAATAAATGAACCGTTGGCACACCGTCGTGCTGCTTCGACATCTACACGACTGCCAGAATGGAAAGCAGGTGACGAGAAAGAATTTGCACGGTTTTCAGGGCTGGGCATAGCTGCGCCACCCGCGCAAGGCTTACAGGTTTCGGATTCCAATCGCAAGCGACCGACAGCCCAACCAAGTGTGACATTCGATACTATCGAAAACGCTCTTGAGCGACCAGATCATTCGAATCCTGACACGACTTCACCGTCAACGAGGAGCTTTTCTCTTTTCCCATCTGCTCTAGCGAAGACACTTTCGCTACAAGAACGTAGAAGTAAGGGTGATGACACTAGTTTGACGAAGAAAAAGTCGTTCAGATTTGGTCTCTTGTCCTCATCGTCGTCTAATGGATCCTCATCAAAGCGTAAGGGGTCCATAACAACCTCTCCTAAATCCGAGAACGATGATGCCGTGCAAGCTTCGAAAACTACGCGTAGCTGTCCAATCTGCTCCATGAGCTTTCACGGTTACAACGATGATGAATCATGGTCACATGTAGATAGGTGCTTGGGCAGACCGTCTCCACCGTCTACTGGCACAACGTACGAACTTCCTGCATCTAATTTCTTTGCAGCCGAGCTCCCAGCATCAATACCCACAGTCAATCAAGCCATTGAACCTCCACCGACTACACCCATTCAAAATCCAAGCGCGCTATCAGATCTCCATCGGGCTTTCTCCAAAAGGGACTTGTCTGCCGACAGGTTTGAGGTTGGAGACGAAGTCAGACTGGTCCTTCCCACGCCAATGTCGCCCTTAAGCCGGTTCGAAATGAATCCTCTGCAACGCCAGGTCCTGCTCCTCGGCGACGCACAGTGTGGCAAAACCTGGTTGTCAAGGTATGTCAAATAACAGATCAAGATTAGCATGTCATTGCTCACATAATGCAGTGCTTGGTGTAATGGCTCCATCCCAAAGGTATGCAAAAGTGATCATTAACACGACAGCCATTGACATTTAATAGCATACACCACTTGCTGCCATGAGCTTCACCAAACGTATGGGAAGTCTGGAGATAGTCATACAAGATCACACTGGATTGTACAATCAAGATCAGATGCGTCACGCCTCCTATGGTGTTGTCCATGCTGTCTTGCTTTGCTTCGACATCAGTTCGCCCGAATCATTTGACAATGTCGAGCACAAGGTACGTGAACGGGGATAGTCCTCTCGCCTTTCATACTTACTAAGCACAGTGGAACCATGAAGCCGATTTGTATTTGAAGAAGGTACCCAAGATACTGGTAGGCTGCAAGAAGGACATCAATCGGGGAGGGTCTCAGACCGTTTGGACACGAGATGTAAGATTACAGTTCGACCATTGACTGCATGGGCAATCACTGACTTAGCTGTATAGGCGTACAAGCTCACGGCTAGGATCAATGCGCGAGCTTACTTCGAGACATCGGCTGTCACAATGGAAGGTCTTGATGTGCTCTTCAACCACGTTGCACAGATTGCGCCACGTTAGCTTTTGTATAGAAGTGTCGACGGCTACAGCGACTCTTGATTGGAATGATGAAATCCACCAACAGACGCAGGAATCTCGGACTGGATCATGATTCAAAAGGGTAATGGCGAACTCAAACGTCGAGGCTTACTTTGAATTGTCCGGGATCACAAAGGAGTGACTTAAGTCGCTGCTTACTTGTGTTGCGCAGATACATGTACGACAGCTTTGATCTTGCTGAAGCAAAATTGTCTGCGACTAAGTACAGATCAGGCTACTAGCAGACCCTACTCTCAGTTCTTCCTTTGACCATACACGTCCACGTTCTGCACTTCCAAATCACTCTCGTCGGAACTCTCATGCTCATCTTTCGGCACACCCTTGTTCCAGTCTCCGAACACTGCCAACAGTGTGAAAGGCACCGTAAGCGCCCACAGTGCAAATCCCACGATCATCTGTGTCTGATTGTGAATGTGCACAGCGCCAATCGCGTATGCAATCGTGCTCCCAATACTCTCCCAACTCCTCAAAATACCTGTGGTACGCGCGACATCACCATCGCCCTTCGCGCCTTTGATCTCCGCCATGAGCCAGTAAATATACGTCTGCAGGATTTCATAGAAGAAGCGGAAGCACATATAGACCGTAAACGCGGAGTTAAAGAAAGCACCATCGCCAAGATCGAACGATGGTGGGTCGGCCATGCGGGTGAGCTGGGTTTGGACGACAGCGTTCCAGATCCAAGATGCGGTGACAGTAATCAGGACGAATACGTAAACGAATTTGGACTTCGCGGGACGTGAGAACTGCGGAAGATCGAGTATTACGCCGGTAAACATGTTGGCGAGGGCGCCAACGACGGCGGTAAGGAAGGATGCTAGAGCGCGAGAGCGGACAGTGAAGTATGCTGGTTTATCGTTAGCGGCAAAGCCGATATTTACAGACGTGAGTGCACTTACTGGTGAGGTAGTTGCCTTGGTAGGTCACTCCGAACTGTCCTGCCAGAAAGACAGGAATGAGCAACAGCATGTATGGGTTCTTCAGCTGGCGAAAGATCGCTCTCGCCTCAGTCTTGAAGTTTGTCTTCTTCATGTACGGGATCTTAGTGCCGTCACCCCTGTTTACTTTCTGTGGCTGGGACAGAAGAAGCGCAAACGGGGCGCCTAAAGACGAGATCGCTACAAGCCCCAAGTAGGTGGTGTATGTCACCTTGCCCTTCTCTTTTGTCTTGACGTTCAATGCTAGCGATATGGCACCACCGACCAGTGGTCCCATTTGTCTGATGCCCATCCATATGCCAACATAGCGGCCTCTCTTTTCGTCCTCTGGATAGCCGACAGCGATAGCTGCCTCACTTGCCCACAGCAGCGATGCACCGATACCGCAAAGTGCAGCGCCCAGGAGCATGAACCATTCGTTACCGTAGCGATTGTTGCAGTACAATCCAGCGGCATAAGGTGTGTAGAAAGCGGCACCGATGACTAGCGTCCATTTGGCTGTGATCTTGTTCGATATGCCTCCAGCTATGAAGCAACCTACTGACATAAGTCCGTAGGTGAGTGCGTTGGCTGCATTGTTGAGGAACGGCTACAAGAGTGTCAGTGTTCGAGGTGACCTCAAAAGTAGTCTCGCACATACCGATGCGTTGCCACCAGCTCCAAGGTTATTTAGTGCAGTCCAGATGCCAGGTTCGCAAAACGCGACAAGTCCAACGATGACAATCTGGAAAAGAACGGACCGATACACGGTTTTGACGCGTTCGAGGATCATGTTGACAAACCTTGAGGCAGAGTCACAGTAAGATCGCGAGATGCAACGACGAAGCAAAAAATTACAAGTACCTGTCGATCGCACCGCCATCTTATACCAGCCCGCCTCCATGGCAGCCAAAGCACGTCAAAACCCATGACAAACACGATACAGCAGAGTTTTGAAGGGTTTGATCCCAACTGAATTAGAAGCGAGACGATCATTCGCTGTTCGAGCCTGAGCCGTTAAGCATACCCACAATGCTGGGCAGGGTAACGTTCCTAGTGATGTACAGGAGCCGCATGAGAGGCAGATCGGTCTCCACTATTCGCTAGGGACCGTAAGAAAATGCCGAGAGGCAGATAAGCTCCGCAAGCTTTGTATTCATGGTGTTCGATCTTCTGTGCAATCATTGATCAGCATACATGCTCTATTGGAGAACAGGACTCCACGGACTGTCATACAGACAAGAACTCAGCCAGTAATGTCATTGATGTTGGATCATAGTCGTGAGGTCGTGGGACGGACAGATTGCCAGGCTGACGAGGTTCGCGCTCCTGAAGCACGCAATGCCCCACAAATATGGTATCGCAGCAACAAGGGCAAAATCGCCTAAACTCCGGCATCTACAGAGACACCGTGAAGACAAATTAGAAAAGAGAGTCGAAGTAGCTAAGATGTATATGGTTTTGTAATTTGTGGTGGGTTTCATATTGCCCTACCTAACTCATCATGTAAGGTCACTGAATGGCGATTATCCACCGAATACCAAACTCGTCCAGTACCGCCTATTTGCCGTCAATAAGGTCGATGGGAGAATTCTGGGTTTCTTTAGATGAACTGAGACTGCATTCTGTTCTTTTCGTTCACTTGACGCGCCGACCGAATGCCTAAAGAACAATGTCGCATCGGATACCGCGATTCCGAACGTATCCATAACGGTCACTCAGAGGTTCATTGTAGTCTTTGACAGCCGGATCCCCATAATCTCTAACACCCGGATGATACACCGGGCAAGTAACTTTACTGTCATGACAGTTGACGCATAGTTTAGGTGCCGTCTCACCATGGGCTCCAGGAATCAATTCCGCATTTATCACTCTGACTCGGGCACTTGGTTACAGCTCGTTCCAGACTGGAGCAGGACGATGGTCAAAAGTGTCGGGAGGAGCGCTGCTGTTCGGCCTCATTCTTGACAGGTTCGAAACCTCGGTCTTTGGCTGTCACGTCTCTTTCTCAGGACCCAACAGGGTGTGCATCTGTCGGAAGCCACACGAGACTTTGGGAGCCTTGATGACCCTCGTCCAGTCCTTGTAGCTCCGTCAGAGAATGCACCTTTTCTACGTCTAGCGATAACAAATGTTAGAACAAACTCAGGGTGCGCTTCGTTGAGATGACAGATAGACTCGCATTCTGTATGATGGGACAACGCAGCAGTCTCGCAAGCAGCGGGACTGTAGCCAAAACTCCAATCACTCTCACTCTCACTCTCATCAACAATAAAAGAGCAGCGTTCGCCCTCGAATAGACAGCAGCTACAAGAAGTTTGCTTTTGTAGAGCTGGGTCAAGCCCGGGACGATGTATACGGCACTCTGAACCACGTGATATTCAGCCTGTGCAAGGGTCTGGAGCTGAGTATCCATACACGCCGTCAATGAGCCAAGCATGAATGGCTGTATTCTTGTCGGCTACATCAAGTTTGTCCTGGGTCCATTCAGCTGTAAGATTTTCCAGCCTTACATCAAATTCTAAAGCTGACCAGAAGTCTTTTGCAGGATCGCGAGATCTGGCTCGCATCCAAGCCAAACTTCGACATGTGTCACGGACTTGACGTTGCTGGCCACCAACACCCGATCGCTTTGAGCTGCTGCTCCGGTCCGCGCTGTCACTACGAGTAGCAGATTTTGCTTTGGTAGTCTGAAGTGACACGTGGTTCGTGATTGCCATCGGAGCATCCATGGTCGCTTGGATGTTTTCGCTTTCGGGACTCGGGTGCTACTAGGAGGAGTGTCTTACCCAGAGATCGCTCATCTATGTTATGGGGATCCGCACTCTCGGTGTAGCGATGGGTCTCATACTGGTATCTTACGACCGTAACTCCGAGGCGAAAATCTCACCCCCAAGATGTAAATTGTCGGCCTCAGTGAATATGCTCGATTTGTCGAATGCATCGTAGTTGATAGCAAGCAGATCCTCGACATCTGACGATTGTTGGGATCTCGGGGTGTCATCGGTCGAGGAGGGCTGAATCCTCGGGTCCTTCTCCACTGCATTGTGCGATGAAACGCCTTCGTTGGTGGTGACTGCATTGGCAGGGGGACTCGATGGCGGCGAGCCCACAACAGGGGTCTGGTACGCTGTGTTCTGGCTTGGATCACCCCGGAATCTCTATGGCAACGTTGACCGGTTCAGGCGATGCCAAAGGATGCGACACCGTCCAGTGTCCGTACCTCCAGGTCTCGGCTAGAGATCATGTTGCCCTTAAAACGTGTTAATTGCACAAGAGTGATGTTCTGGTGTAGGTAAACGCGTAGGTTGGTAGCGCATTACTAGCGTGTCTCAGACCCACTTTTGACATTATTTGCTCTTTTCCTTCTCTGCACACCGCAATCAACCTTTTGAACACAGGTCGTCGAGTGGAAAACCTGCGGTATCTTCCGGCCTTGTTTAAGTGTTGAAGTGCTCAAATTATCGGCTTGAGTCTGGATGCAAACTGCTGGGCTCTCAACCACGGCCGCGTACGCTGTGGATTTGGCTGACTACTGCAGGGTTTATATCATCATAATCATGAGTATATCAGCATCCGTCCATCTATCTTTGTAACATCAAATGTGGCGTCCAAGTCAGCATCCGATGCTGGTTCATTAAGAAAGAAGTCTGGCGTGTATTTGATATGGGCCACGATGCCCAATGCTGATTGATAGACAATATCCAGCTGAAAATGACCACTTGTGTCCAGATTTAACACTTAGGAATCGCCCTAGTGCTAACATATGAACCAGACACCTCCGATCAGGCTAGTTTCTATAATGACTTCTCACGCTTCCACAGTCAATTGTGGGAATTTGCAAAAAGCTTTCTACAGCTGGCATGACAACGATGATCTTCATGTGGGGTGCATGAAATAGTACACTGCCGGCTTCTACGTACATGAGTCCGACCATGGTTCCAGTTGATGCATCTCCCGCATGCCCGCCCAAACACACAGCTGAGCTGCGGCCTACATAATCTCCACGAGCTCCCATGCCAGACCAACGCTCTTCCCACAATCTTGAAGTTCAAGATACCAAGTTCATCAACATGTACGCAGAACTCATTACCGCTGCCCTTGTGCTCGCACCTAATACGCTTGTGCCTCGTCAGGCGGGATCAGCCTGTCCGACGAAGATCACTTGCCCAACCAACAATGGCTGTTACTCAACTGCATCCAACGGAGCTGTCTTCCAGCTGAAGTGCCAGACCAACTTCAACGGTCCTGTCATCGAGATCAATCAGGTCAGCAGATGCACAAGCAGAACCACTTCATACCGATGTTAACACATCAAAGGCGTCCACTTTTGCCGATTGTGTTACCGCATGCTCAGTCGTCTCTGGATGCAAAGGCTTGAACTACAAGGGCGGGTTCTGCTACCTCCTCGGAAACACCATCAACGTCGGTCCCACTGTCTCCGTGTAAGTAACAGCCAATCAGGATACTGCACCTCCTACTGACACTGTAAGCTCTAATGTCAACGCCGCAACCTTGACCCATTCCGCCACCGCCAAAGCCTCACCTACCGCTGGCTCGTCCACCTGCTCCACTGCCATCACCTGTCCCACCAACGACGGCTGCAAGTACACCTCTAACAGCAAGACGTTCTACGCTCGCTGCAGCTTTGACTTCTACGGTGGCGACATGACGAATGGCAACAGCAGGCAAACCAGCATGAAGGCGTGTGTAGACAAGTGTGCGTCTACAACGGGCTGTGTCGGCGTTAGCTATAGTACTGCAACCAGCCAATGCTACATGAAGTCTACCCTGAAAGCAGCAGTGTACAGCAGCAACACAAACGGTACGTCCACGCGTGCCAAAAATCGAAGTATGAACTTATTATCTCCAGGTGCTTATCTCAACTGAAAATTAGCTCGCTGACGATGGACTGTGCCTTCTTTCCCGGCTCTGGGTATTTACTGGCTAGTTCCGAGAATTGATTTTAACCAGGGCTAGGATGTGTAGTTCTGTTGTTGGATCTGGGCTGACAGGCTATGCATACATGAACAAAGGTGTGTAAGAAGATTGAAAGCTAGAATATTCATTCATATACTATCGTTACTTGGTGCCACTCTCGACAGCCCCGTACGCCTTTTTTGAAGTACTTCAAGAAGGGTACGGAACGGGTACAGGATATGGGTTACTCGCGACAGTGCCAACCTTAGGATTGTTCAGACAGAACGGCACCATGTTGGTGTTGAAGTCACCGTAGGTGTTCGTGCCTGCCGCACACTGATCAACACCATTCTGCATCTTGTTGAGCGTGCAAGGGCTGGGCTTGGGGTAGCCAGGGAAGGTAGTTGCGATAGCCTGGGAGGCAGGCGCGCCGGTAGGTGTCGGGCAGCCGAAGGACCCGAAAGCTGCATTGACAGAATTCACCGCTCCTACGATGGAGTTAAGCACGTTGCCGAACTCAGAGATGAAGTTGCCGTAGACAGCTTGCTGGATAGCGCACGCAACGCCCTTCTTTGTTGTACCGCCATATGTGCCTTTGCCACCAAAGTCAGATAGCCCGTAGCCGCCAGCGAACGCACCACCAGAGCCTGTGTTGGCGCCGAACAGGAGGGGGTTCTTCAGCTGAGCTGCAGCGCCTGTGTAGAGCGTGATGATGCCGTCGATACCCTCAGACAACAGCAAAGGGTACGCGCGACGATACCAACCTTGAGGAGGAATCTGCTCGGGGACGTAGGCCTTGAACGAGCCGTCGGCATTAAATGATGCGCCAAGGAAAGAGGCGATCGATGCCTCGTTGGCTACACCGCCAGCGCCTATTGTACCGTTGGAGAAGAAGCCAGGGATGAAGTAAGTGGCACCGATGCCGAGAGCTGCCTGTGGAGGGAAGAAGTAGAAGTAGGGGTTCTTCGAGCGCGAGTTCTGATACTGGTTGGCGAAGTGTGCGGTCACGGCTTTGACGTTGTACTGGCCGCCACCAACTGTCCTTGCCTGGTTCTTTAGGTCCATAAAGATGTCCTTGTTCAGGTTATGATTGTCACCGTTGCAAAGGTAGAAGTCGCATCTAAAAACTTGTCAGTCAAGGATCCTAGATCAAGAGAGCAAGGAAACTAACCTTGTACCAGACGCATCTCCTTCCTTGAACCTCAAGTGACCACTTAAGCCAGTCTCGGTACCAAGTGCAGCACCAAGAGGACCCAAAGAGTTGGTACGAGCATCAGCACCACCAATGGAGTACGTCATGCTAGGTATGTCACCAGCGAAGATAAGCGAGCCACCAGCGAGGAAGGCTGAGAGGTCAGCTCCCATGTTGAACAGCTGAGCACTGGCTGTGATGGTCTGCGCAACAGTGACTATGCCACTGCGAGGAATGTAGTTATGATTGGCCAAGGTGTTGAGACCTGGGCAAACGCCTCGCTGGTCTGAAGGCTTCGGGTCCTGGTAAGGGTAGGCTGCCTCAGGAAACTTCTTCAACCCTGCCACTGTTGAGGGGAAGAAATCGTCCATGGGATGAGGCCTGCAGTTCGAGGTCTGTCTCTTCTCAAGACTGTCAGTTGCTGTATCCGCGCATGCTTCGGTCGCATTGTAGGTAGCGAAGAAGTCGTCCCTCTCCTTAACCTGCTTCGCATAGAGATCGTTGATGAGGGCTGATAGCTCGGGATCCCTCTTGATGATGTCCAGACCACGTTTCAAGTGCTCCTCCTTGAAGTCAGGAGACAGCCATGGGAAGGCAAAGGCGCCGGACCCTAAAATAGTAGAGACAACCAAGGAAGATCTCATGTTGGGGACCGAATGTTGGAACGTGTAGATGGTATCTTACCCATCTACTTGGGTCGTTTTAAATAGATCGCCCACGAAGGGAGGGATGCAGCACTCGAGCGCCGCTTACGGAGACATCACCGACCAGACGTCACTTTTGCGGTGTCAGTCTCGAGACCAGCTGAAGCACCCCGGACTCAATAGCGCTGAGGACGTTAGGTCCAGGCAAGGTCTGGCTAGCCGCTGGTCGAAAAGAAGCGGAAACACGCTTCGCAAGTCATGCCCCGTGGAGGCGTGGCGGGAGAAGGCGTTGATTTGGCAGATTACTTCGCGCATCTCCATGGTCATAGCACGTCCAGATGAAGAAGCTCTGGTCAACAAAGGCACGTATCTCTGATTCCAATTCTCGATGTTATCCATACCACTTAGCTCAGTGTATCTGGATTGCTGCTAAAAATCTCTCGACACTGCCAGCATAAGAAAAGAACGTTAACGCCACGACGTTGCCGGTTCAACGCTCATTAGTTTGCTTGGTTGAAGCGTACTGTGGACACCGCTCTGCACTACTCCGCACCTCAGGCAACATGGTTCACTTATCCCTTGTTGTGGACAAGCCGTCGCCCAAATTCGAGATAGTGTTTTCTAGAGCTGGTGATCAGCCGCTGAGTGGGCATTTCAACGGGCCCGTATAGTAACTGTCATGGCTCCATTGGTTGAAGGATGCGGCCCATATACATGGGTATCAACCTTTGCGGCAATAGGAACATCGAATTCTTCTCCACACGGCACAAATCAAGGCTCAGGGGCCCCGAATCCGGATTACTTGAGTGGCGCTGGGACGGGATATCCGCCTGCGCAATACGCTATCGTCATGAGGCTTGGTGTAGGCTTGTCAGTACCCCGGTCCCCGCGGGCTTCAACTGTTGGCTTTAGCTCGCCAGTTGCATACTCCAACGCCGGTTGCGGAGCTTCCAGGGGCCAGAAATTAGGCCAAAGCCCATGAGCGGACCAGTGCCATTAGTTCCTTACCAGGACACGATGATGAGGTCTGCCAGAGCCATGTTGGAGTTGTAGTAGGAAGAACATCAAGGAGTGTCGTACAGAAATCTCCGCCAAGTGGGACCGCCCCGTGCACGGCCTTTCTAGCGCTGTGGCTCTCCCGCACGCTGTTGATCTTCATCGCGATTCCGTCATGTTTGCAAGGCTGGTCCCAGGTACACGGGTCTCGATCGTCGAGACTGCTGCAGGTCATATTAAGCTCTTGCGCTGGCATTGTCTTGGAACCTCTTTCGAGTCACCGCTTGTCGTGAGCCAAACGTCATTCCCCACCCCGACACGCGACCGCTGATTCCCATGGATCTATCGCCAAAGCACATTGCTTTCTAGTCACTGCGGCCTCTCTTTTCGAATGTCTCGAACTTGGGCAGCCTTGAGTGCTCGACCGCCTCAATGCACGTCTTCACGTACATCTCAGCTAGTGTTTCGATCTTCTCCATCAATTGGATCATGTGCTCGATGGAGAGACATCGAAAGACCGGGGTATGGATCATGTCCTGTAGAAGTACAAGTGGCTGCTAGCCTGTGGCTTCATGGAACAGTCATACTCACGTCAGGCGGCATTGCTACAAGTATCTTCCAGAGCCTGGAGCAGTCAAGGTAAGGTCTAACAATGCGAGTAGTTTGACGAACAGACTTCGACATCAAAGATCAGGTTTGCGTCTTTCAGGCAATTAAAGCCACCTCGCTTGCAGCCTTACACCAGCTTGGCGTTAAGGCTGTGTTCATACAACCCCGAAGTTCGACTTACAGCTACACCGATCCCAAGCCATTAACGTTAGCTTGCCAATGCATCAAGACCAAGTCACAGGCAGTGAATCAGTGCATGAAATGTTCACTGAACGTGCCCAGCAGTGTGCTACAAGGCTGAAGCTCCTGTATCAAGACGAGGCAGCTTCTCTTTGGTCAGACAAAGAAACAGCCAATGACATCAATCGTTGGCGATCAATACGCTGCGCCTCACACTTGTTCCACCACAAGCCTATCACCAGGCAGATTCTGAAGGCGCAGCGAGAACTTACAAGCCGCATGCAGGCACAATCAACGAAGCGAGGGCTATCGTTATGGTAGGTCTCGAACTTAAACGAACTCCGCCAGGCTTGGAGGAAGATCAGGTACAACAATTCTCAACAAGGCCACCAGCACTTGCGATCGATAAGTATGTAACATCCGTAGCCCACGATACGAAGGATAGCAAACGTATCTAAGCGATCTCGCAGACTTTCGTTTCAACGAACATCATTACATCCACGACATCCACCTTACAACACTCCAGCTTCACATCACGCCTCAAACCCATCATGACCTTCCTCCAACCCAAAGACCCTCGCTGGCAAGGTCCACAACGATGGTACCTGATAATCGACCTAACCAGGAACATCATCCTGATCGCCTTCTCCATCCTCGTAATCGTAGAAACCACACTGTACCGCAAATGGTACGCGGACTACCACAGCACCGTCGAATACGACTCCAACGACACAGCGTAAGTTCCGTTACCCCAACAATGCCACTCCAGCGACTAATCTCCATAACCTCCCAGCGCCGACTTCTTCTTCCGCATCGGCATCGCCTTCTGCCCAGATATTCTTGCGACCCTGATCACAGCCGCTTGTCTCCCGAACCGGCGCTTCCACCCCGTCTACGCGCTGTGCCAGGCTCTGGTCCTCTTTGGCTTGTACCTCAACTGCCTGACCCTCAATGTCATCATCGTGTACTCCAATGAAGATTACTTTGTCCGAAGCGGTGTTTGGTTCAACTTGTGCTATGCTGAGATGGCGCTTCAGGGAGTGTTGATGGTGTGCTGGGTTGCGCTGGCGGTGATTAGCTGTATTGCTGTTCATAAGTGGCGGGGTGCGAAGATTGAGGCAAAGGTTGATGCGAAGGTGCGTAATATTGTGAAGGAGGAGTTGGAGTTGGAGAATAGGAAGGATAGTGCGAATGTGGATGTTGAGAGAGATGCTCTTTTCGATGGATCCGTCAAGAGCTCGAGGGTGTTTGTTTAAGAACGGTTAGATGATGGGATGATTGATGGTAACGAGAAATGCGTAATAACGGCTGTACGGCTTATGAGTCGCACAAGGATCTGAGGGCTAATATGTAATGTCTAATCGTAATGCCTCATGTTAGCATTGATATGAAATCGCTTTCTTTGCTCGAGTTGGTTGCTTCTCTCCAGTCAATCGCACCTCCAGCACGACATCCGAGCTACGCTATGCCCACCCGCTTACCCGCCATGATCCAATACACTGTGATCAGTGCCAACATCGTCATCAGTGGTACACTTGCGTTCTGCAGATCTCCCGGATATCTAGTCAACCACCAACCCCAAAAGGCAAAAGCGGGCACTACTGTCAGAATATGATAGGCTGCTAATATGCGCAGCGATAGCATGTAGTCAGCTTCGAGCCCAAACGCTAGGCCGTCCCCACTGGCGAACAGATCAGAGCCGTCATTCTTTTTGGGTAACTTCTTAACATGATGATAGCCGGCATCCAGATGTATACAGTAATGCCATGGTAGAAACCTCCAGTAGCAGATGGGCTGGCACTCGCTGAGGAGTATCTGGTACATCCTTGGGTCAATAAGGGGTGGCTTTGCATGTGGATGTCGCGGGGTGTACTCATACTGAGCAGCAAATCTGGAACCGTACTCGTCCGGTAATTCCTGTTTGGATCCAGAAGTGATCAGGCTAGCTGCTGCCTTCTCTAGCTACGTACGAATCAGCAAATGGTAGGTTGTCAGCTACGTCGCCTCTTACCTTGACACACCTGCAGTACTTGAACCGGAATGGGGATAACCAGTGCAAGACGGCAGGACGATGCATCCGGTGGAAAGCGCGAAGTATATGGAAGAATGCCGAATCGCTTGGATCGTTCGGCAATAGTACCGGCTCTACTTCCAAGGACCATCGTAGGCCTTGAACGGCGAACAGTACACGTAACGCTCTCAGTGTCTTCATCTGTGTTGAGTTATCTGTATGGTTCGTCTGAGAGACGTCGTTGTGCGGACCGGATGTGGACTTCATCGGCGTAACTAGCACATGTGTGTGAGCAGTGGTAGCTGAGCTCCTAGAGCTTGGAAGCCCCACACTACTGGGTGTGTATCTCTGAGCTGCTGTCGATGCACTACTTCGACCACGCGAAGCCGCAGAAGAGCAGCAGCGGCATCTAGGAGGGTGCTCTTCCATCGAGGCGAGAACATCATTGAGTGAGTCTGCAGCTTCTTTGGATGTTTGAAGCTGTAGCCTTCGTCCATACATCTGCAGTCGTTAGTCCTATCAGCCACTAAAGACATGAACTGACCCACTCTCCATTCGAGACGACACCTGCCATCTTGCACATTGTATAGTGGTGACAAGAACGGCCACCAGTCCCAAAAGTGACCAGTATAATCTTCCAGTAAGAGCTTCGTAGTGTTCCCCAGTGAAGTACTAGTTTTCGTATGAATTTTAATCAGAGCCTTCGGCACCGTAGCAACAACTTCCCGAAGGTCATCCGGCAAGCGCAGCGCCCTAAGATCTTGCCCCGGTGTCAATTTCTGAGGCTCAACTATACAGGGGCCTTGTGGTGAGGTTGAGGCTTCGCACAGAATTGTGTCCGCCAGGATCGGATAGCCGGTGACAAGTGCCCATTTGCAGATCAAGCTCGGCTGACGGACGGTTATATCTTTCTTTGTAGGCTCAACATGTTTGCATCTAATGTCCAAACGATAGTAAACTTGAATTGCTGCTTCTAGTTTGTGTTGAGAGGTGGGAGATTTGCTCAAGTCGAGTAGATTTGGACGATGGCTCGCTATCCAACCGTCGTGTGGTCGCTTTCGAAGGGCTGCGATCACCCAGCCGAGCTGTGCAACAATGTCGGATACAACATGCAAGCTGCCCCTAATTTTGAAGGTAGAGTCAGGAGCACCTCGTATGTTGGCTGCAATGGTTGTGGTGTTGACTTTCACCACAAAATCTGCGAATGTGAGATTGACAACTTCTACAAAGTGAGAGTATCCAACTTACCATCGCCTTTGGGCTCCGACAAAATCTTGTGCAGGAGTTGGAGAACAGTCTTCCCGGTGGTTGGCCACGTCTGCTCCAAGTACTCTGTGACAGTCGTGACTTGGGCTCTCTCCCATGTGCCTGTCATAAACTGTAATCTGATCAGAGCATTCGTCAGTGGATCAGAGAGACCATAAGACCTAGCAATCTCTATAGGGTCCCAACGCTCCACAGTGAGAAACAAACCAACTTGAGCTTGTGGTCTCCACCGACTGAGGTGTGCTGAGGATTGTTGCGACCGCATTGAGCTGCGTAAAGCTAAGGTAATCTCGCTCATCGCATCGCGCGATTCACAGTCACCCCACGAGAGCTCCCTGTGCTGACGAATACTGGTGAGCAGCCAAGTGTATGCGTCCGAGCGACAAACAAAGGCCTCATAGTCGGGTAGCTGTACGTCTGAGAAATCCGAATCCTGCTCCGCTAAGTTGTCGTAGTCTGCTTCTGAGGGCTGGATGCCCTGAATCCAACTTGACATATCGGACATTGGCTTCACGAAAGGCTCTTGATGTGCTCCTTCTGCTTCTTTTTCTTCTTCGTCATCGTGTTCGGACTCTGCAGAATGGTCATCGAATGCCTCGGCTTCAGGGCCGTTCTCGTTCGTTATCAAGTTGGCCATGTATCTGCGTAAATACTCATTAGCCATTTGATCTTGCAGGGCTAGGATTCAATGGGCTGACACTTACTCCTGCTTTCGATGAAGTATGACTGAGGTCTCCCACTGAAAAGGGGTTGAGGCCTCGGCGTGAAGCCTCTGTGCGAATTCCTTCAGTACTTTAGCCAACATAGAAGCAGGCAGTTCCGACAGGCGTGCATGTCCAAGCTTTTCCGCGTCTTTGGTCAGCCTGGAAGTGAATTCGTGCAAATATGCTAAGCGCTGGTCCTCGAATATGCTTTCGATAGAATACGTTGTCTGCTTATCGTCGATCTGTTCAGATTCATCCTCGTACCCATACTGTCCCTGTGTCTGCAGAGGATCCTGATCTGACTTGCCGATGAGCAACCTATCTGCGGGATCTGCAGTCTTGTTCGTCGTTGGCAAAGTTCCTTCACTGAAGCCGGCCCCATCGAAGACAGAGGATCTTGGGAAGCTTGGGGCGCTATCAGCGCCAGAGACAACACCTGTGTCATCATTCGTATACGCGTTTGGAAGCTCAATGTTCGAATGTTCCGTGAGCGACCGTAGTCGCCTGTTGTTATCAATAACATGCTTCACAGCGTCTCTAAACCTGCTGGGCTGGGTGTCAACCCTTGCATCTGACCGTAGTCGCCTGTTGCGATCGATAACACGCTCCACAGCGTCTCTGAATCTCCTCGACGGGCTACGTACTTTGGCATAGCGAAGAGCATTCCATCTGGCCACACGCGCTCGCACAAGTTCGACAGCTCCAGGATCTATTCGCCCAAAGGTGATATCACGCTGAATTCCCGGTCCAACACGGTCTTTTATAAGCGCTAGCGACCAGGGGCTATCCTGCATTATGGATCGATTTATACAATGAAGTAGCTGCGTAGTCGTGACGTCAGACTGCGCCTTCAGAAGCATCCGTAAGGCTGCGTTGAGACGAGTTAGAAACAGACCAGATCCAGGTATCATCGGTGTATCATAGTGTCGACGTGCAGCGAGCATTTGATACGTTCTGTCGTTGGAGATGCTCTTGCGTGTATCAGGAATGCAGCAATCATCAAAAATGACAAGAACGTCGGATTCAGAACTCAATAGCAGGGGCTTCTCGGCCTGATCCCAAATTGCCGTAGCAGGCCAAGATCTTTTGGTACCAAAAGATTTACCAGGGTCTCTTTACGACGTTAGCATGTGCATTCCATACAATGCCATGTCTACTCACGGACGTAGCTGCAGCAACCGCTCACCGTGTTCTCCTCGTAGAAGCTCTCCATATCCAGAATAAATGACAATCAGGAGGACGCCTAAGTCATCGTAATTTGTCATGTGATCAGTGATAGCCTTGTTGAGGAGATGTTGTGGCTTTTTGTTGTTCGTCAGCCTCACCTCTTCATACTCAAATCCGTAATCATGTTGCAGTGTGTGGCGCAGCCCGATGAGCTGCTAAATAGTGTGAGCATGGCAACAGTACTAGCTCGATGGAAAGCACTTACTTCTTGGGCTACTTTGTCGCGAGCTCCCCGATCAGGGATGAGATCCTCGTCCCATCTGATCACCAACACGGCGACTTTCACGTATCCAGAATGCGAGTCCAATATGTCTTCGTCATTTGTTTCAGTGGTCGGTTGTGCCGAAGATGCTTCAAGTATAGTCATCTCCTCTCGTGTTGCAGCCGTCTGGGTGAGGGGCGTAATCCGTCGTCGTATAGTCGCTGGCCGCGATGGGTGAAAGATAATGGTGAGAATGACGACAAGGCTGTGTTTGAGCGCCGAGAGCAGGGAGGGGAAGGAAGCTGAGGCAATGTTTATGCGCTCGGAATGAGTGGGCCTCGGGCGGCGGGGTATGCATGTAAGATGCTGTGGAAGGCGCGACAGCCTATGGAAATCCGTGGCAGCTGCCGGCCAACATCACGAAGAAGGACCGCCTACCGAAGAATACAAATGATAGCATTCAAGCTTATCGAATGTGCGTGAAGAAAGCTCACCACACCTGGGTATATCGCACCAGAACAGTTACCTCCGTACTGCTATATGTCCTGAAAGAACGTCCAAAACTCCAGCGCTTGCTTCCCATAAACATAACAAGAAACACCAAACAACAACAGACCCAAACAGCCCACCGGCGTTAATGCTCGCACTACCACTCACAAGACCGCTCACATCCCCCCAGCGCCCGGGACAAGCATCTCAATACACTTTGTCAACAGCGTACTCGCCTCGTGCAAAAGCTCCCACCGCGTCTTCCGAAACATATCTCTCATGACAATCAGCAGCCCGAGACATGCATTCCGATCACTCGTCTTGGTAAGATCGTCTGGGGCCCTCACGCCCCCTACACGATTCAGATAGCCCGTCATATCTTTAATCTTCTCCTCATACGTCGTAAGGGCATAGGGCTGTCTAATCGGGCCATCGAGCGCAAAGCCATAGCTCCAAACGATGAGGGTAGCAAAGTAGAGAACCCAGGGGCGGTTGAGCAGCACGTCGTCGCGCGCGGTGTAGGCAATGGTCATGCCGGAGGATTGGTTGAGGCTGTGGTTGCCGCTGACGATGACGTTGGAGAGGAAGCGGAGGGCGTAGAATGTTGCGTCGCGCGCGCGTGCGGTCGGGGCCCAGATCTCCTTCATGCGGCGCTGTGCGCCGTTGTAGTCCTGAGGCGTTATCGAGCGTCCGAGAAGGCGGGGCGCGCCGGCGTAGATCTGGCAGTCCACGATGTCGACGTGCATAGCCATGTGGGCGAGGTGGTGCAGCACGGTGCGGGCTTCGAAGACGTTGTCGTTGGGGGCGCCGTTAGAGTAGGCATACGCGTTTGGGGCGGAGAGATCGTTGGGACGCGCGAGAGAGGAGTCGAAGTCTTGCTTCCAGAAGTCGAAGGCTCGGGTCAGAGAGCCTCGCCATTTGTCGCGGCCGCCAAGGGCTTGTGTGACGCCGAGTGAGCTGACCTGGAGATCTCGCTGGTTCATATGCCATGACACGCTGAGCAGGCCAGCCATTAGGATCGTGCGCCCAAAGGAGTTAGTCCGGACAGTCTGGCCATTGAGCGTTTTCTTGAGACCGTCCAAAAACGAGGTCTGCTTAACGCCGTTGGAGTGTAGGCTGGCTTCCACTCGGCCGACTTCGCTGCTGCTCGTGGCTGACCACAAAGCTTCGTCGCAGGGTAGTGGGAGCCGCATCTCATGAGCGACCATGACCGCGCTGTGGCCAAACATGGTAGCATGTATGCTGTCCATGACAAACGCTGCAAAGGCTGCTCTCCTAGTAGCCTCGTTCGTGATCCAGTGCTTCCACCACTCATCAGGTGTATCGATACCGCCTTGCGAGCTGCTTCGACCATCCTTCACACTGGGTGGCGAGTCCATTGCTGATCTCCCGATAAGCGAGCTACCTCGCCTCATCAACGTCAATGTTGTGGCGTGGTGAATATGTGCTCGCTCGTGTAGTGGACGAGTGCTGTACATCTTCTCAAAAGACTCAAGTAAGAGCAAGCTCTGGAAGATCCACAGCTTGGCCGGTGGACGGAAGTCAGCGTCCATGAACATCTCCCACCGCAGATGCCACGCCATAAAGTTCGCTAGATTGGCGCAGGCCTGTGTCATCTCATGGCCATATGTCTTCTCCAAACATGACGCACCAAGACACATGATGGCAAGCAGGAGAAGATCGGGGCATGTGCTCGCGTTAAAGGTGGGCTTGTGTAAAATCGGCAGCTGAGGATGAAAATGTCTCCAATACGAGCTGATGTAGGTTTGCATCATGTGCAGGCTGAGAACGTGATGGTCATCATCCTTGTTGCCCTCAAGGATGTCTTCTTTTTGCTTTTTAACGGGCGCATGGTCGGTTTCGTTGAAGCGTCCAATGATGAGGTCCATCAGATCTCTTCGTTTCTCCTCAGACAGCGCTACCTCGGGCAACGAGGTATCTAGCATGCTGTGCACGGCCATCGGATTTGCAGGAGGCGGCTGATTGGGCATGTAGCCTGCAACGGATGGGTCGTAGTTAAAGTAGGGTGCTTGCAGAGGACCAATCGAGGATGAGCGTCCAGTTGCTGGCATCACTCCTGCCGGGTAAGCCATCGGTGACCCACCTCCAGGCATAGACTGGTTGTCGTTGAAAAGCCATGCGGCAAAGTCATCGGCCATAGCAAAGGGAGACCGACTGTAGCCCTCGCCACCAAACATTGGTATGGCATACGCTGGATTCTGTTCCATGATGGCGTCCGAGACACCATTCATCCGCGCATCTAGCTGTGCAGTCGACTCGACACCATTCATCGGTGTCTGTCCGGAGGTACCGTTGTAGTATTGGCCATCTTGACCGTGCGATACAGGTGTGCCTGTTGACTGAGGGTATTCTGGCGGAGGTAAGGAAGGGAAAGGAGGAAAGTTTTGCTGGGACTGAAACCCACTTGAGCTATTTTGATATGTCGTCGACGCTGCCGAAGGAGTGTACGACTGTGTAGGTGTGACTGCTGAGTTATACGGCGAGCTTGCTGCTGTACCATGGGATGAGAGGTTCGATGTTGATGCGCGCAACTCGGGCCGCTGGAAGTTGTTGTTACCCACATGTGGGGAGTTGTGGATCGAGTTGTGACCCCCACTATAGTTACTCAAAGGGGCCGGACGTGGTGGTGGTGCAAAGTTAGCGGAAACCTGGGCCTGCATATCGTAGGGCTTAGTGTCAGGGCCGCTGCGATATGCGTCTTCGCTCCCTACGCTTCCTATTCTGTTCAGCGAGTCTTGTCTGCTTGGTGCCGGAGAGTAAAATGGTGGCGACATCTGGCTTCCTGTCGCAATGCTCGACACTGCCGACGGTGGTGATTGCAGCTGTGTCTGGCTCTTTGCACTGAGCGGCTTGACGCTTGGGGTAGTGTTCTTTCCACCCAGCGCTGCTGTCACTATTGGGTTGAGGTTGTGCATGTTGAAGGTGTCTTTGCGGAGAAGCTGGCTGCCGCGTGCGGTGTGTCGTTCCTTGTGGCGGGCGCAGAGGTCCTGGCGGACGAAGGATCTGTGAAGTTAGCACAAGTCAATGGTCCTGTGAGAGCAGTCCGTACCTGTGGCAGTCCGGGAAGTCGCAGTTGTAGATCTGCTTGGGGTTGTCTGCACAGCGTCAGCATCTGCCCATCTCGACCATAGTCAGCACCTCGCGCTGTACAATCCAATCAACGTACGGTTCAACTGGTGCCTGTACAAGTGCTCGGCTCTCGAATAGCTCTTCCCACAGCCCTCATGCGGACACTCAAACTTCTTGTCCAGCCCCTTCCTACTCCTCCTCCTCTTCCTCGATCCCCCCGTCTCACCATCCACACCTTCTTCGCCTCCTGAGTCTTCTCTATCTCGTCTTCGCCCCCGTGCCTCTCCACTGTCAGGCGACGCCGGTGTAGGCGGCTCTCGGTCGGTGGCAGGCTCCATCTTTGGCTCGAATTGGGACTTGGCCAGCTCGGGCGCTGCTTGCATGTGCAGGACCTGCGCCATAGACGAGTCGCGGGAGCGCAGGCGGCGGTGGAGCTATGCGCGGCTCTCTGGGGAAAAAGTGGGCTGTGTTGCACGGTCGCGTGTGCGTTGTTGCAAGGGAGCCGGAGGTATTTAGTCAAGGCTGCTGGAGCGTGGGGAGGGCGCAGAGCATGCTTCGCGGGCGGGTCTTCGGAGAACGTGAGGCGTGACGGCGGATATAACTGAGGTCTGGCAGCTGTAGCGACGCGACGAGGGGCCTGTCGTGTAACTATAGACGGTGATCTGCAGAGGGTCGACGGGCAGCTGTGGAGGCGGTACCACCACGAGCAGCAGCGCGAAGCTTGTTCAAGATGCTACCTGGGGGCGTGGGGGGAAGGGGACTTGGGTAGGCAGGTGTCAAGACACGGCGGGCCCTGTCAGCGAGCGGGAGAGCGATGGGAGTCGGTGCGTGACCGAGCGACTCGCGACGAGCCGAGTCTAGGGTCCCGCAGTAGCCGCGATAACAGGCGCTCGCAGCGCACCGATGTGCAATTGATCTCCTTCGCAGGACGCCGATACCCCTCAGTTTCCGGCCTTGCTTGTCGCGTGCACACACAGAATCGCTCCAAGATCCTTCAGCCGCCGTACGCATTCCAGCCCGTCACTGACATGCAGCCTCGATGTGCAAACGTCCGATGAGCTGCAGGTGTTTTACACTTTGCACGACTCAGGCCTCGAGGTTGCGGCGGCCTGCATGCAGCACAGCACCAAAATGCGGAGAAAGCGTCTGGGCGCTGTCCCTTGCTCTGGCTGTGCGTGGGGGACATCAGGAACCATCACTCCTTGCGCTACCAGCTTTAGGCATCAACTAGGGAGAGGGCATCTCGTAATCATGCTTGAAACGACAACACTTCGGTGTCGTAGCATTGGTGGCTCAAACAGGTATTGGGCTATCAAGGTATTGAACATGGAATCGCGTGCGTGACACGCACATGGCTGCAGCATGCTTCTTGGAAATGTGCCCGGGTGGGCTGCCGCTGTTTCAGCGCCTCCACTGTCAGTGCTGCTCGTTCATCTGCCATGTCCAATCGCCACTATGATTGGTTTTGCATAGAATGCTTAAAACTCTCACAACAGACGAGCCTGTCTAATTTGACCGCATTCGTACTTCACTGCTTGATCCTTCAACAAGCCAGAGCCCAACCTGAATTCCAAACCACAGAATCCCAGCCTTCGCCACACGTGCGAACAATATACCCTTCTTCATTGGCTCCGCAGTGTTCGCGTCTGCCTTGCGCCCAATGGCTTACCCCAGATCAGTCTGGGCACTTTGCTTTTGATATGTTGCAATTCTCGCTTGTCTGCATGCTTGTCAGCCTCTGCGTCCAGCCTCCATCCTCCACGGAGATAACATGACGCTATCACTTTTGTGCATAATTGATAGTGTGAAGGAGAAAGATGGCATTGTTCATTACAATCGATGATATTGACGGCCGACAAGCTGCATCGCTGGGATGCTAGGCTATAAATACACATTAGAAGAAAGTCCAAAACTATGCAGTTGCCCCAATGCATGCTGTTCGTTTCGTGTCGTAGGATCGTCATCATGCATCTGCCTTCTTCTCGTCGTCAGCCTTGTCAGCTTTGTCGGCTGTCTCTGAGGTCACTTCTTCTTTTTCCGCTTCTGTGTCCTTCTTCTCCGACTTCTCCGACTTCTCCGTTGCGTCTGTAGGCTTCTCGTTTTCGTCATTGGTGGTCTTGTGCTCCTCGGGTGCCAATTCCAAGAACTCTGATGGTGCAGGCTCTACCTTCGCTGTTGGCTCTCCGGCCGTGCTTTCCTCCTCGGCCTCCACCTTGGTTTCAGTCTCGGCGTCCGCCTCATCCTTAGTTTCTGTGCTAGCTTCTTCAAGGTCTTCGGCAGCGTGGGGTTCTTCTGAGGTCGCCTCTTCCGTAGTTTCGACAATTTTCTCGGCCTGCGTTGTCTCTTCCGGCTGCTTAGCTTCAGCCTCCTCGGTCTCCTCTGGCGTTGATTCGAAGATCTGTGTGACAGGTCTCGCACTGTCCTTTGTCGATTGGTCCTCTTCTTCCTCAGCCTCCTCCACAACCGTTGTGACTGACGTTGCGCCCACAGAAGGCGAGTGTCGGTGGCGCTTCGTTGTCCCGGCAGTGGAAAGTGTGTGTTCTGACAGCCCCTCGATGTTCACAGAGCTATCCTTCTCCTGTGGCCCAGAATCAGACGGCTCACGCTTCAGGATTAGAGGTGGTATCGAGGATGTGTTTTCTGTGGGCGGTTCGATGCCCTCGGCTTCTGGAGGGATGGTGTAGTTGTCCTCAGGAATCAGACCGTAGACGTCGCAAACTGTCTTGAACAAGATGTACAGTCCTGTGCGCCCTTCCACTTTCCAGAACATCTCTCGGTGCTGGAACCATGCGTGCGCGAATATTCTATACACTCGTCTAAAGATATTGGTCAATTGGCGGATCTGCGAGTGTTGTGTGGACTGGTCGGTGCCAAGGGCGAGTCGTGAAGGGAAGTGCTTAGGCGATGTGAGCGTATTGGCAGCCCAGTCGAGCGTGTGGCAGCAGTAGTCGATTGCGCAGCAGGACTTCGGCGGGTCGTGTACAGCACACAAGTACTGCCACTCTGATGCGCGCATCTCTGGGCATGTAATGGAGGAACATGGCGGCGTGTCGGAGAAGAGAGCAACGATGATCGAGTTGACCTTCTGCGTAAGGAAGCGACATAGCTCGTACAGCCATAGCGTCTTATCCACGTTTTCTGGCGGTTGTGCCAACTTGAGAGCCATGTCCTTGTCCACCGCGATCATGCTGTTCGCCCCGATTGGGTGTGTAAGGAAGTTGTGTAGCGCTTTGAGGTGTTCAGTGAGCTGGAAGGCTGAATCGATCTGCGCATCTTCTTAGCATTTGCTCTCCCAACTGGTTCAGGTCTTGTTGCAGGCGCGTACCTCCGATAGCTCTACCAGAGGAGGGCCTTCCGCCATATTCTCCGCCTTTGTACCTGGACGTATCCGTCGGGCGGCAGCATGGTCGAGGTTACTGAAGAACTTCTGCTGCTCGGGAGAGGCTGGCACGGGAGACAGCTGGTCTTCGGCGATTGGCGGGGGACTGGGTAGACGAGGAGAAGCTGGCGACGCCATTGCGGTCGCTGCCATATGTGAGCTGCCGGCGCTTGTAGAGAAAGGAGTAGATGGCGGGGTCGAAGGTCTGGCGCGTTGTGGTGAGCTGTCAGTTTGCTGCATGAGCTTGTGATGCAGGGTAGAGACCCCTGTCCGTTGTCGCTTCTCCCCACGGCGCTAAGATGTGGCCCTTCAAAGGCTCCTTCTCAGACAGAACGTCATCGTCATTCTTCCCTGTAGCTTACTGCGCGTGTTCTACACGTACCTCATGTTGGATCCGGCCGTCTTCATCGGGAAAAGTGCAGGTAATACTGTAACGAGTATAGTAGGAAGTCAATATACGCTTGACGAATTGCACGATCATAAAAAAGACTTCAATTACTTAATGAATAATTGGATGTTTTTACGATGGAATCGTAGCTCCTACTCGCATCTAATCATGTGCTTTTACACCCACATTCAAAGTCTTTCCTTCACAGTACCCTCATCGAGTCACGGAAACAGCCCCTTAACCAGCCCCTCCACGGCGTTGTACACATCTCCACTCTCTTGCCCTGTAGCCCTCTTCGTAATCACCGGAATCTGGTCTGTTTCAACCTTGTAGTTCCTCAGGTCCGAATCTAGACCTAGATCCTTCACCAACTTCAACAGTCTATCTCCAACCTTTTCAGCATCTTTCGTCGTATCCCCGCTCGCCGTCTCTCCGATAAATGGCAGCAGTCTCGCAACCTGCTCGGCCGCACTTGGATCATGGGCTTTAAGCTTGACAACGGGCCCGAGGGTGAGGCAAGACGTGATGCCATGCGGAATCCCATACGGACTCCCAAGCGCATAGCCGAGCGCGTGACTGAGCCCGAGGCCGCCTTTGATATTGTAGCCCAAAAAGCCGAGAGATGCGAAGGCGGCGAGTTGCAGCTTGGTGATCGTATCTTCATCCTTGGGGTTCTCCTTGTACTTTGGCAGGTTGGAGAAGAGACTTGATGCAGATTGCAGGCATAGCCAGCGAGCTGGCATCTCGCTTGCAGTTGGGTGATACAAGAGCTCGATAGCATGGTCCATTGCCCTGAGACCGGTGCTGGTCCATAATCGTTCGGGCGTGTGAATAGCGAAGGAAGCATCGTACAGGACGACGTGCGGCACGAGTTCCTTTCCTCTTACACCTGTCTTGACGCCATTGGACTCCGTGTAGCCGGCCATCAGGGTACATTCTGATGCAGACAGGGTGGTCGGAATGGCAATGTGGTGTAGCCATTTTCCTTTCTTGTCGTGGACACGATAAGAGATGGCTTTCGCACTGTCAATTGGGCTACCACCGCCGATGCTAATGACAGTGTCGACAGACGAGTCATTTTCGACTATCTTCGTTGCCTCATCCAGTTGAGCGACCGGCGCATGTTCGCCAATCTTGCTGAATGTGCCGGCATGCTTGGAACCTAGGATCTTCTCGACGTCCTTGACGAGTGGAGTCTTGTTCGCCAGCGAATTGCCTGTGATGATGAAAGCTTTGCTGTTGTCGCTAGGTAGGCAGTCCAGAAGATGCTTTGAAACCGAGCCGCTACCGTAATGGAGACGCTGGAGCTGTGTTGGCTGCCAAAGGCCAGAGAGAGGATTGTTTGTGGCGTCTGTCATTTTGGGTTTTGTCTTGTATTTTGTCGATGCGGAGCGAATCTGACAGGTTTGAGAGACAAGAGGATTGGTTGCGCAAGGTGATAAGTTCTGTATACAGCGGTTTATGCTGGTCAAAGGTATCCGGCAATTGCCGAATCCGCGCGCGGAAAGAATAGATGAAGCTGCTGTCGCTCGGGTTGAGATTGTTGCTGAACACTTCATGAAGAGTGTGCACGGTCAATGGATTGTAGCTTGCTATGTAATCCACGAGAATTGCGAAGAGGGAGGCGCCGAAGATGAAGTCATGGTTGTGACGTATGAAGTAAGATCGACTTACACATTCATGTGCCGAGGCCTGAGGTTGAATGGCGGCACACACGACACCACGATCGGTTTGCATGGGTAGCATCACAAGCAAATAGAGAAGTCGAATATTATAGTTCAAACTGATATTGCTAGAGCGGAGAGCAATGTCATTGACATCTCGCATCTCTATGCTATGTTGTACAATCATCTCTGCTATTACAGCGTCCACAGTGGCTTTTCCCACCCGTGTTATGGATCTCGTTATCTGGACATGACCCACGTGTCGTATAAAGGGTAGTACAAGGTAGTAAAACAAACGCTGAGAGAAGAGAAACCGAAGAGAGGTATAGGTACAAGATGTTCAAACACATGAGGGAAATGTACAAGTCTAGAAGACTACCCAACCCAGACCGACCGTGACCGGATGCAAGACGCCTGCTTTTGCCGCATGAAAGAAGAAAGACGAAACGAGGACCTAGTGATCAGAGGAGGATTTTACTCCTTCTTCTGCTCACCCTCGGGCTGCTGCTGCTGCTCGCCCTGGTTCTGGCTCTCGTTGCGGGCCTTGTGCATCTGGTCGAAGAGGCTGAGGGAGGCGTTCTGGAGCTCATCGGTCTTCTCCTTGATCTCAGCGGCGGTGGCGGTGCCCTCACCAGACTGGCTCTGGGCAATGAACTCGCGCATGGAGGTGATCTTCTCCTTGATCTTCTCAGCCTCGGTCTTGTCAAGACGGTCCTCGAACTCCTTGAGGGCCTTCTCGGTATCGTTGACGACGGAGTCGGCGCGATTGGCAGCCTCGATGGCGTTCTTGCGCTCCTTGTCCTGCTCGGCGTAGCGCTCAGAGTCCTGAACCATGGACTCGATCTCGGAGTCGGACAGACCAGAGCCGGAGGCGATGGTGATAGACTGGTCCTTGTTGGTGGACTTGTCCTTGGCGTGGACGTGGACAATGGAATCAGCATCGATGTCGAAGGTGACCTCGACCTGGGGAACACCACGGTGGGCAGGGGGGATACCGACAAGCTGGAAGTTACCCAGAAGCTTGTTGTCGCGGACAAGCTCACGCTCACCCTGGTAGACCTTGATCTCTACGGCGGACTGGAAGTCGGCAGCGGTGGAGAAGACCTGGGACTTCTTGGTGGGAATGGTGGTGTTACGGTTGATCAGACGGGTGAAGACACCACCGAGGGTCTCGATACCGAGAGAGAGGGGAGTGACATCGAGCAGGAGAAGGTCAGTAACCTCACCAGCAAGGACAGCACCCTGGATGGCAGCACCGATAGCGACAGCCTCGTCAGGGTTGACAGACTTGGCAGGGTCACGGCCGAAGATGCTCTTGACGGACTCGGTGACCTTGGGCATACGGGTCATACCACCAACAAGGATGACCTCGGAGATCTCCTTGGCGCTCAAGTTGGCGTCCTTGAGGGCCTTGCGGACAGGCTCGATGGTCTTGGAGATGAGGGGGTCCATCATCTTCTCGAGCTGAGCACGGGTGAGCTTCTGGTTGATGTGCTTAGGGCCGGAAGCGTCAGCAGTGATGAAAGGCAGGTTGATGTCGGTCTGCGAAGAAGAAGACAACTCAATCTTGGCCTTCTCGGCAGCCTCACGGATACGCTGGATAGCCATGCGGTCGTTGTTGAGGTCAATGTTCTGCTCCTTCTTGAACTGCTGGACGAGATGGCGGACGAGGGTGATATCGAAGTCCTCACCACCCAAGTGGGTGTCACCGTTGGTCGACTTGACCTCGAAGACACCGTTCTGGATCTCAAGGATGGAAATATCGAATGTTCCACCACCAAGATCGTAGACGGCAACGACGTTGTCGGTGGCCTTGTCGAGACCGTAGGCAAGGGCGGCAGCGGTGGGCTCGTTGACGACACGGAGGACGTTGAGACCAGCAATCTGACCGGCATCCTTGGTGGCCTGACGCTGAGAGTCGTTGAAGTAGGCGGGGACGGTGACGACGGCGTTCTTGACGTTCTTGCCCATGTAGGACTCGGCGGTCTCCTTCATCTTTCCGAGGACGAAGCCACCGACCTGAGAAGGCGAGTACTTCTGGCCCTGGGCCTCGAGCCAGGCATCACCGTTGGTGTGCTGGACGATCTTGTAGGGGACCTGCTGGATGTCCTTCTGGACCTCGCTGTCGGTGAACTTGCGACCGATGAGACGCTTGGTAGCGAAGAGGGTGTTCTCGGGGTTGACGACAGCCTGACGCTTGGCGGCGATACCGACGAGACGCTCGCCCTCCTTTGTGAAACCAACGACGGAAGGTGTTGTGCGGCCACCTGAGATGCTGTTAGCTGATGCGTTCGCTGGATGTTGATGAGATGATGGATCACGTACCCTCAGAGTTTTCGATGATGCGAGGAACCTTGCCCTCCATGACGGCAACGGCCGAGTTGGTTGTACCCAAATCGATACCGATGACGGAGCCCTTCACCTTCTCCTCCTCATAGCGCGCGAATGTGGAGCTGAAGGGGCGCGCGTTGATGGGAGTGCGACGGGCAGCAGAGGCCACGCGCGGCGCGAACTGGCGATGAAGTCAGCGATGATGCTCAGAAGGGTGCAGTGGCGCATATACTTACAGTCCTTGATAATCTTGAGGACAGCATTGTGAATGTGTGTGAGGCGCTGCTGAAGGAGATGGAAGCAACAAGTGAAGGATTGCGGAAGGGGTGCAATGGGGATGGGTGATGGATTATATGATGGAGTTGCAGAGCTTGGACGCTCAGAAAAATGTTCGGAGGAAGGTGCCAGAAGCTGTCTTGGCAGCACCGCGTTCGATCCCGAGGCCTACCGCCGCGAGTAGCCTGCGTCAGTGCTTCGATGGAGCAGGGGGCGATTCACAACATTCAATGATGCTTTGTCAAAGTGAGGCGTGTCACATTGCTTGACAGTATTTGCAGCATCCCACTGTTGGAGGTTTGCCACTATTGTCTGTTGATGGATCTCGAGGAAGCTGCGATGGAGAGGCAGTCCGGCGCATGGCTTGGAGCTCACTGCGGGCGCGTGTGGGGAAATGCTTCAATTCGCCTGGGAGCAGCTGTGAGGCACGACATGAACCGACTGTTCCTCGCCCTACATCCTACACTGCACGCCTCTTTGTCCTAACAATTCCCCTGCGACCATAGAGCACCTCCCGAACCAGACATACCTTTCCGCCACTCTACTGCGCTGGTTGTAATTGTTGCCTATGATCCTAGCGCACCGCGTGTGACGTACAGCTCTCCTCCACCAAAAACTGTCAAACAATCTGCACGGCGCAGAGACATGCTGCTGCCCACCTGATCGCGAAACATGGCTGTTGACGACTTTTTGTATATTGCTCTCCTGCACTTGCACCGCGCAGCATGCTAACGGCAGCAGGAGTCGAGACACAGACGCCTTCGTGTTGCCCTCCAAGTCGTACTATCCCACCAAGATCCCTATTGCGTGAGCCACCAGCGAGCCAGCCCGTGGTCAGGCGCGCCAGGCTGACAGGCGCAGACATTACCAGTTGCGACACTTCATAAGCTCTCCAGAGCAAGACCTCATATACTACGCGAGTGGCTGCGACATCTACTGCCTCAATGCAGCTACACAAACACAGGCGCACGTAACGACACTGCCATTCGAGGCGCGCTGTACTGCCTCCGGACACGGCTTTGTATGCGTAGGCGGGGCAGACGATGGCAACTTTGCGGCCATTAAGGTCGCCGGTTTCCCTCCTGTCGACGACTCCGATGTAGACGCCTCGTTGCCGCTCAACTTCGAATCGCGCCTTTCCCGCCCACCACTCCTCGGCACTGCGCATCGCTTGCGATTAGAGAAGATTGGAGAGGACATTGTCAACTCTATATCGATACACAAGCTCCCCGCTACAACGAGCGAGGGCCGCGACGATGTGGTGGCTGTTCTTACCAACAACGACAAATCGGTGCGCGTTTATTCACTGATGGACAATCTTGAGCTATGCTGCATAGACTTGCCCATTGCGATGAACCATGCCACAATATCGCCAGATGGAAAGTTTCTAGTTGCGGTTGGCGACCAACAGACCGGCTTTTTCTTCGAGAGATATCTCCCCACGGAAAGGCCAAGCAGTTGGAAAGAGCCCAGCGACCGGATAAACTCGGTGCCACCAGAGTGGAAACTGTTCGAGGAGGTCACACTGTACGTACCTTCGAATCAGTGCGCTGAAGGATACTTCACGACAGCGTGGTCGCCTTCAGGCCGTCTCTGTGCTGTTGGCTCTGAGTGTGGCTACATCACGGTGTTTGATGTTGATCATCTAAAGGTCGCTGAATACGGAGAGGACGCCATACTTTGTGTGATAAGCTCGACAAGACCAGATGTATGCACGAGTGCTGGTGCGGTACGTACAATGCAGTTCTCGCCGGCGCCGTGGGACTTTCTGATCTGGAGCGAAGATCAGGGTAGGGTGTGCGTCGCTGACCTGCGGTCTGGATTGAAAGTCAAGCAGGTACTGACGCTGGATCCGAAAGAGGAGGATATTCAAAAGGTTGAGATCGCCGACTTTGACTTGAGCCTGACGCCAGAGATGTCTGAACTGCGTAGGGAAGCCGACTTCATCCGCAGATACCGTCGTACTCTGGATGCAGAAGGGACACAGGCAGCGGTGGACGCAGCGAACGAATACTTCGAGGCGGACTCGGAGCGACAGAGGGCCTTACGGCGTCTCGGCGTGGTCGAGTCTGACAATGATCCACATGGATTATCGTCTGAGGAGCGACGGATACTCGAGACACTGCGGACATCACGCCACACTCTAGAAGCACGACAACCAGGAGTTAGACCGAGAAGCATCAACTACACAACAGCAAGCCATGTGGAAGCTGCACGGTATGATGCGCGTGAGCATACCAGACTTGGCCTGCGAGCTGACATTCTGTCCAGGGAACGAGCGGCCGCCGCTCGAGATATGCCTTCTGATCTACTAGACGATCTTCTTTCAGAAAGTCTTCGACCATCAAATCGCTTTCTAGGAGAGCGAACAGCACCGCGACGTCAAGCCTCAGTAATTGTGTCGATCAATGAAGGCACAGTCAACGTGCCACCTCACGCGCAAACAAACATCACAGATTCGGCCACGACAAGGGAGCCGAACAGCGTCTACACACGCAGCGAGATCATCAACTCGACTGACAACGCCTGGCGCACGATTGAAGCAGCGCTAGCAAGCCAGACACGTGCTGCCAACAACACAGCTCGCACCAGCACATCGATTCCAGCTGCCAGCAGCAGCAACCCAACAGCACCAGAGCTACGCAGCGAACTGCGCCGCCTTCGCCAACTTACGCAGATGCGCGAACGTCTTCGCAACGAACGTGCTAGTCAGCCCTCGACTGAAGTGTATGAGTTCAGCCTAGGTTTTCGGAGAGCAAGCCGTAGCACGCACGATCCAAGTCAAGGTGTGCGCACGGCTGGGCTCGCGATGAGCCAGGATGGACGAACATTGTACTGCGGAACCGAAGAGGGCATCTTTGAGTTCAAGATGAACTTACATGCACGGAAGGGGTTCCCCGCAGTATCTCCACGATGAGTGGTGGTGCAACTGCCGAGAAGCAAGCACACAGCCTTGTCATCCTCAAAATAGTCATTTTTCTTACGAATCCTTCGGCGCGTTCGGATGGCATTGAAGTAGCGAGCGTCGGCGTTCAGTCTGCTTTCGAGGCCTCATTCTTGTGTGCGTCTTCTAACATGTGCAATCGGCAAAAGGGGACAGTATGTATACCCCAGGTCATTAGGTAGTCAATGGCAGCACACAGCCATCAGAACCCAAGGGTGTCGAATACCACAATCACGAATCTCATCTACAGTGCCTTTCCCGCCGTTACAATACATAATATCCGCAAGTCAGTGAGTGTACCTGGAATGACGCTCGCTCTATCCTCAGTGACTCGGGGAAATCGGGCTGTTCTGGTCTGGGGTAAAACGCCCACACGCCGGTCGTCGGACGGTCGCAACTTGCACGAGAACTGCCGACGAACCAGAATGCCGCGAAATGGCGCAATTGCAGCGGTGACTCCACGTCAAGCACGCCTGCGCTAATGTACCTTGCAGGATGACTTGGAGCTTTTGCTACTTCTTGATGTACCCTTTGTCTTTCTTGTCCTCAATACCACAATAAACACATATCTCAGATTTCCAGATTTGTTCGTTGCTGAGCGGCGAATTGCATTGCATCATCACCGATAGCGGATTGGAAAACAGAATCGAACAGCGAACCGCCACGACTCGACACAAAAACGTCCGTCCACCGGACGCACAACATCAACACAATGGCTGGCGAAAGCAGCAAGAGCAAGGGCCCAGTGCTCGACATTGACGGCCACAACCTGCCTCCCTCGCCCGCACCAAGCACACCCCGCAGTGCAGGCAGGAAGTATGCTCTTGCGACAGAGCTCGTCTACACTGAGAGCACCGATCAGTACAACGCCAGCTCCGTGCCTATCTACCAGGTACGTCTCTAATCGTAGCAATTGCAATTGCAATTGCTGCTGCACTACATGATCAATACTGACTCCTGCAGTCAGCGACCTTCAAGCAGACCAGTGCCAGCGGCGGCGGCGGCGAGTATGACTACACACGCTCCGGCAATCCCACACGAACCCACCTCGAGCGACACCTGGCCAAGATCATGAACGCGAACCGCGCACTTGTCGTTGGTTCTGGCATGGGCGCCCTCGACGTCATCACCCGCCTGCTGCGACCGGGCGACGAGGTTGTCACTGGCGACGACCTGTACGGTGGCACCAACCGACTGCTCAAGTACCTCTCCACACACGGCGGCATCGTCGTGCACCACGTCGACACGACAAACCCCGAGGCTGTCAGCAAGGTCGTCAGCAACAAGACATCCCTTGTCCTGCTCGAGACCCCCACCAACCCGCTCATCAAGATCTGCGACATTCCCACCATTGCCCGCATGTCGCACGAAGCCAACCCTGCCGCCATCGTCTGCGTAGATAACACCATGATGTCGCCCATGCTGATGAACCCGCTCGACCTCGGCGCCGACATCGTCTACGAATCCGGTACCAAGTACCTGTCCGGCCATCACGACCTCATGGCCGGTGTCATCGCCATCAACGACTCCGCGCTGAGCGACAGACTGTACTTCACTATCAACGCCTCTGGCTGCGGTCTCTCGCCATTCGACTCGTGGCTACTGCTCCGCGGTGTCAAGACTCTGGGTGTCCGTATGGAAAAGCAACAAGCAAACACCATGCGCATCGCAACTTTCCTCGAGTCGCACGGCTTCAAGGTGCGCTACCCGGGCCTGAAGTCGCACCCCCAGTATGACCTGCACTGGAGCATGGCACGCGGCGCTGGTGCCGTTCTCTCCTTCGAGACTGGCGATGTCACGATCTCTGAGCGCATCGTCGAGAGCGCGAAGCTCTGGGCTATCAGCGTCTCGTTTGGTTGCGTCAACTCGCTGATCAGTATGCCCTGCCGTATGAGTCACGCTTCTATCGATGAGAAGACGCGGAAGGAGAGGAACATGCCTGAGGATATTATCAGGTTGTGTGTGGGTATTGAAGATGCTGATGATTTGATCGATGACCTCAGCCGCGCTGTAAGTCCTTCACTACGGGCATCTACGTGTGTAGTTTACTGACATATTCTAGCTTGTTCAAGCTGGCGCCGTCAACATCACAACCGAGGGTTTCAGCGCCCTCAACCTGTCTTCTGCTGCCGAGGACCTGCCTGCTGTTGCACCTGCCACCGAGGATTAAGCCCCTCCTTACACCCAAAAGTCACCTCTGTCCTGCCGCTCTCGGTAGGTTAACGTGATGCACCATATTAAGCCGCCTCTGTCGTTTCTCCTCGGGTGAGGAGAGGTGTTAACGTGGTACTTGTTTGACTTGTTGGATCATATAGATATAGCAAGCGGGAGTTTGTTGGAACAAAAGATCTCTTGTCAATGAAATGTTCAAACTGAAACTTACTTCTACATGACAGCGACGTAATGCGTGGAACGTGAACTCGAACTGAAAGGTAGACGCAGCTTGGAAGGCTAAATTGTCCTTGGTGCATACATAACTCAGGTAGCTCTAGGAGCTGTGCGGCACTAGAAATGTCGCCAGCATAGTGTGGGCAAGTGCTATCGATAGGCGACTTCCTCACTTGAGTGACGGAGATCGTTCGCTCTTCCACCTTCGTGACACAATAACAACAACATCAGTACTGTGTGTGACGCACTCACACTAATTTTCTTGTGGCATCAACGCTTCTAGCACTCCAGCAACCCATGTATCCCTCTCGAGTTCCATGATGACTGGCAATTCGCTCATGTTGCAACAATGCATTCTCGGCACTCCTTTCTCAGGAGCGTTGTAGATTCCTGTACATCGAATCGAGCCAACAACATCTTCCTGGCGAATTGAAGAGTGCCTCGTGAACTGCGAAGCGCCGTGGCTGTTAACGCTGACGCAGGATGTACACCTCCATCCAATCGACGAGAGCTCACGAGCAAGGCTGAGGCATGTGGCCACACAGCCTACCAAGCAGCTGAAAGCTACCACCTCTTGGGTCTTCCACTTCGCTTCATCTCACTGACAGGCATCTTCTCACACTTGTATGATTTACAAACATCCAGATCTCAATTGAGATGCAGCGCGTTTCTGCGCCAGCACATCTGCCGGCTCGACATGGCAACGATCTGTGCCTCCTCTCTTTGGACGGTGGGGGTGTCCGAGGGCTATCGTCGCTATGTAAGTGCTTCAGCCACTTCTTCGAGCAACAACACCAGCGGGCTTTGCACTACTGATTGTAGCCATTGACAGGTATACTTGACGCGTTGATGCAAAAGATCGACCCTGTAAACCCTCCGAAGCCTTGCGACTACTTTGACCTGATCGGAGGAACAAGCACCGGCGGCTTGATCGCAATAATGCTGGGGCGCCTCAAGATGTCGATTGAGGAATGCCGCGATGCGTATCTCGAGCTATCCAAGCAAGCATTCACGCCTGTTACATGGTTTCCACTGGTTGTGAACTCAGTTTTGCCATCGAGTTGGTCTATTCAGCCCCGCTTCGATTCCGAAGCACTAGAACTGGGCATAAAGAATCTTGTGGTACAAGTTCTGAGGCGTGATCCTCAACATAAGGACAAGAGCGAGGCTGAGCTTGTGGACACCTTGCTTCGGGATCCCGACTCGAAGTGCAAAGTGTAAGTCAGCAACAGGCTCTGCTCATCCGCGCTGACACCTGGGCAGCTTCGTAACGGCCGTTGCCAAAACTATGCCGGATCAGCCTACGGTCTTGACGAGTTACGCGTCAGGACGATGGTCAGTAGACCTCCTTGATTCCGTCACCATATGGCAGGCTGCAAGGGCAACCTCCGCAGCATCGAGCTTCTTTGCTCCTATTCAGATCGGACGCTTTCACGAAACGTTCTTAGACGGTGCTACAGGCGCGAACAATCCCATCAATGTGGTCTGGAATGAAGCGCAAGAGATTTGGAAGCCGACAAACAATCTCGACAAACACATACAATGCTTGATATCTATAGGCACAGGTGAACCCAATGTGGCAGACTTTGGTGGCAGCCTGAAGTCGATCATAGGAACGCTCAAAAGCATGGCTACCGAGACAGAGCGAACAGCAGAGGAATTCATTAGGCGAAACACCACCCTCCACTCCAATCGAAGATACTTCCGATTCAACGTTCGCAGAGGTCTCGAGGGTATAGGCCTCGAAGAAGCGGCCAAGTTGGCGGATATCGCGACTGCTACTAGACGATACCTGGCTATGGAGGACGAGAAAAAGCGGATGGAAGAGTGCGCAGAGACTTTGCGCGAGCGCGAATGTACGACTGACTTCACTTGAACCCTTACAATCGAGTTTCTGCGATCTCAACCTACTCCAACAGTACGGTCTCTGCTGCAAGTACTGATTCCAGCTTTAGTGACTCATCAGTGGCACTTGATCTCCGAAAGGGTAGTCAATACTCACAACGACGCAATCAAACGATTGATGGATGAGGAACGACTGTCTAGGTTACGCAGTCCTAGTGCAACGCTGTGGTTCCAGAAGACATCAGAATTCCAGCAGTGGATTCAATCAAGCTGTGGCTTGCTCTTCTACTTGGATATTAATGCTGATGACATGAGCGCGCTGGTATCCAGCGTCGTCCTTGAGGGAGCGCTCCCTGAACTCTCACCATTGAAAACTATCTATGTGGACGGAGCACAAACAGCCAACACTGGGCGTGAAGACCAGGTCGAAGTTCTAAGGTCACTTCTCTGTCAGATCATTTGCATTCATCCGGAATTCCTGGACGGTCTGCGCCACAACTCAGTTGCGGAGCGTCAGCTGTATAGTCAGACGTTGCACTGCCTTCTCGGCGCCGTGGCCGACTTCAGTGCTCAGGAAGCTACCGAGATCTTACTCGATGCCCTGGCTGCTGGCTTGAAATCGCAATGTCTGGGTGCGTACATCATTCTTGACAGGTTTCACTCGTTGGGTGCAACCCAAGAAATCTTGTCCCGCGTCTTCAACGCACTGAAAGATGCTGCACACACAATGGTCGTCTCGGAAGAATTCGCAAGCCTCCGAATGGCAGCAGTCAACTCAATAATCATAGATGTCGAGACAGAGAGGCGAGGTGAGTCACCGGGCATCTGAGGTGTGTTCTTGCTGACCTGCAAACAGACTGTCTCCAAACGCTGCACTTTCCGGAGTGGGAGAGTCGGCGCAGCGAGGTCCATCTGCCGTTCCAAGGTACAGACGATTGGATCTGGTCCCGTCCCGAGTTCGTTGAGTGGAAGGAACGCTCCGGAGTTCTGTGGATCAAAGGGAAGCCGGGCAGTGGTAAAAGCACCATCGCTCGCCTTATCACAGAGCGATTGTCCGACGAGACAGACTGGAAACCCTTCATCCTCGCGACTTTCTTCTACAGTGAAAGCCTAGGTGAAAAGGCAACTCAACATCTCTACATGCTTCGGTCCATCTTGTATCAGATGCTCCAGCAACGCGGCTCGCTTTATAAGCATTTCCGAGCATCGTACCGTCATATTCAGGGACCAAAGGTTATTTGGACACCGGAAGAGCTTATGCTGGTCTCCAGGAATATCATTCAGGATGCATCTGCCGATTCCCCACAAATTTTATGTGTTCTAGATGGATTCGACGAATCTCAAGACGTCGATCAGTCAGCTGCAGATTATTCGCCATCGACTCAAATTCTACCTCAACTGGCAGATCTCGCTCAGCAATCATCCACCTGTCAGGGGTTAAAGCTAATTGTGCTTGGCCGCCCGGCTGCAAGCATCGAAAGAGTGCTCGGACTATATCCCACAATCAGCGTCGAGCTTCATAATCAACCGGCCATTGAGACGCTCATTGGGGATGGACTCCAAAAAATCGAGGCTTCGATTCAACACTGGATTGACTTGGATTCCCGGAAAGCTCTCGGCGCCGGTGACCAACATGCCGTCCGTAACGATGAAATCAGTCGTACGCTGAAACACCTGCGGGACGGAATCTTGGCGAAAGCCGATGGTACGATTCAGTGGGTCGTCACTGTACTGAGAGAGTTGCGACTTCAGATTGACAGTGACGGTGGCTCCTGGCGACCAGGAGAGTTGGAAGCCGTGATAGATAGTCTGCCACAAGAACTTCACAAACTCTATGAAGAGCTTGTCAGACGTTTAGAGCAGCGTTTAAAGCCCTCGCAACTACGAAGAGCCAGGAGCATGCTGATGTGGGTGTATTCCGCGCAACGTCCGCTTGCGCTTGACGAGCTCAGAGATGCACTTGCCATAAGTGGCTGGTCTAACGATCGACCCCCCAAAGCTTTTGATGAGCACCTCTACAACGGAAGACTGATACTCACGCAAGACAACAACTGGGCCCCTCTTGAAAGAGAGATCATAAACCTCAGTGGATGCTTGTTGGAAGTCGTCAAGATGCCCCGCACGAGTCTTATGCTAAGACCTGGAGCCCGGTGGAATTGGATTTGCGCCGAAGATGTCGTACAGGTCACCCATCAAACTGTCCGAGAATTCCTCAAGAACAACGGAGCCGCATCTGGATCGTTGTCCTTCACGTATGAGCAATGCACTTCTCAGATCAGGAACGATAGCGCAATATATTTCCAGTCCACGGATCTGGTGAGCCTATTGGACCAAGTCAAGCTACATTACTCGCCTAGGTCTTCGCAAGCTTTATTCAAGGACTTGAAGACAGACGTACGGACCATTCTTCTCTGCATCGAAGCGAAACCTCTGCTCAGATACATTCTTACGTTTCTACACACATTCGGAGACTCCAATGACAAGCCTGCTATTCTTACAGAAGAGTTACAAAGTATTGCCAGTCATTGGTTTGGGCAGCTTCTGAGGGATGAATCTTATGACAAACGCCGACGTAACCAGAGCGAACGATCAATCAATCTTCATCGATTAGCTTTTCAGCTAGCCTGTGAACAAAGCCTCAGTTCCGTCATTCGCTACTTCGTTGACTCGCCAACCCCTCAATGGCAGTCGGTATTCGACCTCGCACTCTCGACTGCAGCACAAAGGAACGACCTCAAAACCTTTGAGACACTACTGGTCCATGCACCAATCCTTAGCCCTCACGCATCTCAGAATCAGGTGACTGAGATCGCAGCAGTGCTTGGTGTCGCAGTTGAAGAAAACCGTGAAGATCTGGTCGATATGCTCTTACTCCATTCGAGGGATTTGGTCGCATCGATAGTGAATGAAGATGGCAGCAGAGCTCTTCACGTAGCTGCGCGAGAGAATCATGGAGAATTAATCCAGAACTTGCTGTCATACGGATCAGATGTGAACCACACGAACCGTTGGGGACAAACAGCACTGATCATAGCCGCTGTAAAAGGGCACTATGCCGCCATTGAGATTCTGGTGCAAGCCGGTTGCGATCTGACAACTCGCGATCTGAACTTGCATACGGCTCTGTATTATGCCGTTCGCAACAAACATCCACGATGTATCAAGACGCTGCTTTCGCACGGTATTGTCCCGCAATGTCTTGACGGCGCACTTGAGGGGGCGTTCGATATCAATCTGCAACACGGTCACGACGCAGAGGACTTTGCTTTCATCAAGGCTTTTGGTGTCCGTGGGAGAAGTCACTCCTGGCCAAGCTTACCAGATTTTACCGAGGCAACTCGAGTTCGCAAGTCTGAATACTTATCAGAGGCTGATTGTTCGAATCTGAAGAAGCAGTATCGCCCCAATCGTTCAAAGTGGGAAACATTTGAACGCGAGGTATTCGAAGGCGATATGCATACGGTTACTCAAGCATTGCCAAGATATGGTCCATGCCAAAGGCAAATACTCAGCAGGACGTACGTATCGCACAACCAACTTTCCCCAATGTGCTGCACCTGTCCAATCGGTGCATCTGCTTCGAAGTCAAAGCCCCCTAAATACTTCAGATATGACGAAACATCCCCCGTACGCAACCCTTACTACTACTCCGAAATCCTCCAGAACAGATGCGTGCAACACACGACTCTAAGACATGGCAAATCCACCGCAGGCAATCGATGGAATCTGCCAGACATTCACCCGGTGGAAGATGGTCTGCCGATCTCTAAGAGAGCTATAACCGAATCTATACGTACAGAGTTTGTGTGTGCAGGTCGTCTGTTCAGAACCCACTCTGAATCTGACCTTCGAAGAGGCATTGACAAAGGCTCGAGCTCAGCAAAGCCCGTCACAGCTGTTTCGCCAAACCTGGGATTCTTTAACGCAGTTAACAAGCCTCGATGGAAAGTCTCTCAGCTCGCGTATGGACGTGATGTCTCTCTGCGGCATTATCAATACTATCCAACCTTCTCCAACTCTAGATATACGTACGACTCCAGCTACCACCCCGGACAGACGCACTATAGCTATCCAATACCACGCACTATCCCGGACTACCTCTTTGCCTTTGACTATGACTACGTACCCGTTCGACCGCGGCAAAACCGACATTCCCGCGATCGAGATAGCGGTATGTATCATGCGCCTTCCCCACTGGCTAGGTATGAGCCCAGTAATGTCCCAGTCAAGAACTCTGTTCCAAAGCCTTCGAGTCGATTGAGTTCCGAATCCCGAGCACTCGAAGATAATTCCCTGAATCTCAATGCGACAGACGAGAAAGAGGAGAGGATGGAAATTACTCAGGAAGAACAGCCGCAAGGGCCGAAGATATCAGCCGAGGAGGAAGCAGCCGCTTCAAGGTCTCGCGAGGTTGATCCTTGGCTCGGAAGTGACGATTGGGGCTTTTCTGAGACAACCTCAAAGAAGAAGAAGAAGAGTGAGGGGAAGGCTTGTTGACACAGGGACTTTGCATAGTACACATGGCAGTGCGCTAACTAGTGCAGGCGGCTGAATCACCTAATTCATCAGAATCAGAGCTCGAAGCGGATATCAAGCTGGCTGACAGAGGTGTATCCTTGCCTCCGGAACAGCAAGAAGATCTTTGGGAGAACGAGGGCTTTCCTTCCATAGATAGTAAGAAAAAGAAAAGAGTCATTCAGGGAAAGGCTCCGCCGCCACCGCTTTCTCCTGCTGATCCATTGTCAGCGGATACTTCAGACGATATGTACACTGACGAAGAAGAGGATATCCAACAGAAGATAGGAAGAGAGGCTCTAATAGAAGATAGAGGATGATGAGGCTTGACGGGATTGCGACGAAAAGGAACTCAAAGGGAATGCGCAGGCAACGGTAGTTGTCATACATTATTCGACAAGGCAAACAAACTTCCGACGAAACGTTGATGGGGTTGTTAGAGGACTATAGGTAGAACCTGATCCATCGAATTCTTTCACGCAACCAAGAGTACTGAACTTGACGAAGTACGCAAGGTCAATCTTTTGAAGTATAAAGGGAGTGAACGATAACCAAGGCATAAACCAAAATGGTGACGAGTGGTGCTCATTGTGTCTTTAGCGAAATGTGTGCTTCGTGCAAGTGGTGGACAGCCATCAAGCAACATTACATGTTCTGTTCCAGAAATGTTGTTGGTGGCTTGAACTAACGAGTCAGGCTCGCTGATGGTTCGGGCGAGATCGGATCTGATTGTGCCGAGGATGACGTTCTATATGTCACCCTTCAGTCATGCTTCTCACTGTCAACTCCGGTCTCGCAGACAACCTGCAACACCCATTCAACGCGCTTTCAGTCCTTCGCAACCCTTTTCATCAATGCTTGAGACCTGCTGATCCCCCTTTTGCGCTTTTTGATTCCTTTTGCTGGTGTCGACATCCTGAAACCCATGCTCACGCATCTCTGCAACATCTGAAACGAATCACGCGACTACTGCACCAAAGGCCTAAGGACGGCGAGCACGCGCGTTCTGTCGACCAGCGTCTGGAAGGGCCCTGATCCTTGACAACAGCTGTCACCTCGCTGTCAATACTAGTCCGGATAAGCTTGGGGTTCCATACGGTCAGCAGGTGCCAGTTGGTCAGCGTTAGAAACATCGAAACATTGCGAGGATCAACGCATACAGGACTGCCAAGATGCCAGAATTCTTCGCACTACCGCGCGAGCTGCGCGACATGATCTATATGTCTGTCGTTACCTGGTCGCTTCCGCAGCCCACCCGTAAAGACACGGAGGACCACAGATGGCGCTACATCTCAGAGCCAAGGAGTGTACGTACTGGCGAGTTTGGCTGCTCATACTCAACAGACACAATACCAGGGACATGCGCCAATTTACTTGCATGCAGCCGGCAAGTAAACCATGAGCTCACACAAGTAATTGAGAGAGCAAAACGGAAGGGGCTTCTGGTAGCCAGACTTGATTGTATTGCTGCCGATGAGAGCAGGCATTCGTTTTCCTGGCTCTCGTTACCAATTGTAACGAACAGAAAGAGCGGCGAGTACGAGGGGAAAGTCAGCACACTCAGGAGCTGGGCAGATAGTATGCTCTTCACACCACAGAGGATGCTCAACTTCAGCAACAAGAGTCCAACACCGACCTCTTCGGCTTTGACCACAATACTGGAGAATCTCTGGGTTGACGTTCGTATCTACGGCAACCGTACTGCGAAATGGTCGTCAAATCAGTGTCCATCCGAGCGCACATCTTGGGCGGTCTGCGCTGCACTGAAACGATTCTTTGATGGCGACAAGCTCATGCGCCCTATCGATGCCAGCTCTGCCTCCGGCCCTTCCTCGAAGAATCTCTATATTGACGAGCTTGTCTTGAACGTGGTGTCACCTGATATTTCGACTAAACAGTGGTTGGGCGAGGACTACCCTCTCGATGTAGCAACCTACGGCGTTGTGCACCCGCGAACCGTGGCCAAAGAGCTGCTTGACATGTGGAACATCATCTGGACTGGCGAGGAGTTCAAAGGCGCCCACTACCATGTACTACTAGAACGGATTAAGAGAGTGAAAATCTGCATAGACGGGGAGATGTGGAGAGTCAGAGAGCTCGGCAGAGAGCTGGCACGAGGACAGGCTGAGCGGAGACGGATTGCGTTAAGAGGTCTGTGGTAAACCGATGCATATTGGAAGGCGTTCTCACTCTACAGACATAGACATCATAATCGTGTAGACGTTTTCTTGAGGTTCGAATAGCGTTCGGTTAGGACGGTTCAAACGGCAGCTTCGTCCAGTACTACCGCTGCACCCCACACTTCTAGAAGTAGTTGACCCAGAATTTGTATGGAAAACCCCTGTCGTCTATCGGTCTGGGGTAATTCGAGGTTTCGTGTTGTTGGGAAGGATTGTACTCGTTCTCACCTTCACGCTTCAGCTGCCCCTCCCTTGCACCAGCAACAACGTGCTGCGACATCACAAAATCCACCATATAGGCAAGAGGCTCGTGCAAACAATTGATACAACGTATCATCAATTCTTGAAAGGCCTTTGCGGCACTTTCCCTATGCTTTGTGTCTTCTCCAGCTGTTGATCGTTGGCTCCAGACTCACCCAACAACTCGCGCCACTACTATGGCTCATGTCTCGCCTCTGCACCACCGCTGATCGTTGACAGCTGTCAATCTATTCCGATCGATACGGCGCCCGAACAACCTGCATCTCAAGACACAAAATTCTCACGTTGTAAAAATATGTCAGTCTGCATGCACTACGGTACGGTCGCCGAGTCGTGTTTAGCCACAACCGGTCGCCTCTAGGCTCAACCTGCCGCTTTCTTCAGGCCCCCATGTGGTAGACACTCATTCAGGCTTTCCACTCCGACGCCCCCCGATCCGTATGGAAATGTCGTCGACGTTGGCTGCCGAAGATGGAATTGTTGAATTTCAGTGCAAGCGTTCCTATTCGTTGGAATAATGTCAGGGGGTAATTCTAAATGCGCGGCACCGGCTCGGCCCTGCACGAGACGGTTGGCGTCCTGATCGACTTGACACTCGAGGCGGAGTCACCTCTTGGCTTTCAACAATGCAGAGACCACGCGTCGCCATCTGCACTTTTGTGCACGATGTGGGCTCGATTTCGTACAAGATCGATTACCGAAGAGTTCGCCGGTAGTTCAGAGGTAGGAGTTGCGTGGCTTCTTCAGTGGTGAGATGGAGACGGGCGTCGTACTTTGTACGCTGACAAGCCAAGCCCGCAAATATGCCAAAGGAGCGTTTCATGAAACACAGCTTCCGCGTCATGCCTTGCAGCACCAAGGACGCCCGCGCCGTGAATGGCCTGTCGCTGGCTGAGGGATCCACAGGCAATTGGCCAGACGCCTATTACGCAACGCCTTGTTCAGGGGCAAGCCAATTCGTATGCAGGGGCCGCATGCGAAGTCACCGTTTGGCTGGTGGCTGCGCGAGTCTGACACCGAAGCGGGAGCCCCCGTGGAGTGGGTGTCGGGGCATTTTACGAGACGAGGAATTTTGTGCAAGGTGATGTTATAAATAAGGACTGCCAGGGTCCGCGAATATCTCCACTCTTAGCGTGTGTCTCTCGACTTCCCTCTGTGTCTTTCATCTACTTTATTTCTTTGTCACTTTCACTCACACCTCACCGACCGCACCAAACAGACTTCTCCTCAACGTCACAGTACACTATCATACAGCAACCACACACTCGCTATCACTGCTGGACAGTAACACCTACTACTGAATACACAACTACTCGAGATGACGGCATCATCTGTGTCGACGGGTGCCGAAACCCTCAAGCCCAGCAATATTGAGATTCCTCAGACCAGCAGCACTATCGCCGCAGACGAGGAGGGTCCCACATCACCGCGTTCATGGCGACACCGCACTGTCACATACCAACCTCCTTCGCGCATTCAGACAACAGGCAGTCTCGATGCTGAAGACTATTTTGTATGTACACACTTTCCAGTCAGCAAGTGCAAGTTCGCTGACGAGAACAGATTGGCCCTCGCGATATGGCCAAGCACTCGAAATGGCCCTTCTTCATGCGCATGCACGGTTCCGTCTTGCCAAAGATGCTTGTTCCCTTGATTGTTGTTACCCTTTGGTCGACTGCGATTACTTGTATCTCGAAATTTGTTTACAAGCTGAACGTCAGCAACTTGCTGCTCACAGTTCTTGGTTTCGTCGTCGGTCTTGCGATTTCTTTCCGTACTAGCTCCGCCTACGAGCGATACACAGAAGGCAGGAAGTACTGGAGTCAGCTTCAACTCGTCAGCCAGAACCTGGCCCGCACTATTTGGATTCACACCGATGAGCGCGACGGCGAACTGGGCAAAGAGGATCTCCTGAACAAGCTCACCGCCTTGAACCTTCTCAACGCTTTCGCATGTGCCATTAAGCACAGACTCCGATTCGAGCCCGGCATTGACTACCCTGACCTCAAGGAGCGCATTGAGTACCTTGACACCTTTGCTAAGGCCGCCGAGGTCGACATCCCCAAGGCCCGCCAGTACAGCAAGCTGAAGTCTACTGGCGAGTTCTTGGGCGTCACATTCGCCGAGTCGAACCCTCGCAAGAGGATCAAGCGCTCCAAGAAGCCCCTCGGTAACCTGCCTCTCGAGATCCTGAACCACTTCTCTGCCTACGTCCATAGCATCATCAACAACGAGACTCTTAAGATCGGTCTCTACCAGAACCAAGCTAGTAAGTCAAGGTCACAAGCTCCTTCAACTTTTCGATTTGCTAACGTCACACAGTCACTGGTGTCGTTGCTCTCAACGAATGTCTCGTCGGTCTCGATCGTGTGCTCAACACCCCTCTCCCTATCGCCTACTCGATCGCTATTTCTCAGATCACCTGGGTCTACGTCATGGTTCTGCCGTTCCAGCTTTACGCCTCGCTTGAGTGGATTACCATCCCCGGTACCATCTTCGCTGCGTACATCATCCTCGGTCTCTCCGCTATCGGTCGCGAAATCGAGAACCCCTTCGGTCACGACGTCAACGATCTGCCTCTCGAGGCTTTCTGCGAGGAGCTCGAGATGGACATCGATTGCATCACCGCACAGCCTGCACCTGTCACTGCTGAATACATGCGCCGCGATGGCAACATGCCCATCTGGCCTCTGAGCTTCAAGAGCTACAACGGTTGGACTGCGCGCAGCAAGCAGGATATTCGCGACGCACTACTTACAAAGACAAAGGCGGATATGGTCGTCAGGAAGAGTTTCGCGGTTGCAAGGACAGAGAGCAACGTCGACGAGAAGGCATCGCACCAAGTGCAACAGCAGCACCAGGAGGCATAAGCATCAAATAGGAGAACGGCGTGGTAGATTGTGCAAGGGCAGGGGTGGGCCCATCAGTCTTTCTCTCTTTACTGCGTGCATAGCGATGGGTCACGGCGTTTTCGGTTCTTTCTATACTTCCCCTTCTCTGCATCAAGAACCTCCAGCATCGTGCTGTTGAGCGCTGTTACATTATCGTAGTAGCGACTGTGCCTATGTGCCTGCGCTCACAATTAGACTCATCAAAAAGTTACTTCATAAGTCAATCATAATCCCGCTTCCCAATTATTCTTTGTCCCTGGCGCTCTACGTTTTACTGTTGATCTTATTGTTATGTATTTGGGAAGCGTAGAAATTTCAATTCTGAAATGCATATGCATGATGCGAGCATCAACAGATTACTAATGATGCATGTTACTTCTCTCTGGGTGCCTCATATCCAGGCGTGGCATAGTCACATATCTTCGATCTGGTGATTGAGAAGTGATCTCGGACCAGTCAATTCAGTTGTTGGTGTTCTGATGAGCTTGCTTTGCCGCTACGTATGCTACTGGGCCTCATCATCCAGTATCTGACCTGATACTATCGCATTTTTCTCTTCTTATGCGCTGGCTGGGACGCACAATCTCTGTCTGGCTCTCACTGTCACTGAGACTCCATTGCGCATCGTTCCCAGCATATCCTTCCATGATTCTAGTTTCGTTGCCCTTGTCTCTATCAACATCGTTTCTGAGCGCGCCCAGCTCCAGATAGTTGTTTGGTCGAGAGATGGTTGAGTGAGTAGATTTGTTTCTCGAAGTCAAAGTCGAAATTAAGTTCAGTGCCTTCTCGAGTAGAGGCCGAAGCGCAGGGAGGTTTGCGGCGATCATGCCGATTGCTGGTTCTGCATGGGCCCAGGTCATGATTGGATCGAGGATGTAGAGGTAGTCGGCACCTGTTGCGATCATGGGAGTCGATCTGACAATTGTAGTGAAGCGAACTATCCCAGCGATGGAAGCGCTGCGGATGTCAGCGAAAACTGGGACGCAACTCGAGAGAGCCACCTACAAGATACCCAGAGCCAACAAGCCAACGATGGACAGCTTGATTCGTGGGTCCATCTGAATACCCCAAAGTAGCGGTATGGGTCTATTAAGGATCAGTAACGTAAGCCGTATCTGCTCAAGCAACTCACATCAGGGCCATGTACCAGTCAGTTGCGATGCTGACAGCCGCCAACGTGGTTGACATGGCTGCGAGATACTTGCGGTTGATGCATTCGCCTCCATTGGCTAGAGCACCAGCGTCCCAAATGGCTCGCATGGGCTTGCACTGGACCATTTGGAAGATACCGGTGGAGGCCGAAGCGAGTGTCATGAGCACCAATGCAAGGTAGATGCTCCAGATGACCCATCGTCTCTCAACTGAAATCCTCAGTATTGTAAAGCCAATAGACCATTTCAGAGTCATCACCCAAAAGGTCCATATGGTTCCGGATACGAAATACCACTGAAAGGACAATCAATCGTCGAGTATCACTAGGCATCGTTCAGACTTACGAAGAGACCTCGTTTCATCTGGTCGCCCTCGAGTTCGCGATCTCGAAGCCCAAGACCGCTCCACGACAATGTGACCATGGATGCTGTTGTGGCCAGGAAGAATGGCTAGTCAAGGATTAGTCCACCAGCTGTATGAATATTGGCATCACCAGAGCGCACAATCGATATAAGCATTGCCCAGTCGTCGGATCCCCATACTCTTCGTGCAAGTCGGACACGGAAACGCAAGATGGTGGTGACAATATCGAAAGGCAACAGTAGCAATGTTACCGTAGCGAGCGAAGTCGAAGTAGCGCCAGCCATAGCTGTGTTTGCAATGCACTGGCGCCCGACAGGTAGAGATCAAGAGCATAACAACGAAATCTGCAAAGAAGGGTTCGTGCATTTGATAGGAGGGGACCTCCAAACGTCGGACTCCGTGACATTACTTCCGGACTGAATGGGATTCATACCACACCAACATGCAACAAGGTTTGCGCCGTTTGGCAGCCGGATGGGGTTCGAGCGGAGGTGAGTATAGCGAATGAAAGCAATGCCGTTTATCAGACCCTGGGTTGTCCTACGGTTTGACATGGAAAAGATCCGGTTTTGGATCGTTCGTTCCAATAAAAGGTGTCGGACAGTAGGAGACATAATGCCGCAGTACCTTTACCCGAGCCGCGTCGAATCCTTCGCTTCACTCACTAGACTCAGTTTAGTTGGACACGGGGCTGCCGCGCCTCACCCGTACCGCGGACCCACAATTGCTCCGCTCATGTCTTGCTTCTTGAAGTGTTCTTGAACTTTGCGACCCTTTCTGTCATTACTTCTGTCTTTTTCCAGGGTTCTGCCGTTTGTCACTAGTTGGGGAAAACAATGTCGGCTCAACGGCCGTTCGAGGGAAAGCTGGCAATTGTCACTGGCTCTTCACGTAGTAAGTTGTACCTCAAATGCTTGAGGAACATTGTTGATCTCTAGTAGGCTTTGGTGCAGTGATTGCTCGTCATCTGGCGGCGAAAGGTGCAAACATCGTCGTTAATTACACGTCGGACAGATCGAAAGACAAGGCCCAGGAGGTAGTAAATGAGCTGCAGTCGAAGTATGGAGTCAAGGCAGCATCTGCCCAGGCCGACCTTTCCACTGTGGAAGGACCCAAAAAGCTCGTCGAGATTGCCAGATCACAATTCATAAGTTCCGAGGAAAGATTCCAAATCGACATCATCATCAACAACGCTGGTGTCTGCAATCCGGAGGCTCTGGAGGGTCTAACTGCCGAGGCCTACGATGGAGCATTCAACATCAACGCCCGAGGCCCAGCACTGCTCGTGTCAGCGGCGATACCGTATCTTCCCACCGATCGTTCTGGACGCATCGTGAATATCTCGAGCATCGGTGCTTCCGTTGGACTAATGTATTCCACGGCGTACGCTGGCAGCAAAGCCGCCCTCGAAGCCATGACCCGCGTCTGGGCGCGTGAGCTTGCGGAACGTGCGACTGTGAACTCTGTGTCAGTGGGATGCATGGCTGGTACGGGGCTGTATGATTGCATACCGAAGGAGATGTCTCATGTGGTGTTTCCGCTGCTGAGCAATGCGCCGCTGAGTGCAGTGAGGCCGGACGTTGATAGCAAGGAGGTAATCGATGCTGCGAAGGATCTCGGCGGACGACCGGCGTATGTTGATGAGGCGGCTGCGATTGTGAGCATGATTTGTGGGAGTGAAAGTGCGTGGATGACAGGAAGTTGTGTGAGCGCAACAGGTGGAGGGGTGATGACAAGATCGTAAGACTGTCTCGGTGACAACTGGAGAATGCGATGATTAACAACGTGGCGACATGTCGATGAATATTAGAGAAATGTAAGTTGCAACAGGCTGGGTGCACTTGCGATCACGTCTAGCTCTCCTTCCGCAGGGTCATCAGCCAATTTCTCCACCTTGCACCTTACTCCTTCTGCCTCCGGCTCTCAATGAAGTCTACGAAGTCAAAGAAGCTCTTCTTGTACTTCCTCTCCTGTGTCGTGCGATTGACTGTCTGAATGCCGAACCTCGCATCGAAGTCGCCAAATTCCCAATTGTCCGCGAAACTCCAAGCAAAAGCACCGATCCACTGCACACCATCCTCCCACATCGCCTTCAAGCCTTCATTTAGATAGTATTGATAGTACTGACTCCTTGGGCTGTCAAAGAGCTGGTCTTTCAGTTCCTTCTCTGCCTCACCAAAGACAGGAGTTCCAAACTCGGTGACGGCTACAGGGGACTTGAAGGTGTTCCAGAGATAGTTGAGATACGAGCGGAAGTAGGTAGGTGTGGTGTAAACGTATGTTTGGCTGCGATAGCCGATATTCCACTGCGTATCATGGACGATTGTTTCCTGAGTCACGCAGTATGGCCGCTGCGGATGCGTGATGTTGGCAGCGCATTCAGCAATAGAGCTGTTAGGCGGTGGACTGATGACTGTCGCCGTGTAGGGCTGAATGGAGAAGAAATCTGCCGTACCGTTGATGTAGGCCAAATCCGAGGCGGTAAGAGGTACATGGTCGGTTACAGTCATCTTATATGAGTCTGGATAGTCGATACCAAGAAAGATAGGGTTCGCGAAAGTAGCAAGCTGGAAGGAGTTGAAGTGATTTGCAGCGTCTACATCAGCTGGTTCTCCAGGGTTGCGAGGAACCCCGAAGTTATTGTTGAAGGTGATCGAGATCTTGCCAGTGCCTTTGATTTCTTCGTGGTAGAAGTGATAGAGGCGTGCATGGGCCTTGATAATCGTGTTGATTGACTTGCCGTTCTTTGCACCAAGTAAAGGCTCGTTGAACGTCCAGAATATAGGCACGCGATCAGCGAAGTGCGTTAGGACGATTTTGCCATAGTTTACAAACGCATCCTCATATGACACGTTCTTGTACGAGTTCTGGAAGCCAGCGTCGACGTATCCAATACCACCAGTATTAGGAGTGATCAGAGTGTCGTTGATGCTTGAGTAGAATTGGAGTGGACTATCAGTGTGAAGAAGCATGATGGCTGGCTGCATTCCCTTCTCTAGAACAAAGTTGATGAGATCGTCGTAGTGGTCCAGACCTTGCTTGTTAACGGGAGTTCCTGGCAGCACAAACGGCAGGATGCGTGACCAAGGAATGGAGAATCGGTAGTACTTAATACCCATAGAAGCGATACGTTCAATGTCCTGCTTGTAAAGGTAGTAGTTCTCATTCGTGATGTAGTTCGGAGCTGATGCAGGATTGATGAGTGCCGTTGCGTCCGTATAAGCTGGTGTACGGCCCTCATCAGCAATCGCGCCCTCGATCTGTGTGGCACTGCCTGCCTATATCATGCATTAGCCTTTGGTTGGAAAAGGACTGGACAAAACATATACTACTCCCATCATGAAGTCCTTCGGAAAGGTATAGCATTCCCGTGGTGAAAGGTATTCGGGTGGAGGGAGTATCAGCTCGCTAGTTGGCACAGCTGTAGGCTCCACCGTGGTTGAGTAGATACCACGCGAAAAATTCGTCCAGGATACAGTTTCCCAAAGAGCGGTCCAGGAAGCGTTGCCGTAGGGGACCCCGCTATCTGTAGCAGTCGCATTTGAGTTGGGATTCCAATTACCCCATTGTGTAGTGGTCAGATTGGGCACAAGACTGCTCAAAGATGCGTACGGAGGTGCAAACGTTGTGGTTGTTGTTGGCGCTGGTCGGGAAGTGGCTGTACGAACTGTCTCGGTCTGCGTGAAGCTGAACTCGCGGAAGGAGTACACTGGGATAGCTGTTGCATAGCTGCCATTTGCAGCGCATTGAGGCTGTGATGATGGCCCTTGCACTGGAATGTAAACTTGCTGAGCAGCAGCTACGCTGCCAGCCACAAGAACTAGGGCAAGCTTCATGGCGGTGTATGGAGGCCTAACGATTGCTGGTGATCCCGGTGCGTGGGCATCTTATAGCCATCAAGCTTCCGGAAGGTGGGCGGCATGTCGTCATTCGGTTCATCTCACCACGATGTCTTCGAGTCAGTCAGGAACTGGTTAGGCTGTTTTCGTAAAGGTATACGGTGGTATACGGTGGATGTACATGGTTGTGGACATGCAGTGCGGGGAAGTCCTTGGCGAAGGCACGGGGTCGGCAAGTGCAAGCGGCTTCGGAGCAGCAAACTTGATCTGTCTGATCTTCACGGTGGTACTTTCGTCAGGCGACGCGAAAAGAATCGTTTTGGCGAGGTTGAGGTAGTAACGAGCTCCACTCGCTTTATGTGTTACGGTATAGCTCAACGCCCTTTGAGGTGACCACCCATCGAACAACGTTCGAACGACGACGCAGATCCATACCTACCTTAGGAGAATCTCACCGCACCGAGGTACCTATGCTAGAATGAAGACGTTTTCCGCTATCGCTTGCTTCTTCGGAGCGTAGCGCCATCGACTGAAGTACGCTGGGGTAGAGCCTGTTCCGTTGTTGCTCGTTGCAAAAGCACCAATGATTGTACCTACAAGGTGGATCGTCAGATGGAATTGAACGCGCAGAATGAGGAGTCCACTTACCAGTGAATGGGCCACTGCCGCCGGAGACCACTTCAGCACTCGCAGTTCCCATCTTGACTACCTCTCTGGGCTTTGCTACTGGCGCTGCCGCGAAGCTGTACTGCGAATCTTCTTTTGCCTCAATACTAAGACGAATAGGCTGAGCGCGCCATGACATCGGAAGAGGCACAATGTTGGCCTCCAGCGCTGTGTAGTTGGGCTTACCGACTGCTTCCACGCGCCATCGAAGATGCGGTGCGAGGCTGCCGTTCGTATCGAGATTGATAACGCTAAGATCGATATGTTGCATCTGGGTCAGAAACACGGTGACGCCGGCCTCTTCATCTGGCTGCGTAGGCCGAAACGATAGGTCTACACTGTAGTTGAACGTGGTAGCGGTTTGCTTGCGAGCGATGAAGCCGAGACCATCTTCAGCAGGTTTGTAGAGTTCATCAGCAGTCAGATTGACTCTGGACGGCGAGATGCGCAGGCTGTCAGGATGTCCAGGTGGTGAGATGGCGAACAACGAAGCCTTCGGTGGTCGCCAGAATAACAGTTGCATTGGTATCGATGATCCAGGAGCAAAGTTGAGCTCATCGCCTTCGTCGGCAAAAGGGCCGTTGCCTTTGACATGCCGGTTCATCGGTGGTAGAGGTCCTGACTGCTTACCACGGACCTGATCGATGACCGGCCATTCGCCCTTTTCCCACTTCATGGGCACCAGTACGGTCTCCCGACCCATCGGGTATATCTCCCAAGCAGGTCCAGATCGAGTGGTAAGCGCGACAGCCCACCAGTTGCCGGAAGCGTCCTGGAACAAGTCTGCATGACCGACTGTCTGGAAGTACTCATCGGTGTTCTTATTTGTCAAGAAAGGGTTTCCAGGATATCCCTTATAGGGTCCTCGAATATGTTTGGAGCGTGCAAGAGTTGCAGTATGGTTCAGCTCGGTTCCGCCTTCTCCAATCAAAAGGTAGTAGTAACCATCCGTCTTATACAAATGTGGACCTTCCGGATTGCGATCGCCAGTGCCATTCCAAACCTTGAACGGCTCTGTAGCCACACCGGTCTTGATGTTGATCTCACTGATTCAAATCCCTGCAGCAACGGCCATGTATACCTTCCCATCATCGTCCCAGAAGATATCTGGATCGATATCATTTGCCGGATTTTCGATGACTACGGGGTCGCTACAGTTATCTTCGAATGGATTCTCTGTAGTGAACAGTAGAATCTTCGGAGCCCAATCATTCCACTGGATGTAAGATGTGATCAGATAGAACGTTCCATCGCGGTAGCGAATTGTCGACGCCCATGTGCCTTCCATCTGCTGACCTGGGTTGGAAAGTTCGGGTAATTGGCTTAAGCGAGTGAGTGCATGACTGGCGAGCCTCCAATTGGTGCTTTGAAAGATTAGTATGAAGATTTGAACGGCACAAATGGTCCGCCTACAGGTCTTGACTCGAATAGACTGGCCCTCCGGGAAAGCTGAGGAAGGAAAACGTCGTGCAGAAGAATGTATCGTCCAGTTCCTTGACAAAGATGCAGCTAGGATCTGAATTCCACCCGGGAAGGACGGGATTGGTATAAGTCTTGTTTCTGCCACTACAAGACACCGAAGGGATCAGCGTGATACAAGCCAGCAATATGTGGCGAAAACCCAGCATTGTGATATCCTTATTATGGCTGCGTCAAACTTGTACTTACCAGTGGTCCTCGGTCGCCATTGTCTTACCTACATATGCCTTTGATTACTTGTGCTTCAGTCGTTAATCGCACTTAGATACTCCGCTAACTTATGATGTACCCCGCGTATGTGTGCGACCCCGCGCAACAGTGTTTGTATGCGCAGATCTTCCATCTACACAGATTGGGGACTGTGGAATCGGATTTAGGCTATTTTGGTCACACTCGCACTCGCACTTTGTGAGCTTCCTCTACGGGTGCGTTTCCGCTTCTCAGGAAGATATTCGCGTGTCGCGGTGGTCGTTGCTGTGCGCAGGGTATTCCTCGGAGCGTTTTACCCGGCGCTTCTAACACCGGACAGCGGCGCAACGTCATCCCGTTAGTTGGGCCATGATGAGTTTGGGCGAAGATTGAATGTTGGTGTGAAAGATGCTCTATGTTGCTCAATAGTTCGATCATAGTTTTCGAATTCAAAGATCTGTGACGGCGAAACGTCTTATAAAGAAGCAAGTTAGATAGCACACGATAAGAGGAAGGATGCGTAACCTAGTGTACCTAAATCAGTAACCGTTAGTAGTGGGTCCATGCCGAGGCGCACAGTGTGAGCGAATGAAATGATCCGGGTGACCTACCGAAAGGACATGCAGCCTAACGTCAGAGGCAATAGTTGGACCCTGTGGTGATTTTGACCTGCATCATACCTTCGAGAAAACATCCGGAACGCCTTACAACCCCTGAGATCTGTGACTGCATGCAACAAGTTAATGAATCTTTTTCGAACCGCCATTGGAGCCACAAGCGCACGCCAGACTGCCACGCTTCGTCGCTTTTACGCGTCTGCACCCGTGACGAACATGATCAATGGCGATCTTAACAATACAGCCGCAGAACGCGCAAGGATAGAGCTGGAGGCAGATCCAGCGTATCGGAACCGATCCTTCGCGATATCTCAGTCTCAGGATGATGCCGAAGTCCGGGAGAGGTACCGACCGTTCCTCCTTGACGAGGAGATATCGAAGAGCGACTGGGTGTCTCAGCTGGAGCTGAGTACCGCATTGAAGATGGTAGAAGAGCAAATCCTGAAAAATGGTCAGGACAGGCTCAGAGTCCTTGTGCTGCATGGTAGTATGCGTAATCGGTAAGACTTAACCTAGATGTTGGTCAGAAACGCACCTTCGCTGATGCCCAACAGATCATACTCGCGCCTCTTGTCATATGAAGCGAGTAGAATACTGTTTCGCCTTGGTTGCGATGTCCGCATGTACGATCCCAAAGGATTGCCAGTAAAAGACGACGAGCAACACTCGCATCCAAAGGTACAAGAGTTGCGCGAGCTCAGCAAGTGGAGCGATGGCCACATTTGGATCAGCCCTGAACAGCACGGAAACGTCACTGCTGTCTTTAAGAACCAGATTGACTGGGTACCATTGTCAACAGGGTCTGTCCGACCGACACAAGGACGAACATTGGCAATCGCTCAGGTTTCCGGGGGCTCCCAATCATTCAACACCGTCAACACCTTACGAATCCTCGGACGCTGGATGCGTATGTTTGCGATACCAAATCAGAGTTCCATCCCAATGGCGTACAAGCAATTCACTGAACCGGAAGACGTTGAAGGAGGGAGCAGACTGATGCCAAGTGGAAATAGGGATCGACTGGTGGATTGCATGGAAGAATTTGTCAAGTACACACTTGTGATGCGACCGCACTTCAATTTTTTCGGCGATCGTTATAGCGAAAGAGAGGAGAAGCGCAGCAAAGCGGAAAAGGAGAGATTGGCAAGAGAAAAAGAAGCTGAAGTAACAGTGGATCTTAAGAAGATGTGAGGCTGTTGATCCAAAAGTTGGATGCACTAGACTTGGCGTCGACATTTGCGGTATAGAGAGCGATGCATTAGACGTGGCGCTTGGGGCTGATTATTGGAATAAACAAGTTTACATGAAAGTCGAGAACGATCGAGGTGGAGCACCGTAGAATCTCAGTCAGATGGGCGATGGCCTAGGACGGATGAAGTCAAGTGGCCAGCTACTGATAGGTGATTAAGCAGTGGTACCCACTTCCGCTCTAGCTATCTAATCAGAAGAGGTATCCGCCAAACTGGACGAGGGCAAGGCTATTTCCCACTTGACTGAGATTCTACGGCACTTGACGATAGTTCTTGCCACAAACTTTAGCGCAATGCACGGACTTCTCCCGAACTCGGAAGAACGCGCTCTTCAAGGGTTGTAATCTGCAGAGTACCATCCTAGGCAAAAGCTTGATTGTTTGCGACATACTCATTCACAATGTCTAAAAGTGTTGGTGTACTTGACTTTCGTTCTTGCGGAGCAATTGTATCGCTAACGCGGGTACCAGATCGATGACGCAATCAGAATCAGGGACAACCAGAGGCGTTCACGCGCGCGGCGGAAGGACCTCATCAAGGACCTGCAGGCTCGCGTGCAAGAGTATGAATTGGAGGGCGTTGCCGCGACGCAGGACATGCAAAGGGCCGCACGCAAGGTGGCTCAAGAAAATGAACGCCTACGAACTCTGCTAGCGCGTCACGGGATTATGAGAGATGAAGTCGAGTTGTTTCTCCGGTCCTGTGAGCAAACAGAGGGCTCAGCTGAACCGGAGACACCAACTTCAAACGTGAGGAGTTCAAGTGTTTTGAATCCATACCCAACCAACCCTGGGCCGCGTTCGTTACCCTTACAGCGACTGAGCCAGCCCTATCAAAAGGACTACAGTCCTCGCCCATCGCCCATCCAAATACCACGGCAACCCATGCAAATTCCAAGAAATTCTGTGCAGATTTCAAACAAACCCACACAAGAGAGTTGTTCCACAAGCACATGCGGACCAACGACACAATGCGGACCGAAAACACAAGAGATTCACGTCGAGGCCACAATCATGGCACGGCCAGTCGAAGCATGCAGACAAGCCGAGAGCTACTACGCCAGCCCGAGTGAGACGGACTCTTCACCACCACCCAGATCATACGACTCCTACTCAGCAACAACTCAAGGAAATCTCCCAGCTTTCTCATACCCTGAGCGTGCGCCGGCCATCGTACAAAGCCAAGGCTGTTGCCCTCCTCCAAGACCCCAGACAGAGGTAGCAATGGAAGACCCAGACTGCCCGAGCACAGTTGACTGCTTTTGTCCCCCCACCACAACGGCTTCGGTGACATTCAGCAAACCTTTGATTGGCAACGACGAGATCTCGTGCGAGACAGCTGCCACCATCATTGCTCAGATGCGAGGCGATGCGGACGACGCTGCAGCACGAGCTTCACTTGGATGCAGTCCTGGGCAGGTGTGTAGCATTAAGAACTCTTTCCTCATGCAGGTTATGGACGAACGGTAACACAAGGCAACCTACACGAGAAGTAGACCTGCTTGCCCGAGCGTTGCATAGTAACCTGCATCTACGAATTGTACATAATGACACAACAAGACATAACGTTTTTGAACCATCGTTAGCGCCATACTGTCATCGAACGTATCCCACCACTCCAAACCAAGGCAACGCCGAAACTCCCTATCAAAACCCCCGAAAAAGAAAGTGAAAACCAGATACGGGTTTTAGGGTGATAGGCGACCAGCAAGAGGCTGCAAAAGCAAACTCTCATAAACCCTGAACATTAGGCCTTGATATGCATCTTAGCCCCATACGATCCCAGCAACTTTGATAAGTGAGGCTGCTGGCGTCGAGTACCCTTGTTACCGCATTTTTGCGAGATAAATGAGCTTTGGCACAGCCTTGCTGCAGAAGCAAGCAGAAGCAAGCAGTGTCAGCGGCTCGCAACGGTCCACTGCATACAAGGTTCTCGCCAAGCTGCAAGTGCGCTTGCAAGCTTCCGAATGCGTTACACAGACTTGTAGCAGACCGTTGTTGGCATAGGAAGGTAGAAGCAGATGCCTTCGCCCCCGGCCGAGAAGTGAAGCATAGCGTGGGGTTGAAGCAACCGATGCCACCAAAATAAAAAAAAAGAAGACCGAACGCCACGAACACCGCAGTAAGCTGATCACCCAATAAAGGGTCTGACTTGCTAATAGAACACGCTGATCGACTCTTCTTCGTCATCATCGTGGTCATCAGCAAGGTCCCACAGGTGTTCGACTCTTTTGAAGTTACCGCCCCTATCTTGAACGTCCTCAGATGCCCGCATAACGCAGCTGAAGACCATGTTCCAGCCGTTCAATCCAGTAGCATGAAAGACCTCGGCGATAGCTGCCTCTCTGCTTCCACACTTCACGAGCTTGTAGATCTGTTTACCGCCGGTATTGGAACCTCCAGGAACGAATATATCTTGAGCCTGTGCGCTGCTGAATATTAGACAGTAGACTAAGTCCGTTGCTTCGAGAGCTTCAGACTTAGCATCAGTGCACTGTTGACAGGTCCTAACATACGGCACTGGCACTCCGGCCAGCTCGGTGGTATGGCCGGCTGAGCATTCGTAGATGTCGTCATCGGTGGGCGTGGTGAGTGCGGCTGATGCCCAGACCTTAGGTGTTTGAATCTCGACCGGCTTTGCGTTGCTTGATGGGAGCTCATCAGGCTCCTCGTCAGCTAACTCTGCAAAGAGCATACGCTTGAGGAGGCCATTGCTAGGCTTCTCATACCATGTCTCAGTTGTAGCGTACTTCAAAAGCCACTTCACCTCCTCAAAGTCGATGGCTTGAGCGCAGTGCGAAGTCACAAAGGCATTGCGTCGGAACGGCAGGATGCGAACTACTTTACTGGGTTCCAAGATGCTTTCGTCCGAGTAGTTTCGTGGAAGCAATGCCTCAGCTGAGGAGACTTCGACATCAGGAGTATACGTAAGGCCGCCGAGTCCTGGGGGTGGAGGAGGCGGAGGAGGAGGACAATAGACGACAGGCGGTGGTGGGGGAGGAGGTGGGGGCGGTGGCTACGCTCAATCAGCTGACTTATGCAGAAAGCAGATTATTGACACTTACTGGAGGTGGTGGGGGTGATGGCGGAGGCGGCGGAGGAAGGGCAATAGGAGGAGGGGGCGGCCGTAGTGCCAATTGCTATCGTAATGTAAGCACTAGATGCAGTTAAATTTGACACACCTCGCGCAGCTTACAAAGGTGTCGAGAGGCATTGGTGGTGGAGGTGGAGGCTGGAAAGTAGTCAGCAAAATGAAGCCTCGCAAACACCAGAGCCACGTACGGGTACTGCTATGGGAGGCGGCGGAGGGGGCATTGGGCTCAGTCGTCTCTCGCGGTAGGCTTGAAGGAGAAAATCATGGCAATAAGCGCAATTGTCGTTGGTATCGTGTAGATAGTTATGATATTGGTATCTACCGTGACGCATCGGAACATTCGTATGAATCACCGGGCGATTGTCAGTCTCGGATTCGCTATCAGAATCGACATCGTGTCTGGTCATTACGAGTGCTGGCAGAGTTGCTTGAGACGTCGCCGTGCTCGGCGGTGGTTCACTCTCGATGATAACCAGGTCGTCAGAATCCATTCTCGAATGTTGGCCGTATGATTCGTTGATTATTTTCAGTCTGCGGGAGATTCAGCTACTGGATGTTTTGTCAGTCAGGACTGGACCTGGCACATTTAAGTGCCGACATATTTGCCTACTGCAAGGCAATAATTCAGCTCGACAGCGTGACACAGACAGAGCAGCAATGAAGCGGGGACCAGGCGATTCTGAGAATAGCTTCTTGGGATTGCGCTCCTGGTGACGTGGGCAAACAGAAGAAGCAATTCGATAGGGTTCCAAGGGATTGGTACGGCACTGTTGTCTTACACAGTAACATCACCGAAGTGCATGTTTGCCACTGAACCAGCGAGGCGGGTGAAATTCAAGGCGTGTGGTGATAGCAGCGCTATCATGCTGTCGTCTGCAGCCCGTTGAGTTGGTATCTCCCAAAACCTGCGCTGATCTCCTACAGACGCATGACTCTATCCAGCAAATGAGGGACTAATGCAATTATCGCCTCATTCCGAAAGACGCAAATTGATAGGCGCTGACGAGAACCTACGAGCGTCTTCTGTGGCTGGCATTTGTTGTCCATGCGGGCTGTTGACGCCAGCGCACAGGCATGCAGCCTGCAGCTAGAACCATCAGCCTGCCATGGTGATACAGTGACCAAGCCAGCCGTCGAGCAATTTAGCAAAGTAGTCTATCCAGTTTATGAGGAGCAATTGGACCTTCGACGCCTCATAGCTGCCATCAAAAGCTCAGGGCCTCATACTTGCTGGTCTGTATGTTTAGAGACAGATTGACAGAAACTTGAGAGCCAGTCGGTATCCTTCTGTCCGTATTGCTTGGCCGGCTGACGACAACCTTGGTAGCTAGGGTCCGAGTACCGGAACTTTCAACATACAGGGCTACGGTACAATAGCAGGTCCAGCAGATTACCAGAAGTCTTGACAGCTGTATCGGGAACCCCTCGGGATACTATGGAAGGCAGCAAATCGTCCAGATAGTGTTTCGGTCCTCACATATCGCGAGTGTTCGGTTCTCCGTGATGTCAAATTCGAGCCTTGTCCAGTATCAATTAAGTTGGAGTGGCAATGGAAACAACCCGCAAGTCGACGATACCATACCCCGCACTTGCATGAACCTTATACCAGGGGCGTGATCCGTCACAGGGGCTGAAAAGGCGGTCAAGTCGCAACAGCAATGCCGACGACTCGGACCAGTCTCCAGAGACCAGGCATAAGGTGTGATGAGCTGTGTTGGACCACTGTAGCGCCGTACGTAAGCGGAGGTATGTACCCGTATGCACTGTGCCTCATGACAGTAGGCTAGATAGCCTTCCCAGCTCCAGCATTTTCTGCGACTCCTAGGCGGAGGATGTTTGGTAGGGTCCTGCTGATAAATGTCAGTAACGTTCAATGCAAGCCTTACCTTGATGGAATGGACTGCGTGGAGCTCCGAGAAACAGGGCGTTCACCGGATCTGTTAGGGCCAGTACTCGAACCGCAAGATCTTGGCTGTCGATTTGGTGACCGGATGATCATCGCAGGTATAAGTATATAATAATCCATGGGGTGAGAGGTCAGGGGACCTTTGTTGGGATGGGTGAGAGTCGACTTCTTAAAGTAAGAAACGAGGAAGATCGTATATGATCATTATATCCTAGGCAGCAACGGAGTCCGCCGAGGCAGACTGGTAGGCTCACACTTGTTTGTATCTCGAATGAGGCGGAAGACGGTTGCACAAATGAGGCCAATAATCCTTCTTGAAAGTCTAAAGGCAGGGACATGCGGTAAAGCCGTCGATAAATCCTGGTGTTCAAAGAAGCAAGGTATGACACATGCTCACCGGAAGCCCTCAATCACATGTGCTTGGGAGAGAGAGCAAACTGGTCGTTGAAGTAAGGGTCGAGGATCAAAAGTTCGCATCTACCATACCCATATCTGATGACCGTTTGGGACTAGCGTTGCCAAGCACCTTGGTGGACCGCGCGACAGGCGTCATCGCATTCGAGCTTCGAGCAAGCTACAGCATCGCCGCATCGTCGAATAGCCGCCCCTGCACATCTTGTTCGAGCCACCATACGTATATCAGACAACATGGCGAACGGGTGAGCCTGCGCTAGGAAAGTGTGGAGGAACAGGAGCTAATGCAACCAGATGGGCACCCTTCATCGGACTTCTTGTCACCGCAATCTTCTGCGCTGCAGCATGGATCCTCGCACCCAAGGGTGAAAACCAGACGTACGTTCACCCCTCATATACTGCTACTTTTCTGCGCCCTCGATTGTACACGACTACATTGCTCGGGGGTATCGGCATTATAACACCACCGCCCTCCTCGATCGCTATGCCAGAATTGCCTCAGCGTTCCACACGTCTATATCGTTGATGATTGTCTCTTCCGCACGTTTTTGTCAAGAACACAAGTCTTGAGCGCTCGGAAGTGCATCTCATGAAAACTGCGCCATCGCATACACCGAACGCATTGAAAAAAACCACATGCTAATGATCTACCAACAGCGTCTGGCGCTCCACCCTTGTCCTCTCTGCCGCCGCGATGTACATCATGTGGGCTATCACATTCCTCGCACAATTGCATCCCCTTATCTCGCCCATACGGAACGACCTGCGACCGGAGTACAACCAAGGGTAGACCTCCTTAAGAAACGATGGTTATGACAGAGAAAGAAGGCAGCAACCACCCCGAACGAGACCAATCAGGCTTGTCTCCAGGCGTTGCAGCCACATAGGAAACAGAACGAGCGGTAGAGACGGGCAGTCCACCTTGAGCGCATTGTGTAGTTGGCCGGGCGTTATATGGATTTGGGCTGTACAAACATCAATGAAGCATTTCGAGCATATACACTTGTAATTTGGGCTGGTCCAGTCACCCGTGACTGACGTGCACAATGGTCCAGTGTACAAGTCAATCGCGCAACCACAACAGAGCAGCAACAGAAAATGGGGTATCATATCGTAACCTATCCCCTCCGTACTCATCAGTCGCACCATGACACGCCTCAACCAACCCCCACTACTCCTCTCAGCCAGCTCTCCAAACCAGCTACTACACTCTCGTCCCCATTTCCCAACCCCGCCTCACCAACTACACTCCTCGCAACAACCCACTTGAATGCCGCACCAACACCAACAAGCAGCCCCGCCTTCACATAACCACAATCCATGAGAATCTCCAGCGCCGCCGCATTATTAACAATGACCGCCCAGCTAACAGCCGTTGCACTGCTCGGCAAATCGTAGTCCCAGATGATAAGCAGGATAGGGAAGAGTTTCGTGCAGCTGCTCACCAGCAGCGCGGTGCTCAGAGGCGTGGGATGGGGGTAATATGGAATGAGATGGGCGTAGGGGCCTTGTATTGAGCGAGGGAGGCGGCTCGGATTAAGGCTTGTGAGGAGGCGGATAGGGAGGTGGAAAGCGAGGGTACTCAGGGTGACGAGCAGGAGGAAGAAGAGGTATTGCAGGATCAAGGGCTGGGCTTGGAGGATCGTTGCGTTTGTGGCTTCTGAGCCGGAGACGTTATAGGGCGAGTCATATGGGAGAGGCAGTTTCTCGATGCGCGCCCATGTTAGGTAGACGTCGAAGAGGAGGAGCAGGATGCCGAGGCGGAGTATGGAGCGCTGCGTGCGTTAGCATGTGTGTCGCTTGGAGTGGAGGGGAGGTGTACGTCGAATTTGTCGTCGTCGCGGCCGAGGCGGTTGAAGAGGAGATGGCGGTACACCTGCGCTGTCAGCTTCCGTCCCTCTAGTGATATACATGTGGTGCCTTACTTGTGGCTTGATCAAAACCAGATCAATAAACAGTACGACAAAGTCATGCTCGACGTACTTGTCGGCGAACTTCTTGCAGCGCGGACATTGTGTCAAGCGTACACCTTTGCCCAGCGCGCGGTCGTCGGCTTTCGAGTATTCGGTGTACAGTGTCTTGACGGGGTACCGACACTCTATACAGATGGGCATAGCGCTGCAGCCATCGGGTGAGGCTCTGTAGGTGTGAATGTGGGGTTGTGGAGCTTGATGTGTGGGATGTGGGTGTTGTTCAGAGCTGTCACGGAGTTTAGGGTTCGACGCGCTTAAGCCCGTCACATGTGCTGCTACAGTAGGGATGAGGATTGCTGCCATTACCATGCGTTTCATTCATAATTCGTGATCGTACATCTCATGTGTATGTGATTTCCCAACCTTCCAAAGTATGCCTTCCCAGAAAGATCCTCATGAAAGACCGCGTCGAGCGAAAATCTTCAGACATCCGGCCGTAAGTTTGCGAAGAGAAGCCTTTCCTTGCGCCTGCATGCAAAAACCCCATCTGCGCCTAGTCCAACCTGGTTCGTTACATACGAACATGGGGATCTTACAGCAGCAGATCAAGTCAAAGTCGACATCATAGCCGCAACGAGCTTCGGGTTGGGCTTGTCGCGTCGTCCTACCCAGGGTATCAATTTGCCGTTTCTAGTGGGCCGAACGGACAAGGGCTAACCTACCCTTTCGGTCCCTGTCAACACGAACAACCTCCCGGCGGGGGTCTCGTCGCTCGTAAACTTCGTAATCTTCACCGCGCTCGTACTTGAGCAGCTGGCGTTCCTCCTCCAGCGAGCGGATCTCTTCCCGGATGTCGCGCTCGGTGCGAGTGTCTCTCGACTGGCGTACAAGCTGACGTCCTTCAGGAAGGAAAGCTGTGGCCGGACCATGCATGGCCGCCGAGCGCTCGATCTCGACATACCTCTCATGCTCGTGCCTTGGAGGCGACACGCTGCGAACAGACGGCTCGTAGACCGTTGGCGCACGCTGAGGTGGTGGTACAGCATAGACCGATGCGGGTGGAGGCGGCGGGTTATGGTAGACTTGTGGTGGAGGAGGCGGTGCTGCGTAAACTGATGCAGGAGGTGGCGGGGGTGCAGCATAGACTGAGGGAGGTGGTGGAGGAGCTACGAATTCTGGCGGCGGCGGTGGTGGAGGCGGAGCGGATGTCTCCTCTCGCTCTTCGTAGACGTATGTTGTTTTCTCTGCTGCGTTGTCAGCCTGGTATCTGCAATTCCAATCAATGCTCATACCCTCTTTATAGTTCTCGCTGATCTTGATGCACTCGTCAATGTGCTCCTTCTCAAGAGCGCGAGTAATGATGACAAAGTCATCCTGTCACAGTCAGCGGAGGCCGGGTAAGGAAGGCAAGCTACCTACCTCTTCCTCGAAGGGGTATCCAAGATCGATGATGGCCTGCTTCTTCACCAGCCGCTTTGGCAGTCTTGTCTTGCCCCTCTTGCCGTAGTTGGCGCGGGGCAATTGGATTTCTGAGACGCTGTCCGAAGAGGAACTGCGTCTCGAGCCTGCTACGCTCTTGCTCCTGCGAACCTTACTCTTGGCCCTAGACACTTCGATCTCACGGAACTCTTCACGCTCTCTGCCTCGGCCGCCCTCGAAGTCGCCATAGGCAAGACCTTCATCTGACTCCCTGAATCGTCGACGTTCGGGTGACCTGCGACGCTGACGAATCGGCAACGGGATCTCTACATTGGCTGGCGGACGGTACTCGTGGTACTCGTCTCTTTCAATCCTCTCAACGTCCCCATAACGAGGAAGCGGTCGGCGGTCGAATGTGTCGAGGGATGACTGTCTACGGATGTACTGTGGGCGCGCTGGCTTGCGTGGCCTTGAGACCTGACTCCTGATGTCGATGTTGATATCCTCGTCAATTACAGACTTCCTGCGGTAAGGCGCAAGAGCCTGGTTCGCTACCTCAGAGGGCGTCCGCTCCTCGAAGATGTCGTTTCGCCTGGGGGGAGCGCGGCGCGAGAACCTGTCCTCCTCGACGAAGCGATCCCGCTCTGCAACGCGAGTGGGTTGTCTGCTGGGTGGACCACGGCGGTCGTAGTCCTCGTGTATGTCGATGTCGCGGCGGCCTCCGGGAAAGCGGTCATGCTCTTCGAAGCGATAGTGGTCATGCTCGTTGTTGACGCTAGGAGGACCCCTGCCGCCCCTCATGCGCTCGAACCTGTCGCGATCCCAACGCTGCCCTCCGCGAGGCTCGTCATCATGGCTGGCAAGATTGCCGGTCGAAGATCGATACGCCATTGTTGGACTGTATGAAGTGAATTACTACTCCAGCCTTCTTGGTGTAATGGCTCGTGATGCGGGGTGTTCCAAGGTTGCCGGCTACCCGTCCGCTGTGTCGTTTACAAATCTTGGGCGCAGTATGCGAAAGCTGTGTCAGAAGCGCCAGTCGAGTTGAGAGTTGAGTAGAGGAGCAAGGCGCACGGCTGCGAATATATTGTCGCAGGCTAGGGGTGCTGATGGTGTGTGGGTGCAGTACAACCTTGGTCAAATACGAACGTCATCGCCGCCCGCGGTGCGCTCGAGCCCTGCATAATGCGCCGTGATTTGCGGCCGGGCCATGATAGCCGCTGACTGATTCTCTGCGGACTGTTTCAGACTGGGGAATCCAGGTGCCTGATACATGAAGTTTGGGCAAATTTTGATGTTGGGCATTGCATCCAACAATCGCACTTGCTACCTGACTATCTGAACAATGGGACAAAGCAGCGATCCGGGAGCATTTAAGGCTACAATCACATTATTCTCGAGTCTGCCCAATCTCCAGAGTTTGCGCAACCACCAGGCTATCCCTACTACTCATATAGTCACCGGACAAAACCGAAAAGCTGCATGTTGAAGTTCGAAGTGTGACGTCACAAGGTAACCTTGGAAGGAGCGTTCGGCGTTCGGTGGGGTACAAACCTGAGCCGGACTCTCAGCCTCTACTACATGCGTGAACTGCTGCATCTTTGGCATACTGCGTGCGCGCTAAAACCTTCAGCTTGTTTGACGTGCGTTATGAACGGGAGCGGCCCGACGCCGCTGTTCATCCAATGCACAATAATGCACTGCGATTCTTTCCTTTCTCTATTGCGTGCCAGATTCGTGGGTACTTTTGGACCAACTACTTCTTGCAGAAGCATTTTGTAGGACACTCTGATGGTTGTGCCAGACCCATTGCTCTGGCGAATCGTATAGATGTCGTTCTTCTGTACAAACTAGTCTTACATGGTACCTTCTTTTCTTACATGATATACAGCCATAGTACAGCATCGCTCCTTACAGACCCTGACAGCACCTTATTTCTTCCCAACAAGCTCCTCAATCTTCTTCTGCACATACTCGACATCGTGTGGCCTGCCTTTGATAGCCCCCATAACTTTACCCATAATGGGTCCATACGCCCTCTTGGCCTCCTCGAATCCAGCGACTGCCTGATCAACAATGCCGTTCAGCTCCTCCTCAGACACCTTAGGGATATCCTCGGCGTACTTCTTCAGCACATCCAGTTGCGCCTGCTCCTTCTCGACCAGATCCGGGCGCTTGGCAGCAGTGCATTCTTCTATCGCAGTGTTCGCTGCCTTGATCTGCTTCTGGATCAACGAGTAGAATGTGCCGTCGTTCTCGATCGGTTTCGCAGTCTTAGAGGCGTTGATGATTTCGGCTTGGAGTGAGCGGATAACGTTGAGGGCGGGCTTGTTCTTTGAGCGCATTGCGGTCTTGAGGTCATCCTTTAAACGTGGAAGGACGATGGACTCAGAAGTGGATGTGGACGAGTAGCGAAGGGCAGCAAAGCGAAGGCAGACCGATTGCGATGTAGAGAAAGCTGTGCGCAGCATTGTAGGTCTGAAGAGTGCCATAGCGGCTGTGTATGATGTGATTCTCGGAAGGAGTGAATAGACTGTTCCGTTGAAGCCAGCAATTGGTGATTGCGTCTCAATTTGAGTGAAACAGTCTCGTCTGATGGTTGTGAGGATCAATGCTTGAGTGAATGTCGATGTCGATCACCAAAAAGCTTGGGAGCTCAGACGCGCCAGAGCTGAGATCCCTGTCACTGCGCGCGCCAAGGCAAGCTCTTTTGTTGTCCGTCAACTATCAACTCCAGCTTCGTTATCCACCCGCAATTGCAGTCCAGCACCTATTTCAGCACGAAGCCAGGCGCGCATTTTCGTTTTTTCTGGAGCAATCAAGCATTTGCGCGCGATTAATGTCTACGCCTAAACACCAGCGCGAGTCCCCAACCACCACCTAAAGCTCGCTCTCACCCAGGCCATCGCGCCCATTCACCACATCTTTCACGTCCACCATGAATTTCCAAGTACCTACGACGCCGCAGCGTCCCACTCCGGGGATGTTCATCAACACTCCTGCGCCGAACCGAGGCGGGCTGGTACGGCAACCATCCATGTCACAACAACGACAACAATCCATTGCGCAGCCTCAGCAGCAGGTACAGCAACAACCACAAGCACCTCCTGCACCACCGGCTGAAAGTGCGATCGAGCGTGCTGCGCGCACTATCAACAACATGCTGGACAGGGACAACCGCTATCCCCCAGCAGAGGCATACATTGGACGTGAGTAGCGTAAAGGGAAGGGCTGCAGGCGCATCTGAAGGCTGACAAGTATGTAGAGGGTTCATCTGGCGAGTACGAACTACCGACGAACCAAGCGTGGGCGCCGTTCCAGAAGCTACGAACATACAGACTCCCGGAGGCCGTTTTCGAGCAGGTGGACCACACGCAGATGTCGACACAGATGGGCTTGTTCGCGGAGATCAACCATGCTTGGGTGGTTGTGGATAACCAGGTTTACCTTTGGGACTATACACACCCAAACCCTGAGCTTGTTGGTTTTGAGGAGCAGCCCAGCAACATCACATGCGTAAAATTGGTCAAGCCACGCGCGAAAGTCTTTGTCGACACCATCGAATATTTACTGGTCGTTGCGACCGTCACCGACATCTTTTTGATCGCTGTCGAATGCCAGCGTGGGCCTGAGGGAGTTCACGGTATCACATTGTACCGCACAGGCCTATCGACATCAGTCAGGAGGATTACAGTGACAGCTATCGCGGGCTCAGACAAGACGGGACGTATCTTCTTTGGAGATGGGAGCACAGAGGACGTGTACGAACTCAACTACCAGCAGGAGGATCGGTGGTTCTCGAGCAAGTGCAGTAAGACGAACCATGTGTCTAAGGCAGTGGGCCTTCCGGCGCTGCCTTTTTATGGTACCTCACAGACGGCAGGAATTGCGCAGATGGTCATCGATGATACTCGCAACCTTTTGTATACGCTCTCCACGAACAGCACTGTAAAGGTCTACCATATGCGCGCCCCGGCAACACTTGAATGCGTCATCACACGAACTGCTGCGAACATTCAAACCATGTGTAGCCATATCGTCCGTACGTCCGATGTACTCAGCAAGATGGAGATTGTTTCTTTGAGCCCTATCGCAAGCACAGAGGCGGACCACCTCTCTCTTATGGTAACAACATCCACAGGATGTAGACTATATTTGAGCACGACATCTGGCGGCTGGAATAGCGACAGCACAAGCGCACCGAACAGCATGCAACTGCGTCACATTCGTTTCCCTCCTGATGACGGCCAGGCCCCTCAGCAGAGCAACTCTACGCAATTGCAACCTTACCAGGGCGGCGCACCGATCGGGATCAACTCCAAGTTCCTGAAGACAACGAAGAACGGACACAGGTACGCGCCTGGAGCCTTCTTCTCCTTCGTGCTCAGATCGGACAACGATGCGAATCAAACACTGTTCATCTCAGCACCCCACACAGGAATAATCGGCCAGCGCGAGACCTCGGAGCCTCCACGGTTTACTGAGACCGGTCTCACACTAGAACTTGTAGGCAGAATCCAGGATATGGGACAGGTTTCTGAGCCCTTCTCTGCACGGAACGAACCGATAGGATTTGGAAACGAACTCGCGACCCAATTTGACAAGCCTATCAATGAGTATGCGATCATCACATCTTTCGGAATCGAGACAGTTCGACGAAAGCGACTGGTCGACATCTTCGCCGCCCTCGTTAAGTACGGCGGTGGGCAAGAGGGGACCGAGGCCGATATTAGGAAGCTTGCAAAACAGTATGGCCTGGCCGAGACAGCTGCAACGGCTTTGGCTGTGGCTTGCAACCAAGGATCTGACGTTGGGCCGGACTCACGAATTGCTAGGATCACTGATCCTGAAGTGACGGAGTTCGCGCGCAAGGTCTTCATCGAATTCGGTGGAAAGGCACACCTGACAGAGAGCGCAACAGTCGAGGGACCAAGCGTTGAGAACGTCCGAGCATCGCCACGGCACGACGGTATCGCTATGTACGTAGCTCGGTTAGTTCGATCCATCTGGAACGCGCCTGTGATCAAGGAGGCAGTCACACCGACTGGACCCGTCCTTACCTCAGCCGTGAAGGTCAGCAAGCTACAGGACACCCAGCGCGCGCTAATGGATCTGCAAAAGTTCTTGGAAGACAACAAGTCTTTCATTGAGGGACTTGCAGGACCAGAGGCGCTAGGACGTGTCTCATCGAGACAGGAGGAGGTTGAGCTTCAAGGCGAGCATAGGGCGCTGACAAGCCTTGTCACACTCATCAATGACATGGTCGAGGGCATCTCATTTGTTCTTGTCCTCTTCGATGAGCGATTGGAGGACATTATGTCGCTGCTCGACCCTAACTCACAAGCAATGGTCCGCCGTATGACCTTCCAAGCGCTCTTCTCCGTAAAGGAGGGCAGAGATCTTGCCAAGGAACTCGTAAAGGCAATCGTCAACCGCAGCATCGCAAAGGGCTCGAACGTCGAGTCGGTTGCGGAGGCCCTGCGAAGGAAGTGTGGCAGCTTCTGTAGTGCCGATGATGTCATCATCTTCCGCGGTCAGGAAGCTGCGAAGAAAGCTGCAGACATTGGCGCAAACGCCGAGCGTGGGCGCATCCTGCTGAATGACAGCTTGGGGCTGTTCGAGCAGGTCGCCAAGAGCTTGACTTTCGACAACCTGGCGTCGACAGTCAACCAGTACATTCAGCTCGAATTCTATGCTGGTAAGTAATGTTCATCCATACTGTCGACCTACACTGACACGAGCACAGGTGCCATCCGACTGTCGCTCAAGTGCGCCCAAGAGTGGGACCGTGGCAACAAGGCTTTGTCGTGGATTAGAGACCGCGATGACCCCAGCACCGACCCGAACGACGTACGGAGAGACTTCTATGAGAAGCGTACTGCATGTTATGATCTCGTCCTTAGGGTCATTGAAGCAGTCGACCAAGCCTACAACAGCCAAGGTCCTGTACCTGATGGCGTCGTCTCCCCAGTCACACGACGCAAGTTTGAGGCGTACGAGCAAATCAACAACTCAGATGATGAGGTGTTCCAGAACTACTTGTACGACTGGTACATGCAGAAGGGTTGGGCTGAGCGTCTGCTCGAGATCAACTCACCCTTCGTTGTGGAGTACCTGCGTCAAAGCTCCGAGAAGGATGTCGCCCACGCAGATCTTCTGTGGCGCTACTATGCCCACTACAACGACTATCTGAGCGCCGCCGAGACACAATATCAGCTTGCGAAGAGCTCGCTTGATTTGACCCTGGAGAAGAGGATAGAGTATCTTTCGTTCGCTAAGGCTAATGCATCGACACGCATGACTGGCTTCTCTGACACCGGTGTACGAAACAGGCAGTCGAGACAAGAACTGCTGCGAAATATCGCTGATCATCTTGACATTGCAAACATTCAAGACGACATCCTACAAAAGCTGAAGGATGACGAGCGTCTTCGAGCTGACCCGAACCGGAAGCAGCAGGTGCTGACCCTCCTGAATGGCCAGATCCAGCCGCTAGACGAGGTAAGTCGAACTCAATGACTGAAACAACACATTCGCTAATTTGGACGCAGCTCTACCACAACTACGCCGATCAAGCTGGGTACTACGACGTCTGCTTGCTCATCTACCATGCTGCGGATCACCGCAACATCCCCGACATCCGCAACACATGGTCCAACCTCGTTGAGCAGGTCCACAAGAAGGCTCTCGCCGATGGCGCCGCACAACCCTGGGAGTCCCTTGCACTTAAGGTCGAAGAGATTGGCCGCCGTGTCAACATGAACGAGAACGTCTTCCCCGTCAACATCGTCCTACAGCTCCTCCTCCAGTACGATCTCGAATACTACACACACGACGCTAACTCGAACTCGCGAGACCTCATTCTCAACTCGAACATCACATGGCCGATCGACATCCTCGTCCGCCTGAACGCGCCGTTCGAGTACCTCGTCGCGACATTCGAGGCGCTGTGGTACGCACAGGAAGCGCCCTTCTCCGGCCGCAACAAGAAGCTCCTCGTAAAGTGGAGCATCTACACGATCGAGCAGTGGGGCATGATAAGCCGGCGATCCGGCACAATCTTCGGTGGCGCAGAGAACGCCATCGGGCTTGCTGAGTATCTGAGGGTCGCTCTCGGCAGCGAGACATTAGGCAGGGACGCAGATGATCAACAGTGGCTGCAACGAGCGAGGGATGTGAGGGATCTGGTTGAGGAGGCAGCGCGGTAAAGAGGTGTGATGATGTACAAGTGTATTTGCAGGCAAAAGCATATTCTTTCTTCCAGCGCTTGGCGTTGTAAAGGGGCATTAGGGTTCGGCGCGGTGTGAATGTAGGCATGTGTGTATCTAGGTTTTGGCGTAGGGCCGGGGCATCGTTGGGTATTGCATTGAAATCGCAAGATAACCCACGCATCTCTTCTATCCACATCAAATGTTTTGGGTGCACCTACCGGACGTGTGAGGTTGTGGAAACGAGCGTGCAGAAGAGCAGGTGTACCTTCCTACAGATGGGCCTACTGCCGCCACTCCTTCCTGATCTCACCTAAAATTCAGCTGTTCGACTGTTCATATCGCAACCTGTGCTTTAACAAGATGGACGATTGTGACCTTGGATTGATAAGCTGGGGGTACTCACCACGCTTGAAAGGTTTTTGGCTAATCATACCCACGCAATTGCTGGATCCGAGGTGCCGCTCGCTACCACCGCACATGCAGGCAACCAAACGCAGGCAGGATTTGGTACACCATCCCTGGAATGGAAATCGCCAGACATTTTCGTGCTGACTGCATCTTCCAGCCTACACAACAATACCTTACGAATCGAAAGGATATGACTTCGCCGAAGTTCGAACGTCGCATCTGCAACGTTACGAAAGGCAGACACATGGTAGTGTCCTGATTGCCTTTTCAAGTCATAAATGTGAGGTGAGGCGAGGGAAGCAGAGCATATTTGAGCGGTTCACATACTTTCAGATCCTCGAATCATGAAACAAGATGTGGAGAAAGACACCAGTTGTGCACTGGCCATTATGTACCCAAAGGGAGTAGGAAGGTATCATAAAGCAGGTTTACAGATCAGAGTAATCGTACAGATGGCTTGACTGGCTTTTGGCTTTCACTTGGGTTGAGGACTTTGAAGCCTGAAACACGAAAGACGCCTCGCTACGCTCTGGATGTTGAGATGGAGTGCAGAGGAATACCACATCATCGACTTAAAGTCATCTTTGGAACATAGCGCTGATAGGATCAACTTTCAGATGATGACAAGACATCCTGTCCTTCGTTTACCTTTCGAGAACGTGGACATTGAAGAGAGCGGTGGTAGACCGAGCAGAGTGGGCTAGTGCAGTCTTCATACATACCTCTAAGCAGACGTTGTGCACACGTCTCCCGAGACGGTCGGTCGGACATGAGTAACATGGTTTTTGATTTGCAAGGCAATGCCGCTGGGCCGATTTTAAATTGTTTCCGACATGGCAGCACAAGCATACAGGAGACGACCACCTGGCAAGAAATTTCATGAGCAAGGGGCAAAGAAGTTTTAGACGATGAGCGACAAACTGGCAACAAGAACTGAATATGGAAACTGACAAACACGTTACGAGTGAACGGATGTGCCGAATGAGATATTTGAGGAGTGGATGCCGAGCAGAGGCTGATATACGAAAGCTCTGGTGACCTGGCACGTGAAAAGTAAAGCAGGATTTCAATGACTTATCGGTCTTTGACCTATGCAATGCTTGTTTTTGATCATGGTGGTGTTGCAGATGTTAAAATCTGCAACTTTCGTCTGCTAACTTAATGAAGTCAGACGAATGGTATCTACCCAAAACTCCGTGCTATGTCAGAATGCAAATCTTCTTCTAGTCTCCTTGTAATGAAATTTACCTCTCCTCACATCTCTATCTCTTCTTCGTCTAGTGGCCGTTGACGCTCTTCTGACTTACCATCCAGGTAAGGAGGTCGACCTTGGTGACAACAGCAGCCGCGCGAGTTTCGCCATCGACCTTTTCGGTGACAATAGCTGCGCTGTTCCACTCGAAGAACTTGTTCAAATCGCTAAGCTTGGTATCGCGGGTGATCTCAACAAATTCCCTCCTGCTGCCGACCTTGGTGCCCTCGCCTTCCAGGTGCAGCCTGCCGAGGTCCTTGACGACTTCGTTGAGCTTGCGGAAGTCGAACATGATGTCCTCAACCTTCGACTTCGGCGATGCGCGGCCAGATGCAATGTAGGAGAGCAGGTTGCCCAGCGTGACGAGACCGACGAGCCTCTGCTTGCCAGCGCTAGAGTATGTGGAGACGGGGAGCTGGTCGAAACCCTTCTCGCGCATGGTCTCGATGGCTTCGCTGCAGGGCGAGTTCGTGGGGACGGTTGTGACAGGCTTGAGGCGCAGCGAAGCGATTGTGGCGCCATGGAAGGGGTCGTTCTTATTTATCTTGCTTGTGGAGAGGCGGCGAGTGATGTTTGCGGCTTCAGGAGTCTGAGGAGGGGTCTCGGGGAGGAGGTCGTTGGCGGCGAGCCAGTCGTCGTCGACGAACTGTAGAATGTTAGTATATCAGCAGAAGAAAGTCAGAGTCCTGCATACCTTGCTGAGGTAGCTCCTGATGCTGTCAGGCAGAATGACAACTACGACGTCATCCTTGCCCAGACCGAGCTCCTTGATGGCCTTGACTGCAGCATCCATAGCACTGCCAGACGATCCACCGCAGAGGATACCCTCCTCGGAGATCAACCTCCTTGCGTACTGGAATGCTGTGCGGTCGTCTGTCTTGTACCATTTGTCGACAACCTTCTGCTCCAGGACCTCTGGAATGAAGTCATACCCAATACCCTCGACCTTGTATCCCTCGTTGACGTGGTCCTGGTTCAGCGTCTCAGGCAGCGCAAGAATGCTGCCCTGAGGATCGGCAGCAATGATCTTGACGTCCTTGTTGTGCTTCCTCAGACCACGCGCAAGACCGGTGATGGTGCCACCAGTACCAGCACCTGCAACAAGCGCTGTGACCTTGCCCTGTGTCTGCTCCCAAACCTCCTCAGCGGTACCGAACTCGTGGGCGAGCGGGTTGTCGGCGTTCGAGTACTGGTCCAGAATGTGTGCGTTTGGCAGCTCCTTGACGAGCTTTCTGGCAACACCAATGTGGCTCTCCGGGCTGTCCCAGGCAGCGCTGGTAGGTGTACGGATGATCTCAGCGCCCAGCGCCTTCAAAACCGCCACCTTCTCCGGACTCATCTTCTCAGGCAGAGTGATGATGGTCTTGTAACCCTTGACGGCGGCTACAAGAGCCAGACCGATACCAGTGTTGCCGGAAGTGGGCTCAATGAGAGTGTCACCGGGCTTTATGCGTCCAGACTTCTCTGCGGCTTCGATCATGCGGAGGGCAATTCGGTCCTTGACTGAGCCGCCAGCGTTGAAAGCCTCAACCTTGACGTATACGGTGGCCTCAATACCGAGCGACTGAGGGATCTTGTTCAGGCGAACGAGCGGCGTGTTGCCAATCTGCTGCGTAATGTTGTCCATCACGACCGGTGGGATCTTGGGGCGCGTAGTAGTAGACATGATGAATGTAGTTCTAGGTGCAGTCTAGGAAAGAGTGTGGTTATGGTCCAAAAGTGTCACGAGAAGGGAAGAGGAAGAAGCGAGGAATAAAGGGATGTCTCGCCTCACGCAAGGAAATACGATGTCGTGATCTTTTTGCAATTGTTGCAAAGAAACTGCTCGTGATTTAGGTAAACCGCGACTAAGCGCCCCACCATGGCCCCGCTGTTGAGCCGCGGCTATCATGTTGGTGCTCAGCCCTACCGGCCCTGCAGCCGTTGTCCGCTCTAACACTCCGAACGCTCCGCGGCGCTTTCCTTCATCGTCACTTGTTACAGAGAATGCGTACGAACTGACACCTAAAACAATGTTAGAGTACATCGGCTTGATAAGTTGTACTACACGTACCGCAACATGTACCCTAAGGCTCCTCACGGCTCTTAGCCTCCTTCCTATCTTCCACCCCGAACTGCACTTTCATCTCATCCAAAACAGCAGCCATGGTCGCCTGAGGCAGAGCCAATCCTTACTCTTTGCCTGATAGTAGATTGGTGAGTTGTCCGATCTGATCTACGGGCTCACGACTGGGTTTGAAGTGCTGCTCGCGGCTCAACTGTTCGTAGATGTGCGCGAACGAAGTGTAGGTGGCTGCAGCTTCGTGAAAATGCTCGGCAACCAGAGTGAACTGACGAATGATGCGGTCTCTCAGATCGCGAACGTCTGAGTCGGCGCTGTTGTTGGCGTTAGAGGGACTGGTAGTGATGGCCACCGCACCTTGGATATAGGCAAAGGAGAGAACGGCAATGGATGAGAGGAGCTTCATGACAACGCTTGGATTTGATACGTCTACGGGAAAGAGGCAGAAGATAATTGGAACGAAGTTTTTGTGGACTATCGAATCGAGGTTTGTGCGCCAAGCCATCTTTCATCTTGAAAGCAGTCCGCAGAATAGTGGCATCTAAGTTCAAGACTTGCCCAATCACCTTCCCCTTCACCTACTAATTTGCCAACCACTGCGGATTTTGCGCTTCCTCAGGGTTCCGAGCTTCGGATCCCGCTACCACGGCTGGACTCCATCTTTGTTCACGACCTTCCCAGCATCAGCGTCCCTCCTACCTTCGACAACATCTCTGATCAATTCACCCCCAAGATGCGGTTCCCCAGCACCAACCTTCCTCATGAACTCCGGTCCCATGCCACCCAAGCCCGTGGCCAAAAATCCAGGACTGATTCCAAATACCTTCACGCCATCCGGTTCCAGCGCCCTCACCCAGTCCAGCATCATCATGTTTAACGCCGTCTTACTGCTGCGATAAGCAACCTGGGAGAGTGTGAAGGGCTTAGGCCATCCAGCTTTGCTAGGCTCGCGGATCGTGGCTGATATTTTGCCACCGGAGGCTGTTGTGAGGGACGAAAGGCCGGATGTCACGAATAGTAGGCGTGGAGATGACGAAGCCAGGAGAAGGGGTACGAAGGTTGTGCTGAAGACCTGAGTGGAGGTAACGTTCACGGAATATGCTTTATTCCAGGCTGCGCGGATCGCGGATGGCGAAGAGTCGCCGCGCATCAGGCCATCGAAAGACCCTCCGGCGTTGTTAATCACGGTGTCGATTCTGGTGTACTTGGACTTCACTTCGTCGAAGGCATCTTGGATTGATTGGTCGTCTTCGATATCGAGTTGGATTGGGATAAGGTCTGATTTCGAATTGGTGTTCTCGCTCTTGAGGGTCTCGATGGCGGCTTTGGCTTTATCGAGGGATCGACTGCCCATAAGGAGTGTGTATGCTTCTGATGAGCCGTAAAGCGCCTTCACAGTCTCATAACCGATCCCAGTGTTTCCACCGGTGACCAGGGCGATGCTCTTATCGCTCATTCTGAATCTTGTATTGTGTTACGTTCGATGACGTAGTTGATGTTAGAGGAAGCTACTGTCCCCGCAATTTATCTCCAAATGGTTGTCGCAACGATGTGACCTCTGGACCCAGAAATTCTTGGGACAGGAATTGGTATCTCGAAGAAACTGTCAAGTGGCAAGTTGGTGCGGTGTTTGTGGGGCTCGTAGCGGGGTTCATCAGGACATGCGTCCTTCCCTCCTTTCTTACAAAACCAACGACACCACCCCAGCAACATCATTTCAGTCGGTGGAAGCATTCCTGTCAAACAGAACGACTACAGCGCCCTTTCCTGCTACTCGAAGAACACTAACAGAAGAGTATCATCGTGAAACCCTAGCCATCTCGAACCTACGAGACAGAGTCCCAATGTGATGACAAAGAGATACAGAACCATGCTTAACCGGATGAAGCTTGGACAAAGACTTTCCTTAGTGTAAGGTACAGCAATTAGAGAGATGTTCTGCAGCAGTATGGAATGACTGCAACAGTCAAGTGATGACAGATCGGCATATCAAGGAGAAGTGTTGTTCCTTGCGGAAACCCTGAGCGACACAATTATGGTTTTAAACCAAGCATACTCCGTTGTTGGTATCACAAAGCCCTTTCCCACCAGAAACCATGGTGCATCCTCGAATACAGTTCTCCAGGATCTCAAAGTGAAGACAACGAGCACTGTCCAGTATGCTGCAGACACTGCAATGTGCTCATGTCTTCTTGGTCCCTCAACATTATCCTCCTCTGCCATTGGGGATTCCATCGTTGCTGAAGTTCGAGATGAAAACCACGAGCACGGCACAATAAGCTGCTGACGCGGCAAAAAGCTCGTGTCTCTTAGCTTTCGTCAAGAGTGACATAGAAGCTGAGAATAGCAGTGTAAAAACGACCAACAGGCCGACCGCATCGATAGTAGAGTTCCGGTTGCCCACAGATGTCAGCTTGTACATCGCTACTACGGGAAGGATGAGCAAGACGAAGATGATCAAGGTGATGAAGATGCCGACTAGCTTTTCCACTCGAGCTGGTGAGTAATACTTGGTTTTATCGTCATCCGATTTCTTGAGCAACGCGGGAGTGGTAAAGATTTTCTGGGATGGTCAGCATGGTTGTCTTCTCCGATTGGAACATACGAAGGTAACTGACTCTGATGCCGAACGGCAATCTGTTAATCGAGGATTCAATCAGCCCATCAAACCCAGCCCACTCTCTGCCTTGTCTGAGGGTGATCAAGTCTTCTCTTTGCTGAAGAAACGCTCCTTCCGCTGCGACCAAGGGGTTCTTCCGAGCGTACCAATTCCTCACACTTCCGTAATCTCTGTCACTGGGTCTCTGAAAAGTGTTCAATTCTCTTGCTTTGACAAGAAGCTCATCGTAGCTGACTAGCCTCTCACCAATTGTGTCGATCAGTTCCCTTCGTTCGGATCCTGCTTTGACATCTGAGGCTAGCGCCCTCTTATTTCCTTCGCTCTTGTCAAGCTTGTTGAGCTTCAGCTCAAGACGTCGTAGCTCATCTTGCTTACTCAGAATGACGCGTGAATGTAGACAATCGAACGAACGATAGATGGAGAAGCTGGACTCGCTGGACTGGAAAGCTGCCAGTCTCGGGTAACCCATAGCATAATCCCCGACTCCACAATTGTCAGTTTTTCATATAAATGTATGCAAATCTTCAACGGACCGGAAACATATGTCATCTTAGCAGCCGCTATCCTTGCTGCTCTCTCTGCCTCCTCATTTGCTAATCGTTCAGCTCTTACTCGTGCTACCATACTCTCAGCCTCTGAGCCTCGTGAGTGTCAGTACACTGCACCTTTTTCAAGCTAGTACTACTGACTTGGTAGCTTTGGAGATCCTCCCGAACCTGGCCTACTCACTGGGAGTAGGGTTTTCTCCGAGTTGGCTGTACCGGTTGGACTGAGGGGTGCGGCTCTCTCTTCATCCGCTACCTTTTGTTTGTTAAACCACATTGTGATCCAATTCATTGCGGCCAATTTCCGCAGTCAAGAGAGTATGGAACGGGAATATAGATGTGAATTGATATGGTTGTCATATGAAGCGAAAGGGAACCGAGTCTTATACTGACATCAGAGTTGCAAGCCAGGCTGAACATGTCAATCGCAGTGCATGTCGTGGATTAGCGTAGATTAGGAACTGAGAGGACGACATCTCGAGTTGGCTAATCTTACATGCTTGCGGGACGCTAACACTTAATCCTTACTCCTGTCACACGGTGCGCAGTCTCAAAAGGTTTCATTGGAATATGCACCTAATAGCCGAGGCTGACAGCTGACGGCTGCGCATAATTCCAAGAACGCCACATACGCCTTCCTTCACCGGTCATTCAAAGTCTAATCTCCCTTCAGGAAACCATTTATCTCCTTTGTAAGAGTAACGGACATTGTTTCTTACATAGTCCAGCTGATACTCCCAGAACACTATATCAGTGGACTTGTTCTTTCTCGGCTCCCCACGAATAGTGAAATTCTCAAACGTTGTGCGATGTGTCTGAGGATCTGTAATTTCCAGCTGAACTTTATCGTCTTTCTCATACGCTGGAACTGACTAATGGGAAGATGATTGTTAGATTCATATTGTTGATTTCTGTGCGTGTGTTGCTCACCACTTGTTCTTGCTTACCAGGCTTTGAGAGAGACTTGTCCTCATTGCCGTAACCATAATCGTGGGGGTTCTTGTGGACACTAGTTAGTCAAAGATCTGGGCGAATCCGTTTGACTGGGCCACAGAGGCTCACTATGCCTCACCTTTGCTCCCGCTGGCGCCTGGCCGTCCGTGATTTGCTCAGTTTTCGCTGCGCCAATCATCTTGAGTTAGGTCTGTGAAGGAAGAGCAGCAAGGCTTCGGGACTCTAGATGCTTGAATACAGATTGCTTGAGCGAAAGGCTGAAGGGCAACACTTCGATTTGGGGGGTAGCCTACTCGCTGTACGTCTTTTATGGTCACATACCGATGGAGGACCTCAAAGGAAGACATTCAGCCTCGCCGCCCCACCGGTTCGGCTGAAGGCTCGAACGATCACTGTGGATGTTGAGGGTGCCAAAATGACATGGTGGGTGGTGTAGCCTTGTTGGCGTCTGCGGAGCTCGAAAGGTGTGGGGGCCGTTCACGCGGGGCCACAGGAATGCAGGCAAACAAGGCAACTTTCAATATAATCATGCAGCGCCTGAGTTAAGCCCCAACTCAGCTCGTAAACTCCGCCCTAAGAGGATTTCAAGTGAAGCTAAAAGCATAATGAGCGGAGCCTTCCAGCAAACGAGGAGAAGACTCACTCCTGCAGTCGTGGCACTGTCTTATCCAAGCGTAATGGGAACACAGCAGCTTCAGCCTAATAGTGTACCTTTTGAGGCAACTGCCAAAGGACAAATCGCATTCAACACCCAAGATGGAGCCGCCCTCTGTCCAGAATCTGCATTGAGCGATTCATGTGTGGTATCTCCAGATGATGATGAGAAGAGGAAAGAGACACAAAGACAAGCGTGGTTTGAAAACGCGATCAAGAAGAAATTGAACATACCAAACAGCTACCTGCAGGTGGCACCCTTGATTATAAGGTGGGATCCAGAGATTGATGATTACGATGAGGGCCACACTAGTGAGGTGAGTATCAAACAAGGCACCATGGCGCGATTGTGCCCTTCGCCATTGAGAGGGTTCAGTCGCCGCAGGAGCTTCAAATGCTAACATACATCAGATCAACGACCTGAAAGGGGTCTTCCAAAGATTTGGCTTTGCTGAAGCTTCGGAAGTTCACCTGGATAGGGAGTCAGCCCAGCATACTCTTAATTTAGCGATCACGACGCATATAAAACAAAACGACGGACCGAACAAGCTTATGATCATCTACTATACCGGACATGGCGTCCTGGATCAGTATGATCAGTTGCAGTTAGCTGCGTATGTCTTCCATAGGACGCTTAACGGCTCGGGCTGACCGTGGTACAGCAGACGTGACTTGGGGGAGACAGCTGCGGCTTACTGGCACAAAGCTGAGAAACCACTGCTAGATCCGGACGACATGAAAGCAGACGTTCTGACGATCCTCGACTGCTGTTATGCTAGCGATGCTCACAAAGGCTCTCGAGGTGATCGTAGAATATATGATCTGCTCGCTGCGTGTCCACCAGGAAAATCTACACCAGCTCCAGGCATCAAATCCTTCACACGGCGCCTGATCAACACCCTGAACGACCTTCTAAATAAGGACAAGGACCAGAGAATTTTGACGACCCGGCTCATGAAGGAGATCAACCAGATCAATCCGAGCCTTCATAACCCTGTCAAGCTGCACGACCGCTTGCACAAAGGTATCAATGACGGACGCCATGTGCAGCTAGTTCGGATCAACGTTGACTCCAAGTCCAAAACAGAGGAAGATGCCAGATCACTTGAGAAGAAGCCACACGAGAAGGCCAGTGTCTTGTTGAGATTTTCTCTTTACAAGCCGATGGAGGCGCAAGAGGTGATCGAGACATGGGCTTACAAGCTTATCAAAGCGTGTGATGGGGATGATGATCCTGATGTAACACTACGTCGCATCGATTGGGTCAAAATGGAACAGACCGAACCTGGCAAGCGACTGTATGATGCAGTAGCTGGGACTAGCCCTCGTGAGCATCTCCGAAAAATCATCAGAACTGTCATCAGGAGCAACAATGCTTTGGGAAGATCGAAGAAGCGAGCGCGGTCGAAGGAACCCCCATCCACCACAGCGAAGCGGCAAGCTTCGGGCGACCCATTGGTGTCGTTTGATAAACCAAAGGCCGAACCTATGACACCGGACAGCAACGCTGGTCAGTGAATGGTTAAGAGGCCTTGCTGTATGCTCTTTAGCATCCTGAGTCTCAAGGCCGCCTGTACTACTACTTAGCTTTTCTCTTCATTGTTTTCGTCTGCAAGATACCCTAACATAATGATGTTTGTCTGCTTGGATATCCTTTTTGTTAGTTGAATGCAATTGTGAATTGATAGGCGTGTGCAGTCCTAAAGCAAAACGTGACGCGTGACCGTGATCAATGACGGCATTTAGCTAACCTGATTCGGACAGCTCTGTATCTAATCGCCGCAGCAACTCCAGGCATCTCGCATCAACAACACTCATCGCAGCTACGAATCGAACACTCACAAACATGAAGTCTTCAGTATTACTGTCTCTGTCAGCCGTAGCTCTGGCTGTAGCCGTTGCAACCCCAAAGGACCCACAGATCGTCTTTCAGAACCCTCAAGTGACGATTGATGAACCAGACCAGTACCTAATCGAGCTGTCTCCGGGCGAGACACGATGGGTAACAGAGGATGAGAAGTGGGCGTTGCGTCGCGTATGTAGATGTTAAGGCTTGAGTGGCACGCCGCCTATCAACAGTATGTACTGACGCTTACAGCAAAACATCAACTTCTTCGACATCACACATAGCGATGATCTCAGCGCTCTCAGCCAGCAGATTGCTGCCGAGAAGGTCACTTTTCCCTCGAAACCGGCCCACAACAAGACCATAGTTCCATTGCTGAAAGAACTCGAGAAGGACAACATGCGCACGCACCTTGAGACGTTCACGTCATTCCACACCCGCTACTACAAGTCGCAATACGGTGCCCAGTCATCAGCATGGCTTCTGAAGCAGGTGGATGGTACTTTGAAGGATGCAGGCGCCAAGCACGCCTCGGTCAAGGCATTCCCTCATCCTTGGGGCCAGTCCAGCATCATTGCCACCATTCCCGGCAAGAGCAACAAGACTGTAGTCATTGGGGCCCACCAGGACAGCATCAACCTGTTCTTGCCCTCGATCCTCGCCGCGCCTGGAGCAGACGATGACGGCAGCGGTACCGTGACTATTTTGGAGGCACTCCGAGTGCTGCTCAAATCAGAGGACATCCTGAAGGGCGAGGCGGAAAACACCGTCGAGTTCCACTGGTACTCGGCTGAGGAGGGTGGACTCCTGGGCAGTCAAGCTATCTTTCAGTCATACCAGAAGGAGCGCCGAGACGTCAAGGCTATGCTGCAGCAAGACATGACCGGCTACGTACAGAAGACAATCGACAATGGCGAGCCAGAGTCTGTTGGTGTCATTACTGATTTCGTTGACCCTGGTCTCACCGACTTCATCAAGGAGATCATTACCGAGTACTGCGACATTCCTTACATCTTGACCAAGTGCGGATATGCCTGCTCAGATCACGCCAGTGCATCAAAGGCTGGCTACCCGTCTGCATTTGTCATTGAGTCCGACTTCAAGTACTCTGACAACAAAATTCACACGACTGAGGACAAGATTGAGTATCTGAGCTTCGATCACATGCTTCAGCACGCAAGATTGACCCTTGGTCTGGCATACGAGCTGGCATTCGCCGAATTCAAGTAAAAGAAGGTCGTCCTCCAGTATATAGTATCTCAATATATTGCATCAGATAAGCGGCTCCTCAGATTCTGTCTTGCTATGTTGAGTGAATTTGCTTGAAACCACCTGCCCTATCTCGTTCCTCTATCGGAGCACGCGAGGCGCGTACCGATGACGTGACGCGTACCTCGGTCCATTAATTGTCAGAACATCGCACCCCTCCAGCTACACACGTTACTGCTCAATCTGAGATCAAGTCGACGATATACACATGCCAACAACAAGAGGCCAGAAGCGTGACGCAGATATGGAAGCTGCACTCAAGACATTCTTCTCATCACCACGCTTTGCCGTGGCAGGTGCATCTTCTGACCCCTCCAAGTTCGGACACAGAGGTGAGTAACATGGGATAACAACATATACTGTCACAAATGCACACAAACTAGCTTGAACATAGACTAAATAATCTACAGTATTCGCCTGGTACCTCCAGCACTCCCTACCTGCAACACCCATCAACCCGCGTTCCCCCACCATTTCCGTCCTCCGCCGCGACCATACCACCGTTCCCTCACCAAGCGCCCTTTCAGACCCACCGGCGTCCGACTATTCGCTGTCAGTCATCACACCGCCGGCTGTTACCAAGCAGCTGCTGAAGGAGGCAAAGGAGGCTGGTATACCAGCCGTATGGCTTCAGCCGGGCAGCTTCAACGACGATGTGTTGGAGTATGCGCAAGCCAACTTCAAGGCTGCGATCGCTGGAGATGGTGGAAGAGGGGGCGAGGGGTGGTGCGTGCTTGTTGATGGGGAGGCGGGGTTAAAGGCTGCTGGGAGGGAGTGGTCGAGGCTGTGAGGGCAGGCTGTGCATGCTCGGTTTCTCTCATAGACTGTTCGCACATCGCCTAAATTTCAAGACTCAAAGCCACCGAGACATATTTGAGAAGTCTCAATCACCAACAGAGCTATGTCGGACTTCTAAATTCCGCTCATCTCGGAACTGGCACATTCAATCGTCAACAATGTTCGCCAGGATATCTAGCAGCTTGCTCAAGAGTGAACACCCCGTTCATTGAACCACGCTCTGCTTTTGTCACCTCGCTACAGCCCAGGTAGGGGCCTGACAAATCACAGAGACTGGTGTAAACTGTAAGCCTGCCACACCTGGAGGCATACGAAAGGTCGGACCGGTGTAAGCGACGGTATGCTGGGTGACCATCAGGTGCGTTCTGCTGGCGCTTGTCCTCAAACCAAGCATACTAAACCCTGCTGTATAACCCAGCCTGATCAACAAGGAGCTCGATGTGTGGGTGGACTATCATTGCACTCCACATGGTGGCGCCTGTACTAAAGTTTCAGCCTTGCACCTTCGATCAGCCACTTCCACCAGGACACGACTCCTTGTTCCTACTCCTAGCGACGTTCACCTTCTCAGAAGCATGAAGAATACTAGAGAAGGGTTCCATTATGAAGTGGAGTTACGACACGAAGCAGAATTTGGGCAACTGTTACTCTCTCTATCTGCAACGCAAACCAGAGCCAATAGCATTCAATCACAACACGCCTGGATTTCTGACATATCAAGCCTGAGTAGATCGACCTCCCGCTACAAAAGAGACTCTATACACAATGATTCTGGTGCTGGTTCCACTGAGAGCCATGAACGACCGCAATGGACGCCTTTCGCCCTTCGTTGGTACTTTATCATGATTCCTGCTGGATTATCTTTCGCCTTCGTTCAGACTGCATTTCTGAGGCCCAAGTCTGCGTGGAGCAAGGATTATTGAAGTCTTGTACCTCTGTTCCTGGAACTGGAATTACCCTTGGCAGAAATATTCATGGAGAGCAAATGAGGTGGAAAATTTAGCTTCTTGGAGACGAGCATGTGCAGTTAAGGCCTATGTCTCTTGGGGCATCATAGGTGCATGTGTCTCGAGAAGATGTTGCAGACACATAGAGTCTTGTGTAACCATTGTTGTTTTATCACCTTTGCTACAAGCCAAACCACGCCAGACATACAAGCAGCACATGCGAGAGATATGCTTTGCACGTCGAAGTGCTTGCGCTAAAGAAAGAAGGAGTGAAGTTTCTCGGTTGACTGGTGCCCTGGAGATGAGCCAGACTAAAGCGCTTTTGAACATGTGTTGTACTTTCAGCAGTCCTATTTGGATCATTCTGACTTTGGGAGATTCAAGAGTCGATTTGCAGTAGACTTATGTGAGCCGGTCATCACTATCAACGCCTAGTCTCTGGATCTTAATGGATACGCCTGACTGGAACTAGCCCAGCAAAGAAAACGCCAACCCGGGAGACCCATGGACTGATCAGAGTACTGCAGAGTATAGTGGTGGGCTGTCAGCCTAATACTGCGCCACCACAGAATGCGGGGCTACTCTTTCTCAGCCGCATTACCTAACCTGCCTCCACTGCAGTCGTCATAAGTTGTCTGTCTCTACAAAATGAACAAGCCTTCAAGACTTGCACTCTCTTCATCGTAACCTGCGATCATCCCTGATACCGATTCCACACTTAAACTTCCGTTCCCTAGGTAAAGCGATGACAGACCGAGCCAATGTCGCCCTCAAGAATGAAGACAGAGCGGTTGTGATCGGAGATAGACGGGCATCAATATCGGACGAATATCACTCCTACACACCGCTGGATTATAAGAAACAACAAATACGGCTCCTTCTTCTGAAGCCCGCTCCAGACCCCTCAGAGCCTGTTTCATGCGAGCTATACGTCTGTGATCTAGCAGAAAACCCGTCCTACGTTGCCCTCTCATACACTTGGGGCAGCTTTGAGTATACCGGAGTCCTCATGGTGAATGGAAAAGCGCGAAATACTACAAAGAATCTGTTGGAATTTTTCCAGGCCTTCCGCAATAATGCTGCCAATATCAATCTCTTGTGGATCGACCAGATCTGCATTGACCGGTCCAATACCCAAGAACGAAATCACCAGGTGCAAATGATGGGCGAGATCTACTCACGAAGTACTTACGTCATGGTTTGGCTTGGGATTGGTTCAGAGGATGCTGCGCAAACGTTTCTTGATACATCGAGATCCGAGTATGACGATGAGATTCTGCAGAATCCATATTGGTCACGTGTGTGGACTGTACAGGAGATATTAGTGGCGCAAGAAGTACGCATTCTCTGTGGTCTGGTGTGGCTTTCATTTCGCTCTCTTTCGTCTGCGATAGACCGAAGGAACAAACTCGGTCGCCGGCCGCCAAATCTTCCCAAATTTCTTTCTGGTCTCTCTGGTTATCAGCAAGAAATCCGAGAACGAGGCTCACTGCGACTGAGGGACTGCCTGGAGCTCAACAGTCAGAGCTGTACCACAGATCCACGCGACAGGGTATATGGCATTCTCGGCCTGGTCAGCGAAACTCGACACCTCAGTGTTGACTACTCGAAGACGGTATCTGATGTCTTCCTCGATGCGATCCTAGCATTGGCAAAACACTACGTACAGCAAGCCCCGGCCCTCTCGATCGAACACGAGAAAATCTTGGCCCATCTTGCCTATATGGGCAGAAGTATGGGCTTGGAGTATCCGTTCCAAGTCGAACAGAAGATCCAAGAAGTTTTCGAGCATGAAGTCGCTATGCTCGATGATTCAGATTCACCAAAAAGAGATCTTGCCCTTGAAGTTGATCAAGCGCAAGCGACACCGTCACACTCACAGGAATCTTACCTTATGCCAGGTGACGGATTCACGAAAAAGAACAGTGTCGCGTACATTAAGGACATACCATCCTCAACGGCAGATAATGCAGCGCGGACAACGAGAATTGGTGTCACATCGAGCTTACGGCTGCCGCCTTATCTCCAAGAAGTGATTGCCACGGTACCAAAAGGTCTGATTACGATAAGCTCAGGCAATTGCCACTCAGGTCTGAACTCAATGAAGCTGTTTTTGGAGGAATACACCGGATATCGTTGGGATTGGTATCCGTTACAGCCCCCACTCCGCCATGTGAAAGCGCAGAACAGAAGAGTGCAATGGAAGGTAAGCATACTCAGGATTTTAATGGCATGTCTGACATCTGCAGCTATACGGTCGTTGCCTGCAGTATGAAGCCCCAGAAACCACAGCAGTCGCACTCAATGATGCCCTTGCCCTTGCGGACGATCACCCAGCACAGTGCCATTGCTGCTCTTTGTCGCCTTATAGAGCCCAGTACCTCGACGTGCTGTTTCGCTTCAAAGAAATCTTCCTGTCGGAATTGCACGATGTGATCCATTATGCAAAAAATGAAATGGTGTCTTCAACAGCAGCCCAACGGTATACTCCAGCTACACAAGCGTCGAGCTCTTCCACAGCCACTCTGGTCTCCCAAACCTCGTCGCTTGACAGTCCGTGTCCACACTCGGGGACTCACGCCATATGTCAAACGCAGGACACAAACTTAACCTTGACATCGACTCAGGGAACTAACCATTGGATCCTGTTTGCAGTGAAAGGATGGCGGTGGTCTCTCGAGCTCGAACAGATCTTCGTGCCCAGTAACCCTTGTGATTCGGTCTTCTTCAGGACGCTTCGAGACCTTCATCGGGTGCACCGTGGTACCTTCTTGCACTGGTGCTCACCCTTTAGATTTGTGAACTGCAAATCGGTCAAGGTACGAGTCTACAGTAATCAATTGACCCATCATTAGAATCCACCCTAACTGATCACAAAGTTCCAGCAGCTTGATGTCAATCGAGTCATCTCCAATTCAGAACCAGATTTGCCAGACTTCCACAAAGGTCAAGCTGACCTCTACGATTACGCGCCTCGTCCACCTGAGACTAAGCTACCCCTGATCGACCCAGAATATTTTCAGATTCTTCTTAACGAATGCACTGAAAGATGTCTGTGGACAATCCTGCCATGGCACGACTGCATCCGTCTCCCGCCCAAGAGCTCCTGCGTAGGAATGATACCAAAGCGGAAGGAAAACTTCCACATCGAGCAAGACACCAACGAGAGCATCGCTTTCGGTATCAGAGCGGATTATGTGCTATCACTGGGTTATTTGTTCTTTTATCATTTGGTCACCGTTGTGCCTGCTTTTGTTTTCTGGGCCTGGTGGATAGCACGTAATCCAGGAGACTGGCAGACTGCATCGGTCCCACTTGCGACGACGCTTGCTCTTATAACTGTTATCTGGATCATGGCTGGTAAGCGGATGGGAATACACTGAAACGGAAGACAGAGGAGATCTGACCTCGAAATTCGGTGTTCAACGAAAAACCTTAGCCTATGGTAACTTCTGCGGTGATGTAAGTGCTCCATGGAAGCAAGGCTGAACTCCACTTCTTTGGAAGGTAACTGCCAGTCCAAAGGACTGCTGTGCCACGGTGCGCTGGCAGCTATTGCAGCTCAGCCGCACTGCACCTTCCCAACCAATCGAAAACGCTTTCTCCATCATCCCCACCGTCCTTCTTCCTTTTCCACTTCCGCTCGTGACAACCTGTTGCTCCCTACAGCCATCAAATAGCCGGTCGTCTTACAAAGCAACGCCTGCGCCGAACAGTCCCATATACCGCGTGGTGCGAGCCCTGCCTTCCTGGGCTCGGTCTGACTGGCTCCCTGCCTTCTCATCCGGCTTCACAACGCGTGTTGAGCTGGCGCAACTCCGCTGATCATAGCCATCAACTTACGACGATATGGATGGATCCGTCATTCCGGTATATGAATACGAACAAATGGACCTCACGAAACAAGAGACCGATTGATAGACCTGCAGCCTGCCGCAGATGACGAAGATCCGATCCTGTATAACGTCCATACTTTCGATGTGAAGAATGCTTCGTTCTATTTTACGCTGTCATACAGCTGGGGTCCACCGACACCTAGATAGACTATCCTAATCAAGAAAAGCAACTACCTATTCGACAAAACCTACATACAGAATTCGCAGGTCAATACGATGAAGAGATCTGGGACTTGATCAAGATTGCATGTACATCTGCCATCGTTTCTTCTTTATCTACACCTTCCTGTGCAACGTACCTTCCATCCTCAACATGCCTTGCGACCCACATATCTACCACTTCCTTCCGCCATCCCAATCCCAATCCCGATTACTTCCACCCACTCAATCCCGCCCACGGATCGTTTCCGCCCTGCTGCTGACTTTGTTGCTGCGGTCTCCCGCTCTGTGCATACCCACCCGGACCTCCAGGATACGCACCTTGCGAAAAGTGACTATAGTCCTGCTGGGGCGGTGGTCCAGGCGGTGGAGGCGGAGGAACGTAGCCCTGTGGCACATTCTGGCCCCACTGGTTTTGTTGCTGCTGCTGTTGCGGCGGCTGTCCCCACGGCTGGTGCTGCTGGTGCTGTGCTGGAGGTGGGGAGAAGAATTGTTGGTGTGCGGGGGGTGAGACGGGGTTGCATTGGTGTTGGGCTGGGTTGTAGGATTGGCTTGTTTGGGGCTGATGGCCGTATTGTTGTTGCTGGTATGATTCTCGGCGAGGCGGAGGCTGATAGGATGTCGGTTGTTGACTGCCGCCGTAGGACTGTTGCGGTGACATGAAAGGCTGTTGGGTTGTAGGTGGGTAGCGCGGTGTCACGGGCGGTGAGGCTGCGGGGTTGTACGCCATATGTCCCGCTGACGAAGTGGATGGGTATCCTGGTGTTGAGGAGAGCGGAGGGGGAACGGACTTCTTACGTCCGCCACTGCCTGCTGAGACTGGTGAGCCGGAGGGCTCCATGGACATGCGTTCCATGAGATCTTTCAGGCGTTGCTGTTCCTGGTCTGCACCCGAGGATTTGCCTTGCTCGATACGGGCAAGGAGTTGCCCGCCTTCGGATCTTCGGTTGTTGACGAAGGTCTCAACATTCTTTTGGAGGCTTGATACCGTCTCCTTCATCTCGGAGTAGAACTGCTGGGCGCGGTTCAAGCCCGCTACGAGGTCATTGAAGTTCTGGTTAATCCTCCGGTACTTGGTCATGACGGTGTTTCGCTGCCTCGAGAAAGCTTCGTATTTGCTTTGCTCGGATCGTACACGCTTGTCTTTCAGAAGATCCGAGTACGTCCGTGTTAGTTCCTTGAGTAACGATGCTTGCTTGTGATTGGCTTGCAATATGCGGTTTTGGTGCGGTCTGAACTTCTCGAGCTCAGCCTTGAAAAGCTGTGACTCTTGATTCGCAATCGCCTTCTTGTTGAGTATGAGGACATTCGAGATGTCATCGGAGTGAACCTGTAGAGGTCAGAAATCTGAAGTGCAAAGTGAGGATAGATGTACATACCTTGCTCTTGAGGTCGGTCAGAATCTGCGCCCTCTCCTTCTTGACCAAGTTCAACTTCCTTAAAATGTCCTCAACAGACGCAATCTGATCCGCCACAGACGGTCCATCGTCATAGTCGTCATCAATGAGGTTGCCTTGCGCCGGTCCAGGACTCTTTCCCTTCTGAGCACCAGCCTTGATCATAGCCCTCTGATACAGCACATCTGCCTCATCAGTCTCGCCAGCTGAGCGCATCTCGTCGAAGTCCGCCTCGCATTGACGGAAGGTGTTGTATAGCTGATTGTCGCTTGTACTCGCCTCCTCAATCGCTCCGCGGTAGTTCCTGACGTCGCTTCGTAATGTCGCTGTGAGTCTCGAGCTCGGCTGCTGTGTCCACTCTGACCCATACTTGGAGCGCATCTTCTCGCACACGCTCTCTTCCATGTCTAGCTGTTTCATGCTCGTATCCAGCTGGCCAGTGATCTCTGACTTATCACGGTTCAGCTGGTCGAAAGCCGAGGAGAACGATTGGTGACCAGCAAGATCCTCGCACCATTTTCGGAAGTCTGAGTCCACCATCATATCCTGGTCCATGCCTCCTCGCAGCACATTCAAGCTGTCTGGCAGCTTCAGATAGTCGAGGCTTGCCGCCATCTCATCGTTCGCAACTTCGACCCTTTCGCTCTCCGCGCGGATCAACTTCGCTTTCTCCTCATCGTACAAACTAGCAGATTCTGTGACGGCCAGTGGTACAATCTTCTGGAAGATGTCTGGTCCAATAATTCTCTGGATATCCTGTCCTTGATATAGCTCGCTAACAGGTATCGCCTTCGCCGCAGGCAACTTTGGGATCGCGGTCAAAGAAGCCTCGTTCGGGATACCCTGGTGGTAGATGAAGTCATTGTCCTTCATGAATTCCGCTAGCTTCTCTTGAACATTTGAGAGGTGCTTCTTCGTCATCTCAGTCAATATGCCATGTGTTTCGGAGGTCAGGTTTGAGTTCGCGGGCGCCGAGTGGGGGAAGCTGTTCGCTGCGCGGTTGGCGTCTCGTGCGCTCGTCTCTGCGACTTGCAGTCTGCAGATGGCTACACCGTGGGAGTTCGCATCGTCGTCGGCCAGCGCTTGGTAGTATTGCGCTACCGAGGCCATGTAATTTGCCTTGATCTGCTACTTGTCAGTACCGGCCCCACCGTCTGCTCCGAACAACCTACCTGAACAACCAGTAACCAGACCTTCTCAAACACAGCGCTTGCAACATTCTCTTGTGCACCCTCCACAGCCTGTGTATACAGAAACGCCGCCTGGCTCGCAAGCTTAGCCAGCAAGCCAACCTTCTTACCATCGACAATCTGCTTCTCCAGAAACACTTCTTGCGCCTGGGCCAGCATGATGTTGATCAAACACTTGACCGTCTCTCTGCCCAGATCCTGACTAGGGGCGTGCAGGAAGTTCTCGTTGATGTATGTGAACATGCCAGCTGAGGCCTGGAACGAGTGGTACGCGGTCTTGAGCCCGACATCTTCGTGGCGGTTCTGGTGCGCGGCGTGGCAGGATAGGACGGCGGAGATGTTGAAGATGATGCTTGCTTTCTCGTAGGCGAGGGAGTACTGCGAGGTGGGTTTATGCGTGAATGCGTCGAACCTGGGTGTGTCAATTCGTGCTATAAGCAGCGGTGTTTAACTGGGCGTACCATGTGAAGCTGATCTTGATATGGTTCTCGTCCACGGGGAACCTGAGATCTAGCAACTCCAGCTGCCCATAGTATCTGTAGAGGAGGTCTCTGCCTGCTGCGCTGTCCTTCCCTGCGCCCCGCATGTCCTGCCGTAATCGATTGAGGGTTGCGCATTCTTCGGCGTAGCGCTCTGGGTCATCGCCGTAAGTTTGCCGTATATATCCCTTCAGAGGCTGGATCCAGTCAATCTCGTTCGTCTGCTTCAGCGGCACCGAGATCATGGGTATTTGGGTCGCCATGATGCTGCCTGGCGCAGCGTGCGCTGCAATTGGGTTGGGCTTGATGAGTGGAATGGTGGAGCGGTGGGTGCAATTGCGTTGTCAATGAGCGACCAATACGTCTGTTATGCTATATGCGTAGATGATGTTAAGACAGTCGCGCGGGCGTAGGTGGGTCGCGTCGAGGGCATCAATCGATAGTCCAACGGGATGACGGAGGTTACAAGGATGGCGTGGCCAAGCGTGCTGTTCACCAGCTGGCGTGTCTTTCGTGGCACTGCATGCGTTGATTCTGTGTTTCTTCACTTTCTCTATCAAGTCAGGGGTATGAGGACGCCCTCGAGATATATCGAGCGTGTGCAGTGGCGGTGTGATGATTGTTAAGTCGTGATGTTGGAGCTTCTGTACTAGGTGGGGTCGCACACAGATGGTCACCACATGGTCTGCAGCTCACACGCATAAGCACCCCGGCACTCAAACTATGCAATCTAAGGACGCCCACTCGAACCGTCTAGGCGCTCAACACCACAATAACGTCGTGATAGCCGCATTGGAGTCAGTCACATCCTCGTTAGGGGAGAGCAGCCATGAAGCCTGATCCCAGCCGTGCGGTTGCTGCCCAGCCAATCATGTGTGCAAGAGACCGCAGCATGGCTCTCCCGAAGCGCTCGGTGCGGAGCGTTGTGGGTGGTGGAGACGGACATGGTTGGAGCCGTGGAGGAAACACCACGAACGGTAGGCGCCCGTAAAGGGAATCTCGAGTCACGAGGTGATGGCAAGATACGGAAGCGCTGGGCTATGAGTCGGTGTGTGATTCTCAGTCAATACGATCGAGTTGATACATTTCGCTATTACATGGATACTATATGATACAACTAGGAGTCGAGAGGCCAACGACTAGATACTTCTATACATCTTGACCGCAACTCAACGCCAGAAATGCTTGCAAACGTCCTTTTTGCGGACAGTAGACACCACCGTATGCGCCAATCTAAGTGTTGTACAACATGTCAAATATACACATCAGCTTGAAGTTGATCATGCTGATCCAGAGCCCTTCTTCTCGTCGTCCTTCTTTTCACTTATCGATTCGTCCTTCTCCGTTTGGTCCTTCTTCAGGTGGTTGTGTTGCCCGGTGAGATTATGCCATGCGCTCTTCAAGAAGCCCTCGTTCTTGTGCTCGTCTGCTGTTGATGCAGTCGATGGCTTCTCGGCAGCTGCTTGCGCGTCCTCCTTGAATTTGCCCAGGTTCATGATGCGCTTTGCGCTCTTGTCACCCATTTCGTCGGCCAACATCTCGAGAATCGTTCGTTGGTTGACGGACAGGTACTTCGGCATGTTGACCTTGAACTCGACCTTCAGGTCACCCTTCCCTGCGCCACGGCGTCCGGTGGAAAGGACCTTCATGCCCATACCCGAAAGTGTGATCTTGTCGCCTGTGCCGGAGCCAGTAGGAACCTTAACCATAACTTCGCCATCCAGGGTCGGGACCTTGATCTCTCCTCCAAGAACAGCGGTTGTAAGAGGAATGGTTGCGGTGTGCAGGATGTCTGAGCCGTTGCGCTTGAACTTCGAGTCGGCTGCTACGCGGATGAGGACGTAGAGGTCACCCTTTTGCCCACGTACTGAGCCACCCATGGCTTGCCCCGTGAGCGGTGCGTCACCTTCGCCGTTGACGCGTAGGCGCATGCCATCCTCTACACCGCCGGGAATGTCGATCTGTATCGTCTTGCGCTCCTTGACAGCTCCGTCACCGCCGCAAGTTCCGCAAGATGAGCCACGAGGTATCGCAAATCCAGAACCACCGCACTGTGAACATGTTGCGCTCATGTGGAAGCCGCCCATGCTTGTGACTCTCTGACCAGTACCGCCGCAACCCTTGCACTCCGCCTTCTTAGCCCCAGCCTTCATGCCGTTGCCTTTACATGTTCCACACTCCACCATTGGTGTGATGTGAATTTCTTTCTTGACGCCCTTTGCTGCATCCAGGAATGAGATGTTCGTCTGTACTTCGATGTTGTCGCCAACCATGATCTCTTCCTGAAAGGGGTTCCTCCTGCTGCCTCCCCGTGGTCTTCGCCCACCAGCGAATGCGCCAAATAGGTCCTCGAAGTTGATGTCCTGGAATCCACCTTGGCCACCGAACCCGCCTTGTGCGCCGCCGAAGCCTCCAAATCCACCAAATCCTCCGCCGAAGGGATTGCCTCCGCCAGCAGCTCCAGGGTTGAATCCACCATTCTGATCGAATGCCGATGCACCGTACGAGTCGTACTGCGCTTTCTTCTCTTTATCGGAAAGAATCTCGTATGCGGACTGGGCGGCGGCGAACTTCTCCTTCGCGGTGGGCTCCTTGTTCGTATCCGGGTGGTATTTCTTCGCGAGGCCGTAGTATGCCTTCTTGATGTCTCCAGCTGAGGCGTTCTTATCGACACCGAGGGTCTTGTAGGGATCCGCCATTGCGTATGAGGTGGGTGATGCATGGAAGAACTGGGGTTCTTGTCAGTATGCCACTGCAAAGTCCGAGGGTAGAGTTCGACATACTCGTATTGATTGCGCATTCTGTGCCTGTGTTTGCGTAACCATGGTCGGTCTCTTCATTTGCGCTCGGGCGTGCGACATGTTCCTCCTCTGGCACTGTCGAGAGGCAGATACTATGCGCGCAGGCGCTACCGTCTTCAGCGGCATTGGGGCGACGAAGCTCATGGTGGAAAGAGAAACGAAACGCTGAAAATGAACGTGATGGTGTTACAATACAGAGACGCTGTATAGCCGACCTCGATGTCGATGGGGGATGATGAACTTTTTGAACGGTCGAACCCTGGCGACCAATGACGATGCGGAAGCTTTGGCCCGCTTGCCGAGGGTGCATGTTCCAGCACCTTCGAGAGCCGTGAGCTTCCAGCGTAACACTGCTGTAGTGAAATTAGTGATAGTGATATATACAGTCGTGGTATTGCTGTCGAATGCGCACTCTTTGGAGGTGACTTCACAAGGTCATGGGTGGTTGCAAGGTCAAGTCGAAGCTCAAGTGGCACAGCGAAACAAAAAGCTCTCGGTAAGCGTTCCGAGTGTTGCAGGCCAAATACAAGATCTAGTAATACCAAACAGCCATTATCGCATAATTTCCCATAGACAGTATCGTATGCAGGCCGTCATACCGCGTGTATGTGTAGTCGTCATCGACATATCCAAGTCTTACGTGCCAGAGCATGACAAGCTCTATCCGTGGTTTGCATCACCCGACCGAGGGCGTGCTTGTATCCCAAACGCCTCCCAAAATGCTCATGCTCATTATATCTAATTGTCGTTGGCTATCGAGCCGCGACTGGGTATCGAAGAAAAGGTTCGAGGGTGAAACGAAGGTGTGTGTGCGTGGTGTGAGCAAACTCGAGCTCACTTTCGTTGTTGCGGCGTGAATCGTACGCGAAACTCCTTGTCTGAAGGTGGGATGTCAGTACATGACGAGTGGTATGCTCGTAGACGTCGTACGCACCTTGGTGTTTTGTCTTGTACAGCCAGTCAACGATGACGTCGCTCTCGGTGACTCCAAGGGCATTGAAGTTCTTCCGCACAGCCATTGCCAGCTGGTCTTTGTGTACTCGTCGTTTCGACTTTGCGCGTGCCATGGTAGGAGACATGCGTCCTATGCCCTGGCTAAGGACGACGTGGCTGAGTGGGTTCTTGAAGGTCGACGGGGTGTCGAGGCGGTAGGCTCGTCGGTAGCCCTGAAGAACGGTAGGCTCTTGCGATGTCCATTTCATCTGACAGAGGCACGAGCGTCAGCATCTGGTGCGCATTGCAGTAGGCTAGCATGCGGTAGAGTAAGCTGGCAAGAGTGAGGCGGTGACTGACGTTCGAGGTGTCGAGGTCGTTCGAGGTCTGACCACTGTTTGTAGACGCATTGTCGACCTCTTTTAGACTGCTCCCGTTGGTCGGATGTGTGCCTCCAGTGCGCCGTCCGCGGGCGTTCGTGTTGTGGAGTTTCTCCTTGAGCGTCTGGACGTCCTCGGTGTTGCGCTTTGGTGGCATCGTGAGGTCAAGAAAGACAGTAATTGAAGACGAGTGGTGATACAAGAAAGCTCATAGATGTCGTAGGAAGTGCCGCAAGCCGTGAACTAACGCCGCGCATGTACGCTTATCGTGATCAGCCGCGGTGGTGAGGAGTCGCTCGCAAAATGAATAATGCAGGAGCGGGCACGGACTAGCAGCATGACGTTTCTCAGGGTTCAGTCGCGCTTGCCGAAATCGCGCGTCTAATGTCAGGAACCGAAATGCTCCGTCCTCCCCTGCATTCAACACTCACCACGCCTTGACGCGTCTGAAAATACTCGAGACATGACGGAAGATGTCCTGAACGTCGTTACGCCAGATGTTGACGCACCCTCATGGCGTTGGGAACACACTGTCGCGTGCGCGTCGAGACACTGAGATTCCCGTCTTGGCTTCCCCTCAGAACCTGATGACACGACTGAGTACGACCACTGTTGATTACAACACCAACTGTCAATGTTAAAATCGAAGTCTCGAAGCCTGCAGCTTCTTGCTTGGTAACGGTATCAGCACTGCACCTCGATATGTTCTTCGTGTCTAGGAGCCGTAAAGTTGCTGCATGAGCGTACCGTTACGCGTAGGTGGTGAATTGAGGAAAGGCCCGAACGATACCGAGGAGATGTCAACGGTATACAAACAACAAGAAGTGGATTGGAAAGAGCTATCGTGAGTGGGGAAGATGTTGACATGCTTCGGCGCTACTCCCAAAGTTCACGTTCTGGTGCATTCGACCAGCCGAGTCCCCACCGTATCGTCTCGACCTACCGAATCAACATGCAGGTCACACATTCACGATGTCTGACAACAAGACCTGATGCACCAAAATCATTCGTCGGAGAATCGGCGATCCTAGCCCTGTCAGTTCTTTGAAGACTCATTCTGGCGGCATAGATATATACGACAAGGGAACCACCAACACAGAACACTAAAAGATGGAAGACCACTGACACTGTTGTAAGCTTACAGACGGACAAGCAAGGTCTCTAGCTTGTTTCTGAAGTAGAGCATAAATATCCATTGTTGGCAGTGAACGAACTGCCGAACAATTGAGAGCGCGTAGGACATAACTGGTCAGGTTCAATCTGGCGGTGCAGGTCCGGTACCTTCTTGCTCTCATGCTCTTTTACTTGACGCATCATGCATCGATGTCTCACCGCTCCAAGCCGGCATGGGAGGGGATCCTGTCAATATCCATATAAGCTCACCCTTCAAGCATCAGACCATCTTTTCCACACCTCAAAACATCAGACTTCGTCGCCATAAAACAAACGATTGACACAGAATCACCAGCTTACATTAGACATATATACCAGCAGCTCGCACGTATTACATATTCATCACATCGATATCGAAGTGCAAACGCACAACGTCTCTCACCTGGACCTCTGCCACATCAGCTCCAGACAGCGGCTTCAGAAGGTATACCTCGCCTATTTGAGTCCACTTTCTCTCGTCGACATCTGTATTTTACAGACACTCATCCTCCCACCCTCTCTCCGATTGCGCAGGCTGTCAATTAGTCCAACTTGATACATACACAACTTCGTCACCCATTATGATCCAGCACAACTTCAATCCCGGCGCGCGAAACTTCAACCCTGACGGTGGTCCCGTGAACAGCCAGGGAAGCAGCACACCCCGCCAGGTGAGCGCTCCTCCCTCTCCATACCTAGAGGCACGCGTCCTCAACCTGGAGGAAGAACATGCGGATCTGCGTGGCGAAGTCGACTCTCTCAAAGACTTGTATCATGAACTATGCAACTCGTTCGGCAAGACAACGCAGAAGTGCGAGGCGATAGACCTTGACAAGTCTCGACAGAGTGCGATACAGTTTAAACAAGAGCTCGAGCAGCTGAGCCGGGAGGTTCGTAAATCGGTGAACGGCGGTGCTGACGAGCAGAAGGCGAACGGTGGCATTACACCCAAAGCTGGAGGCAGGGTCCCTCCTCACATGAGAGCAGCAAGCGTGGCCAGTAACGGTTCCGGTCAGAAGTCTCTACCACCACACCTGCACGCCGGCAAGCAGGCTAGCACTGTCCACGACAATTCGTAGGTTTAATTGTTGGCAATCTTCTCAATCTTACTAACAAACTTGTAGAGCTCCCAAGCTCACAATCGACACTACGAAGCATCAGCACGAACCTCTTGTTACCGACGGGCCAATCGACACCATCTTTCGGCAGTCAACAGTCCCTGCAGCAGCTCTGAGTCCTCCTCTATCGCCCACCACCACTGTTCAAGGTGATGCTATCGTCTCTGAATTTGAAGCTCTCTCATTGAAGGAATGGAAACCGTACTACCTGAATACACTGTCATCCCTTTCGGTCGAAGTCCGCTCGAAAATACCCCCTAAGCAGAAGACCGCTACGTTCAGCTTCGACTTCTTGCAGAACACGTTCGGTGGTATCGCGTGGTCGGCTGGACTGAGGTACATCAACTCGATCACTGCACCAATGCTGAAGAACCGCACCTACTACATGCTTGACCCCACGAACGAGCCATACCTGCCTAAGGCACCCGGTCAGCATGGCGCGAAGCTGACCGCCTTCTTCAACAAGGCTCCCGAAGAAGAGTTCGACAACCTCCCAGAAGACACAAATTCTTACACAGACGTGCCAATGTTCGTTCAGGTGGCTCCAGGTCGATATGCGTACTTCGGCAACTACTCGCAAACTCGGTGGTCGGACAAGCTTGACAACGATACGATGAGGGCTCGAGTGCCACGGCACGTTAAGGAGCACCTCGCCAAGGAGTTGGCTGCTACCCCACGTGAAGACTGGGTTACCTGCGAGCTCAAGAAACACTTCTTCCCCAAGCCTGACTATGAAGGTGTCATCCTGACTCCCACCAACGATGACGCCACCGTCAACACAGTCGACGAGGAGCTGCATAGAAAGCAGGTCGTTAATGACATCAAGAACTACATCGAGGAACTTGCTGAGTGGGAGCGCGAAGCCAACATGAAGACCTCTATGATCAAGGCTGACTTCATCCTCAACGCTTTCGACGCTGTAAGTGGACCTTAACGAACAAACATCAAGGCAACGAATACTGACTAATTCCAGGCTGATGCAGACTTCCCGCCCGCTCTGCGTCTTTGGTGGGAGTACCTTGAGTGCGTGGACTGGAAGATGGACTTCTACAACATGCTCATTGGGCTTCAGGCTCGCTTCGACAACCCCAAGTAAGGGCGTAATAGCCTCTTGGGTTACGCTCTGCATCCATGCGGCTACGATCAACAGTATCGACTATGGTTAAGCTCGATAGCAATCGTGAAAGCTGGTCAAACGGGTATTTAGATACGGCGAACATGGGGCGTTCGCCTCCAGAGATCTACTCTTCAAGTTGAGGTACATTTTTGAACCTCTTTCTTACGGGCGGCTGAGCCTCAGGCTATCAGCTTTTGCGATCAATAGAAGTGCTTTAGCATCAATTCTGCAATCGCGCCTTAGGCTCCTAAATAGGCAAATGTCAACGCTGCGCTACCCCACATTCGGCGCTAGCGCGATGAATATCTTACACCTTGGGCGATTGACACATATAGACTTCAGCCTAGTGCATCTCTCTCTTCACTTTGGATAACCCCTAGCAAGAATCACACTTGAGCGTCGACATGTCAGAAGCAGAGCGTCCTAAGATCGGCGTTGGCGTTGTGATCCACGATGGCAGAGGCAATATCATCATGGGCGAACGAGCAGGCAGTCACGGCGCAGGAACTTTCCAATGCCCAGGCGGCCACCTCGAGTATGGCGAGTCTTTCGCCGAGACCGCAGCAAGAGAGTCTTTAGAGGAGACAGGTCTTGAGATTGGAAATATCAAGTTCCTCACAGCGACGAATGATGTGTTTGGCGAAGGGAAGCACTATGTCACCATTTTCGTGACGGCAGAGATTATCGGTGAGAACAAGGTCGCTCAGGTAAGTTGTAACCCTCGCTTCAACAACAGCAAGGAAACACAAAAGACGGGGGGTGCAACAAAAGCCTAGGCTGACACTGTACAGGCTATGGAGCCGCACAAGTGTGCAAAGTGGGAGTGGATACCGTGGAGTCAAATGTGGCAGTGGGCAGGAGAGCAAGCTAAGGCAGAAGAAGAAGGTCAACCAGTCAAGAAGCAGATGTTTCTGCCTCTAGTGGATCTCTGGAGACAGTACCCGGACTTCAAGGACGCGTTGAATGGGAGGTGATGACTGTGGGCGATGACGAAATCGAGTGTTGTGCATCTGTGCTCTCCATCCTCATCGTCGACACACCCGCAGTCCCTCGCACCATCAACCCCGCATCATCTTCCGTTACCTCAGAGACCTTCTCGAATCTAAGTCACAACTACAATCTATTTCCATGATCACGACATTCGGTACTGGGTGCCACCCGATACGCTGTACCTGCGGCATGCATGTGCCGCCTCCTCTCATTGGTAGATCTCGCTTGCAGTAACCACAGCAAGCCCGCAGGTGCATGTGTACTACGATGCTGCGCAACGACTGCTCACATCGTTTCGCACTTCACATCTTTTCGCCGAATGATAACAACAAGGACTTTGAGTGAACAGTGGCGTCGAGGCCATTGTACGCGTGCTGCGCAAGTCTCACTTTGCGCATCTAGGTCCTGTCTGTCTCTGACATTCTGCCCTTGCGGAGAGGCCGTTTTTGGCCACTCTAGCCGTCCACTCGTCTCGAAGAACAAAATGAAGTAAAGCCGAGTGATTAACAGAAGGCCAGATAACCCTGTCTGGCCAAGCGCCATTCTCCGCTTTCGAAATGACAGGTACGCGCTCAGCTGTGGTATTGACTACGCCGCACGAAGTTTCAGCGCTCACTGCATCAAATCGCCTCAACTTGCTTCTGGCGCCGGGCGTGGCGCCCATCTGAACAGGTGCTTAGAGCCTCGGTGTTCCTTTTGGGGAGCCTCTCCGGTTACCGAGCGACAAAAGTAACGTCTCTCATGATGTGCAAACGCGCGCTCATTGCCAACTGCTGCCGCTACATACCCCTCCGCCCCAACAACCTTCATGATGTACTTCATGCGGTTGGTTACCACCACATCGCCTATCGCAAAGCTCAATGATAGGTTGTATAGCCGTGCCGTTAAGATCTACAAGGACAATTCTTTAGGTTTGGGTTCCTGCATGCAGCCTTCGGGTTCATCACCCGAACGGTATCGACAGCAGGGAAGGACGTCAACACCACAGCGACTGTATCACACTCCTCCGGACATTTGCACCAATTTACACTACGTCACAGGTGATCATGTCTGACGACGCCAATCAGGGCTGGGCTCGAACACAGCGACGACTGCCTGTGGGATTCACGCCACTCTTGTTGTGGTGGTCTCCATGATGGTGCAACTCTGTTACACCGCTGCACGTCTACCGAGAGCGGCAAGTGCCAGGCACAGATGCGGGTTGACATCCTACGGGTAGCAGGGATCTTTGGTTCAGCGGCTCTCCGTATCAGGCACAACTGTCAGGTACGCCAGTATGCAACAGCAGGCGCAAACGCCTCTGCAGCCCCACCTGCACTTCATCTCATGTTGATATAAAAGGTACGACTCGCCGTGTCACTCTTTCTGCACCGCTCTGGGCTCTCGACTTTCCTTTCACTATACGTTGCGTGAGGCAAGCTCCTCCGCTGCTACTTTCATTCATTCTCCGTGCCAATCGCATACTCGCTCTTGACCACTCTCTATTTTCTTCACCTTCACGTCAGTCGCAGCCATGTTCACTTCAACCTCTTTCGTCGCTGCTTGCAGCATACTCGCACTTTCCTTCGCCGCTCCACTTCGCCACAATGTCGCTACTCACGACATGGTCGCACGGAACACGTACATCATGTTTGGTGGTGATGGAACTACGACCACTGGCTGGCCATCCCGAAAGTCGTGGCTGAGTTTCGACGACGCTTGGTAGGTCTTGTTTCACTCTCATCACGATAATTGGCTAACAAGACAATAGGGACGCGAACCTCAAGACAATTCAAAGCTCTTGCCAAGTTGAAGGCTGGGGCGAGAACAACAGTGATACGGAGACGCAAGCTATCAAGAACAGCATCGTTGGAGAGTCCAGCTCGTCGGGTATTCCTAAGGTATCCTTCTACATCTGAAGGTTTTCCACAGTAAGCACATGCTAATCGTACACAGGAGTTCATCCTTGCCATCGTGATGCAGGAGTCCAAGGGCTGTGTGCGAGTTCCTACTACACGTTGGAGCCACGACAATCCCGGACTGATGCAGAGTGCTCAGGGCAAGGGCACTTGCAACCCCGATGGCAACCCACTCAGCCCATGCAAGGCGGATACCATTCGTCTTATGATTCACGATGGTACCGATGGTGATGGCCTCGAGACGACCTTGACCCAGTGCGTCGCAGACGCCGGTACGACTGATGACAGCAAGTGGTACAAGGCTGCTCGTCTCTATAACGCTGGTAGGATCACGGACAACAACCTTGGCATTGGACCTACTCCTTGTTATGCTTCTGATATCGCCAATCGTCTGACAAGTCCTTTCAACTGGAGCCCTTGCGACAACGCCGTCATTGGCACGCTCTCGAGCGCCCAAGGTACTGTTGCCAACACCAACAATGTCCCAGATGATGCCACTCCTACTACAACTACGACAACAACCACGACCACTACTGCCGCTGCCTACTCGACTGCACCTACTCCCACCAGTGGTGCCTTTGCAGAGGTCCCCCAGATCGCCCCTGCTAAGCCTGACCTCATTATTGACGGCGCCGCAACTGGATGTACCGACTATTATACTCCTCAGTCTGGCGATACCTGCGCCTCAGCACCAATTGAGTTCGCTAAGCTTCGCGAGCTTAACATCCAACTCAACTCAGAGTGTACCAACCTGTGGGCTGGCTACGCCTACTGTATCGCTGTCTAAGCGCTTTCAGCACGTCAGTTTCATATGTTCGATCTTTTGGTGGTTCTTTTCACATTTCTTGCTAAGCGTCGCTCGATGTTGGCGCCTTTCGCTTCACTTCTGCACATACCCATTTAGCGCAAGCTTGCCACCATAGCAGTGGCTAATAGACTTTGATGAAATACATGACGGAATGAAAGACTTGCTTCTATAAATTAGCCAGTTGCCCGATCGACTTCTTCGCTAGAGGTACGATGTTGTTCTTATACTTTGTGTGGGAGAGGGACAGAATGCAGGTCAGTCTGCAGCTGTACGCCATGTGGCTATGCTTGAGGTAAGAGCCTCGTTGAGCCTGAACTTTCTTGGCCCCTACATCCACCTCAACCCCACTCATCTCGACCAAAGATACCTCGAGTACGGCGTCCCGAGTCCATTGTTAGCTATTCACGATATGACTCTTCCTATGGATCGACGCGTTGTGCATTGACCAAACCAACGTACCGAGAAAAGCCATCAAGTGCAGCGAATGGGCAAGATATATGCCAATGCTGTCCTTGTAATGATCTGGCTGTCACTCAACTAGAGAACCTTGAGATGGCTCGTTGGGCCGGATCTTCATACTTTCACAATCACTCAAAGTAATGCGCCGAGAATCGAATCGTTGGGAGCTGTATAGAACTCTACCTATTAAACAAGAGCATGAATCTCACAAGAGATCCTGCTAGCGCAGCAACCTGCCCTCTACATGGAAACGGCATGTACGTCCTACCTGCGCTTTTAGAAGCACTTAGTAGATGCCGCTGGGATTTTCACAATGCCTTTGAGGTACCGAAACTACTATTCGTGTGCAATTCGTGTCAGAAGGACATGATCAAAGACACCTTGTGTGTGCTACATCAGTTCCTCCACACCTAAAGAAATTGCGCCAACGAAGCAATGACTGAGAGACAGATTGTAATCTTTGCAAATATTTGCAGGACGAGATTCATAGCTGGTAGATGATGCTCTGACTTCAAATTCCTGGATATCAAAAAGATTCAGCTGATAGCCTTAATATGAAAAAAAAAATGTTTTTATGATACGCCGCAACCATCAACGTACATCCTGCTCGGTATGTCCAGAAGGCCAGATCACGCTCCAGTTCAAAAGACACTCTACAACGGAACATGTTCTTTCTCGCGCATACACTTCTCAGAACTATGTCAGCCTGCCTTTCTCGGCCCTTTCAGACCCTTTTACTTCTTCCGCCACCCTTGAATCTCATCCAACGTAAGCACATACGCATCGTTGTACACCCTCTTCAGCAGATCCAAAGAATTCCAGACACCAGCACTGATGTAGTCGCCCGACCACACCACAAACCACGCCCAATCCGCCTGATACGCCTTGAGCTGAGCCGGCTCCATAACACTTCCAATCTCCGCGGCGGCGATGATCTTGGTATCGCCGGTGAGCGCAAGGAGGTTGTTGTAAGTAGCACTGATCGGGCCGTGGTCGTTTTGCGCGTAGGTGTCGGCGGAAACGATGTCGACATAGGAGTTACCTGGGTACCAATCTGTGGCCACGGAATTCCAGACCCAGACCAGATTCTGCAGTTTGTGGATGCGGGTTAGGCGGTCGAAGACGATCTTGTACAGCTTCTTCGCTGGCTCAGGGCCCTTGGCTCCCCACTATTGAAGTCAATTACTGTCGTCGAGGGATGCGGAAAGGAATGCATACCCAGAACCACTTCCCTTCTGCTTCGTGCAAGGGGCGGAAAAGCACGGGGACACCGTTGTCCTGCAACTTCTTGAGCTGTACCGCGATTTGGTCGATGTCCTTAATTAGAAGGGTGTAGTTCGCGTTGGTAGTATCCTATCTGTGTCAGCATCATCCCTTGATGACTACAAGACCTTCCCCTCCTACCCACCTTTAACGCCGTTTCGATGTTGAAGTCCGTAGCAGCGGTGTAGAAACCAGAGTACCACGGTTGAGTTGCATTGTCGTACAGACCAACAGGCGCACCCCAATGCCATACGAAGGTAACGATTCCGCCTTTCTTGTTGAAAGCAATAGCCTTATCGACGTCAGTGGAGGAAGCACCGCGATCAATTCTACTCTGCGTGTAGTCCATCAAGTCCAGCCCCAGAATGGCTGGCGTCTTGCCCACATTAGCCGTCACCCAGTCGAGGGACGCTTGGTCTTGTTGGCCCGAGAGGATGTTCTTGCCGTAGATAGATCCGAGATACTTGAGTAGAGCTTTTGCGTCAGCGTTGGCATTGGGAGAGACGGGTTGTGTGGTAATCTTGTGCGCGCCGCGCTTGGGTGAGGGCGAGAGGATGATAGAGTCGATCAGATACCAGCCCCAGTTGTTTTGAATTTCGATGGTATTGTTGCCGGCGTTCAGGAGGACTTGGCCGGCGGATACGGTGGTCCATGTCGTTGTACTGGGAAGGGAGACTTGGCTGCCTCCGACACCGTTCAAGACAACGTAGGTGTACTTGTCGCCATTAGGGCCGCTGTAGACGAGCTTGAGATCGTAGAGTTGGGACGCAGTTGCCGGAACGTTGAAGGTGATCTTGTCCGTCCCTTCGTCGAAGCCTTCTACGTATCCAGTGCCTGGGATTGTGTTAGATAGTATAGACAGGGAAGCTGGAACACACATACCCGAGTATCCGGCAACAGCAGTAGCAACAGTGACGCCAGACAAAGTTGCCGTTTCTGCTTGCAGTGTTGTTGTCTGAGCGCTTACGGCGCCAGCCAGAAGGCTTAAAAGACTTGCTAGTTTAGCAATGAACATGTTGAAATTTGATTCGAAGCGTCGTTCTCAGTCACTCCGTGTTAGTGTGGACATGTTTGGCTTATATCTTACAACTCATAATGCTCGATGCGCCGCGGTCTTGGTCGTCCGTTCTTGAAACAGATGAAGGGCTGCAGATACTGTGGAAGGCGGCCGCCAAACCCGGGGTACAGTATGGCGTACAGGACGGCATACCATTCGGAAATTTTGGAAACGGGGTGGACGAGGCGAGATGTGGACCCTTGAATGTGAGTGTGACCTATGTTAATATGTACAGATTGGAAGGGTGGCGGGAGCAGGGGTAGGAAACCGCCAATGAATTCTTGGCGACCAGGAAAGTGTACCTGGAAGTCGCCATATCCATGAGACAAATGTTTGAAACGTGACGAATGGTGGAAGATTCCTGTATTATATTGCTGTTGCCATCGCCACTCGGTATGAGCGAACGTCGTTGTTGTGACTTACTGACCAGCCACAATCAGCTTGGTGATATCGTCAACTTCTTTCGGCGTAGGTGTCAAATTCTCGCTACCGCCATCGACAACGAGAAGGTTGTCTGCATAGTGTCAGTATACTGTTGTCCATCTAAGTCCTTTCGCACTTACCCTCAATCCTCACACCGCCAACATTCCAGTACCTCTCCAATACCTTCTCGTCAATGTACTGTTTTTGCTTCTCATCCTTGAGATACGGCTCGATGATGAATCTGCAGAAGTAGATTCCTGGCTCGACTGTGATGACGCTCCTCGCAGGCACCGTTCCCCTGACTCTGAGATAGCGGAACATGCTGTCCTTGTCTGCGTAGTTCGCGTTGCCGCCAGTGTCGTGTGTGTCCATACCCAGATAGTGGCCCAAACCGTGAGGGAAGAACGCAACGCTTGTCCTTGCCTTGAAGATCTCTTCGGCGTCACCCTTCAGGATGCCGAGCTTGAGGAGACCGGCAATGGCGATCTTGTGAGCGAGCTCGTGGATCAAGTCCCAGACGGCGCCAGCCTTGAGTGCATCGATGCACTGCTTTTGCATATCGAGTACGATGTCGTAGATTGCGCGGCTCTCTTCGTTGAAGTGGCCCTTGATGGGGAAGGTGCGGGTGATATCCGAGGCGTAGCAATCAACCTCGCATCCTGCATCCAGAAGGAGTAGGTTCTGCTTGTTGATAGGCGCAGCGTTGTTGACGTAATGTAGAGTTGAGCCATTCTCGCCAGCGGCCACGATGGAATGATAGGCCTGGTTCTTTGCGTTGCGCTCGACACATGACTTCAGGAAAACCGCTTCCAGCTCACACTCGTTTTGAGCCTTAGCAGCAGCCTTCATGACGTTGATATGCGCGACAGTTGAGATTGCATTGGCTTTGCGGATAAGTGCGATCTCATAGTCAGTCTTGGTCACACGACAGTACTCAATGGCAGGCTTAAGCTCCTTGAGCTCCTTCTCTTTGAAGTTGAGAAAGGTGATGTGATCCGAAACCTGCTCCGGGATGGCATAGACGGTCGACTGCGATGTGTCTGTGGAGCTGGCCAAGTGGGAGTTGACATCCGCGGTGGTCTTGCAGTCATCAATATCGTACTTTGCCTTGGCCTCCTCAGGGCTCATGGGAAGTCCGGACCAGATGACCTCGTCAGGCTCGACCCCTGGGATGAACAGAGTGAGCTTGTCGGTGCTGATCTCATATGTGAGGTAGGAGTCTGGCAGCTCGCACCCACTGAGGTAGTAGAAGTAGCGTCGTTGCCTGCATTGAGTGGTAAGCATCTCCTGATAACATCTCCTGATAGCATCGGGAACTTAGTCACAAACCTGAAAGGTGCCTCTCCATCGTTGTCCTCGTTCAACTTTTGCTTCTGTGCCTCAAGGTAGATAGTTCCATTCTTATCGCCACCCTTCTCAATCAGCCATCTCGCGACCTTCCTTGCGTGCTCCTTGGCCGGGTACTTTCCCTTCAGAACCTCATCATAGTTTTCTGCGATACCCATCTTAACCACCGATGCAAGTCCACGAGGCTTGCTAAACCGTTCGGCAAAATTCTCGGGGTTGTAGAATCTGTTTGGGCGCGGCGTGAAGTTTCTACCGCAGTGCAAAAGTGGTTGCCAGAGAACGCGCGCGAGCTTCCTGCAGCTGCCCATGTGGCTGTTTGGGTGCGGCGGATGGCAGGTGGGGTTGGTGGGGGACAGCTCGAGCTTGACAAACGGCGGGTAGCCTCGGCGCTGCAAGAGGCAGGTACGAAGGAGCGACTTAGTCAGAAGATCGAAACACGAAGATGCACACTGGAGCACGTAGAAACGGAACCTTGGAATTACTGTGGTCATTCATGGTGTATTGAACGCTATTAAATTTGGGTGAGATCGCAACAAACGCCGGTAAACGTGCACATGTATAATGAACAACCTGCACCATCATTACGACTGATATAGAGCTTCCAACATGTCGTTCATCTAGTCGGACGATTTCGAACATCGTTGGTGGGATTGATTAATCCTTCCACCTGTTCAAAAACTTCGCCATGTCATCTGTAGGGTTAGGGGCAGCAGCGACCTGGGAGCTGGTCAGTTTACGTTTGTCGTCCAAATCACTTCTTAGCACTTACGGTGTTCTCCACACTGCTGACCGAGAATGTCTGACTCTGTGTGATGGTTGTCTGGATACTCGGAATCGGCAAGAGTGCTGTCGCAATCTTAACGCTACTTGTAGGGTACAACGGCTTTGTGTTGGTTGCTGTAACTTTCTTTGGCGGTACTGGCTGCATTGGCGCATATCGTGTAGGGCCTGTCTGCATTGTGTATGCAACGCCGTAGTCGCCGCTTGCGCCTGTAGTAGCGCCATCCGAGTCGCCAGTGGTGTCCTTCGTCGCAGGTCCGTCCGTGCCATCGAGGTCGTCGAGCGCCGCCTTTACTGTAGTTCCCCACGAGCCTGTCATGCCGGAGTATGAGAAGCGGTCGGAATAGGTTGTGAGTTCGCCGCCGGTCTTGCCGACTGCGACCATCTTGATGAAGCTGTGGGATTGTGTCAGTGAACTGTCCAAGCCAAAGGTGTGAGGAATCGACCTACTAGGCATTGGCAGGCGTGCTTGCACCAGGCAAGCCAGTCTCCACCAAAGCAGACGCCTTGTTGCCTCCGAGCGCAAAGTTACCCGCTGATGTGAGGACCTTGACGACCTGCTGCTCTGCGTCTTCCTGTCCACCACCGACCAGAATGAGTTGATATGTGGTCAGATCGCTGATACTGGGCCCTGTGCCACCCTCCTCCCACTCGACCTCGATCGCCTCGCCAGCTGTGAGCTTATCGCCAGCAGCCGGGCTTGTAAATTTGATGCCAGCGCTCACGAGAGGCGCAAGGGCTGCGAACGCAGTGAAGGGCAGTAGTAACCGCGTCATTGTGGAGGCGGTGTGGAGTGCGGAGCGAAGGAATGCGGGCAAATACGCGCAGGTCGTGACAGTCGTTGATCGAGGTGCGTGGCTTCGTTGACGTAGTCGCGGGGTATCGTGAAAGGGATTGTAGCGCGTTGAGAGTCGTGGAGGCGGTTAAAGTCGTGAACGTTGAGCTGGAATTCTAGAAAGTGGCTTGCTTGCCGCCAGGGGCACGATTGCGGCAATGACGATCGCCTAGCGCACTTGTGGCAGGGATGTGCATCAGGAATGCAACGACGCGCGCGTTCAGCCTTCGTGTGGGGTGTTCCAAGTTGCTCTTCATCATGTACAGCCCGAATCGGTATCTCATTGTGAGCAGTGCGCCTGTCGTTGCTGTCAATGGGCCTTGTGACTTGGTACGGTATCTGACAACTTGACATGAACCCTGCAGGGACCCGTCTCAACCATCTTGCGAGGGCACAGTGGAGAACGTGATGATCAGATGTACTTTCATTCCGTACCCTGGATATGTCTGGGTATATGTACGTAGCTATATTATGGTATCCAATGCCTGGATACATGCAATGAGGGAAAGCGCATGGTCAATTGCCAGCTCCCAAAATTTTGAAAAGGCCGCTTTGCAACCTATCGTACACAAGAATGTCAAAATGCCGCTGTTTTGTTGTTTGAACGCCGACACATGCTTAATGGGGATATCCTAGACAATCGACAAAGGAGATGTACCAAGGAAACGCTTCGCGCATTTTCGCGAATTTAAGCAGCAACTTCTCGACGAAGCTTGGGGTTGCCCAACTTCAAATTGAAAGACGTCGGCAGCTGACTTGTGATTGTGGCCGCTTGCCCCGCCTTCTGTAGCGAGATTGTGAGGTCCTTCAGTTTCTCTGGTGAGAAGATCTGGACGTTGAAGGAGAGGAGGAATTCCACACAGAGCTCTAATCGGCATAGCGCACCCTCATCGACACCTCCAACTGCAGCGAAGCGCTTCTGTGGCCAGCGGTGGTCCTCAAGTGCCTTCATTGCAACCAAAGCGCATGCAAGGATAAGGCGGTGCATGGTGCGGAAGGTAAGCGGGACGGCCTTATCGATAACGCAAAGTCGCAGGATGTAAGAACCAGCAGCGAGCCAAACAGCTGTTGAGAGTGGGCAGTACTTCTGGATGCGGTTCATGTACTCCTCGACACCCACTTTTGGGACGGTCTTTGAAAAGAACTTTCTTGCCATGTTTGCCCGCTGGAGGTGCTCCGGTAGCGCACCGGCGCCAATGTCATGCGCAATTGTGGGCTCATCGTGCTCTGCTTCCGCTGGTGAAAGCTGTGTTGGACGATGGTCCTCCTTGTCTTTTGGAATGGGTGTTGCAGGTCTTGAAAGTGCGCGTCGGTGGCCTTTCAGTGCAGCAAGGTTGTCCTTCGAGATGGATCGTGTGAGTGGTGGTGTTGCAGGCACGTCGCCCGCAGCATTCGCCATGGCGATGATCGCCCGCGAAATCAACTTCATGGCAGATTCCCTCGGCATCGTGCAAATATCCAACTCTTCCTCACTCGCAGGTGGTGACGGCGCTTCTTGCAGGGTCAAACTCCCAAACTCTGGCAGGACACCCGCATCACCTGCTGGGTTTGGTGCGGAGGGTGGCTCCATGGTTCTCGCGGATGGTACTTCTCGTAACCGGTAAATCAAGTGCTCTGGATGCACTTGCGGGAATGTGTGAGGCGTCGGGTTACAGATTTGAAGCATTGGGTCACAGGTAGATGGTGTTGTTGCCGGAATTGACCGATGGACTTGGGAAGTGGTAGTTTAACACAAGCAAGTAGATTTCCGAAGCCAGGAAGGTTTTGCGGTCCGATATCGTCAGTTGTTGTTTGTACGTGGCAATTGGATTCGAGGAGGTTCAAATAAGTTCAAGGTGACAATTGGTGCTGGCAAGTAATGTGGGTTCGACGTGGATGGGCTGCAACGGTAGGGCTGTAATGGGTCCGGGCGGTGAAGTGTTGTTACGCAGCGTCAGATAGTAGGCGGATCCGGTCAGGGGATATCTTGGAGTGGATGATGGTGATCGACAGAGGTGTATTGTGCGGAGGAAAGGGTAGATGTCGGAGTTTTGCCGTTTGAGAGGTCAAGTGACGCTAAGAAGATTTCCGTCTTGCCTCGAAAAAGATGGCTCACGATACTTCACGATCGTTTCCGAAGCACGGATGCCTATCTACTATAGCAGCGGAGGCCATGCGGTAGCGTATTGAGGCTGTTTTAGTCGCGTTTACTGCCGACGCGCCATCAGGCCGGACCCAAACGCGGTGTGAAATTGCAGATGTGTTGGCGAGCCACGATAGAGAAGGGTCTACGTGGAAGGCTGCAGCGCTGCGTCAAGGCGAGATGAAGCCCAAGGCAGGTCTCGTGCAGTGCAGAAACGAGCTAGACCCAGATGGCAAGACGGGCCGGGGGATAAAAGCTGAAGAGGAAGTATCCTCGTACCAGTATTCGACGCTCATGCAAGAGGAAGAATGGCTGGCAATGAAAGGATGAAGGTGTAATGGCGGTTAATTAAGGTTTAAGAGGACGACGGTTTGCATGTGGTGGTTGCAGCGGAGGGGGGTCGGTATAGGTGAGTGTTCACTGCGGGGGCCAGCCGCGGCTCAGACGCAGGGTCCTGACAGGGAGAGTAAACGAGACAACAAACAACAGACACGCTCGAGTGGGTTGCAGGTGGTTCCATGTGGAGAGTTGGCGTGCGCAATCACAGTGAGGGAGATTGATGGACGGCGGGCCAGATTCGCTCTATCCACAAATAAGGCCCCATCACCATCAGGGCCCGGAGCGTTCCTTCCTGATCGTGGCTATGTCGGGCGATTTCCTCCACCCCTCCGACAATCGCTAGACATTTCGTACACACCCGCTCTCCCTGCAAAAGCAAACAATATTGTTCAGCCGCTAGAACCTGACGAAACGCCTGACAGAGATGACTGTCCGCCAGGCCCAGGCTAATGCACAGTCTTCCCGAGGTGGACAGCATGCGATGGTCGACCGACCAGCGGGATTTTCCTCCGGTACACTCTTACGGCAGGCCGCTTTGCAGAACGTCAATGTGCAGCGCGGTCCCGGGAGCTATAAACCTGGGGATCGCACAACATGCAGCCAATCGCAGTGAAACGTAAGTGAGAATAGCGACGAATATTTCGCTCGCCCAGCTGTATATCACATGTACCTTTCGAATCAGCCTTTGAGGAGCTTCCATGTTGCTGCGACTGGATAGCAAGTCGGACCGGAAGACCGCAGCCACGAAGCATTCCTCCTTTGTGCCGCTGTTGCCAGCCTCGAGACAAAGAAGGGCAGTTTGTACGAGATGAACCCCGGAGAACTGTCATGGGACACGACTCGTATGCCAGAGTCTGGTAACGCCCCTCGTATCGTTCAGTAGCGCGATTCTACGTGAATTCCATAACCAAGCACCAAGCAACAAGCAACGGTCTTTGGCGAAGTTGGACCAACCACTGCATGCGCTATGAACCAATTGGAAGCCACCCTGATCTCATCTAACACTGGACCACAGTAGACTTGGTATTTACTTACGATTCTATCAAATTGCTGCCTTACAAGAGTGTTGAGGCGATTATCGCACGCTCTTGCACATGCAACTCGACGCTTGCAGCCCTGCAGGGGTGTTACTTCCATTACGTCCTAGTCGAGAGAGGACTACATCCGTTCCTCATCAAGACCTGAGACGTCCTAACACCCAATTGACAAACGCACGATGATCCGTCAATACATGAAGCTGGCGCACCGTCTTCTCAACAACATGTCGTCACCTGCGTAGCGCGGTGTCAGACCAAGATCGCACTACCTCGTCCCTGCGTTGAGCGGTAGCTATAGCACACTGACGTCAGCCCGCATCGCTAAAGTGAAAACATGGGTTGTTGCAAGTTGGTGTTGTCCAGCGGCGTGTAACCCGGATAAGCAACCCGCCTCTAGCTTGCAATACCATCAAAAGAGATGGCTGGTTTCGAACAACTGTCCGAGCCTTGGTAAAGCTTGACAACCTCCATCATGCGGGCTGCGATATTGAGTGTTTGGACGTGCATCTGGACCACGGCTCTGACGACATCTACGAATGGATTGTATAGCTTGATCGAACGACGTCTGCCTTCGCATCGCGGCCATTTCGAATTCCACCTAGAGGAAGCACATAACAGCTCAACGACTCAGAACGATGGGTACTCTATATCAACGGCCTCCAACGGCTCGATTGTCGTCTCTGGAAGCAGCTTGAGCGCTTTGAGCACTGGACTTCGCCGCTATCTGACAGATGTGGCCGATGTTGATATCAACTGGTCTATTGGAAGTCAGTTGAACAAGGCTGCATCGCCTCTGCCTGGAATAGATGGCACAATCACTGGTCGAAGCATCGTGCCCTGGAGATACTTCTTCAATACCGTAACATTCTCCTACACAACGCCCTTCTGGAGCTGGGAAGATTGGGAGCTTGAACTGGACTGGCTTGCCTTACATGGTGTCAACTTGCCTTTAGCCTGGGTCGGCTTTGAGAAGATCCTCTTAGATGTGTTTCGTGAAGTTGGCCTGACCGATGATGAGATCCTACCATTCTTTTCCGGCCCAGCGTTCCAGGCATGGAATCGCTTTGGCAACGTCCAGGGGTCTTGGGGCGGCGAGTTACCACTCTCGTGGATTGATTCGCAGTTTGCCTTGCAGAAGCAGATACTCGGAAGAATGCTCGAGGTTGGCATGACACCCATCCTCCCAGCATTCACTGGCTTCGTCCCTCGGTCACTGACCGACGCCTTCCCGAACGCAACAGTTGTGAATGGCAGTCGCTGGGAAGATTTCCCGCCCGAGTACACCAACACAACCTTTCTTGAACCCTCAGATCCGCTCTTTGCCAACCTACAGGACCGCGTAATTTCTAAACAGATCTCATACTATGGCAACATCACCCAATTCTATACCTTGGACCAGTACAATGAGAACGACCCGTACTCAGGCGACCTATCATACCTTCGTAACATCACTCGCGGAACCTGGCAATCTTTGAAGTCCGCAAACCCCTCTGCCGTATGGGTCATGCAAGGCTGGCTATTCTACTCAAACTCCGACTTTTGGACCAACGAGCGCATTGAAGCATATCTGTCTGGCGTGGAAGAAGACTCAGATATGCTTATTCTAGATTTGTTCTCGGAATCACAGCCGCAGTGGCAGCGAACGAATTCGTACTATGGCAAGCCGTGGGTATGGAATGAGTTGCATAACTATGGTGGTAACCAAGGATTGTACGGACAGATTGACAACGTGACCATCAACCCAATCGAAGCACTCGCGAACTCCTCGAGTCTAGTTGGTTTCGGTCTTACACCAGAGGATCAGGAAGGCAATGAAATCATCTACTCGCTGCTCCTAGACCAGGCCTGGAGTCACACTCCCATCGATACGAAACAGTACTTCCACGACTGGATCACAACGCGGTACTCGCACGCTTCGAATTGCTCCTCAACTTCCACCCTTCCATCCTCTCTGTACGCAGCATGGGAACTCCTCCGCACAAGCGCATACAACAACACCAACCTCGCCTCCAACGCCGTACCAAAATCCATCTTCGAACTAGTCCCTGATGTCACCGGCCTCGTCAACCGCACCGGCCATCATCCCACGCAGCTGAACTATAACACCGGGGTTGTGGTGGCGGCTTGGAAAGCATTGCTGGATGCTGCAGAGCAGGAGGAAGCGCTGTGGGCGCATCCAGCGTACCAGCATGATCTTGTCGATGTGGGGAGACAGGTCTTCGCCAACGCCTTCCTGTCCACTTACATTTCTCTTATTGCCGCATGGAACACGTCGACGCCTAGCAACACCACCGCTCACACCGTCTCTCAGCTTTCCACTCAGCTCTTGGGGAATCTAGAAACCTTGGATACCCTACTCTCTACACTCCCACAATCCCGTCTCTCAGCCTGGCTTTCCTCCGCACGCGCACGCGCCTACGACACCACTTCTTCTTCCACCAACTCCACCGTCAATGTCACTGCGTTGGCGGACTTTTATGAGTACACTGCGTTGAACCAAGTGACTCTGTGGGGTCCGGATGGGGAAATCAATGATTATGCGAGTAAGCAATGGGGAGGGCTGGTTGGACCGTACTACGGGCGTAGGTGGGAAGTGTTTCTCGACTATCTAACTACGGTGACGCCTAAGACATACAACGCGACGGCTGCGCGAACGGCAGTAAAGGCGGTCGAGACAGCCTTGCAAGTCGAGGGCCTGAAGAGCGGTTTGGTGGACAGCGCGGAAGGCAGGAGTGTCGAAGAGGTTGTTGAAGAAGATGCGCTACCTTACCTTCGAGGCGTTGGGCTGCTGTAGTAAGGAAGATTTGCAGCTCCTGAGCCAAAAAAAAAAAAACACTTTTTAGATGTTGTAATGTGACTGAAACTGTTCAGAACAGTACTGTACATCTGCCCAAACACTGACCATACTGTACCTCATGCTGTACTGTCACATGTTCCTACACGGGCTGCCACTTAATAATAGAGATATTCTTCTTGTCAAAGCCGCATGCGGACGCGGATCACCTCTCCACGGTCTCGCCACGACCCTCATCAAGGCGCACTTCGACACGAGGCTCAGGCTGTATACAAGATTAGTCAAAACGCCCCGGAAGCCAATGCACGCGAACGGATCACTGAAGAGGTATGAGCTGAAGCCACCCAAGCGCCTATGCAACTGCAAAGCACACTTAGATCTGACTCACTCTAGCCCTCTTCCTGGTGCTCCCAGGAACCACACTCGGCCCACTACGCCCAGGCCCATCATCGCTTCCCCTCCCGCGACTCTTCTCCTGCTGATCCAGCACCAACTGCAGCACATCATACGAGAACTGCGGAAACTCGAGACACATGGCCTTAAACTCTGGCTCCGCATCGTGGCGCAAGCTGTAACTCCTTGTCGCCCAGAACGCAGCCACGGGCTTGCGGATGGTCTGATCGTCGGGATTGGACTCCTTGTAGACGAACCGTGCGTAGGCGAGCTCGCCCTTGGCGGTGGATGCTGTGCGGTGGATCTTGGAGTGTGCGAGGGATCTGAGTTCGGGCAGGCCGAGGCGCTCGGCGAGAGTGTACACGCGGGCGTGCACGAGGAGGCCAACGCCGTCGTCGTCGGGGACGGGTTGGCGCGGGTCTTTTTCGAGGGGAGCGTCGCGCGCGGAGGAGGTCTTCTTGGGGAAGTATTCGCCTGTGTAGAGGTATTCGATTACGGAGCCCATTGCGTCGACGTCGCAGTCAGGGTAGGTGATCTGACGAGGCTGGAGGATGTCAATGTACGCTCTTCGAGCTGTAGAATGCGCTCAACATACAGCTCCTGGTGCAAGGCTCTCCACCTGCTTAGCGAGCTCTGGCGACTTGAGGATGACTGCCTTGTGGGCAGAGTATGTGGTCTTTGCTTCTCCACTTCCAACAAGAACCTCAATGACCGGGCTCTTCATCAAACTGAGCCATTGTCAGTTGTAAGTCCAAGTCGAGTTGATCAGAGCCTAGTATGTAACTCTGCGAGTATTGTGCGCGCGACATCGCGCATTTGACCCTGGGTCCAGACGAACTGCGCGCTCAATCGCGCCAGCCCAGCGCCCAGCAGTCGCTCAGCCTATTGCGCATCGTAACTGCCTCAATCACGTTGCTCTTTTCCGCCTCTTCTCCTCCAGAACTCATATAACGAGAAGCACACTTACTCAGCGAACAGAACGAGCTTAGGTGTCTCAGGCTCAAGCTCAGTTATGCCGGTTTCTTCCTCGCCAGCGCCGCCCTCAGCCGCAACCTCCTCGCCCATCTCGACGTCGGCGGCTGGTGTGCCTTCGATGGGTGTTGGCTGCTCGGAGTCCGCCATAGCGAATGTGGATTTACGCAAAGAAGTGAAGGTAGAACGAAAGTGGAGCTGGCAGTAAGTTTAGGTAGCTGTTATGGCGTAAGCAATTACGTGCGAAAAGTGGCCGGAAGAGCGCGTTGATAAAACGAAAAAGAGCAGCAATTGAAGAGAAGGCAAGACTTTCGGCGCGAGAGGGGTCGGATGGGGTAAACGTACCTCTTGGTGGTTGCGGAGTGGTTGGGACGGATGGGAAAGCGCTTGGGCAACGCGTAGAGCTTCGAGGCTAATGCAGGGACGCACTAGCGCGTTTTGCGAGCCACTGCATCACTGCTAAACTTCACACGGAACTCAAGTGGTAGTATTCCGAGGAGGTATATTTGGTTGTGGGTGGAGTTATGGAGGCTTGTGTTCATGGTATGATAGTTGCTTTGTCTATGCGTTGAGAGAGACTGAGATAAGTGTAGGAATAAGCTGAGTGTACAGGAAGCGCACCTTGATGAGGATGGTAGAGTAGCATGATCATGATATTGCACTTTAGTGCATGCAAGGTATCTACAGACGTGCAGCTATGCAAAAGTCGTGGGATATAGAGTCGCTCTAGTCAACGCCGGTCCAATGCCGCCAAATTAAGCCAATGTATGTAAAAAGTGGTAAATGTCAAAGTATAGTCGAAGGCTTTCAACAGAATGCAAACGTGCTGATGCATCTATAATCGTCCGCCGCGCTCGTGAAAGCGGTCGCCGGTTGTCGGGATGGGCTTGTCTGCCCTGATAACGTAGAGAAGGAGGTCTTCAAGCGGGATGAAAACGTAGAAGACCTTGTTGCAGAGGAAAGACAGCAGAACGAATGAAGTCGCAACCATGGCGTCCATGAAGTAGTGGTTGGCAGTCGCAACAATGGTGACCAGAATGAAGGTCGGGTATCCAAGGCCAACAAGCAGATAGAAGAGCTTCCAGAAAGCGTTCTTGCGCACCTCGCCGCGCTCGAGTGTTCGGCGGAAGAGTCCAGAGTGGTAGATCATGGTCATACCGATGCAGAACGAGTAACCGAAGTGCATGGATGGCATGGCTGCGAGCTGGTTGACGTATTTGCCGCTCATCCATACACTCTGTGCATCATCGTGGCGGACAGTGTCGAGGAAGCCATACTTCGAGGGGAGCAGGCGAGGAGGCATGCAGGGGTAGATGACGAAGGTGATGAATGCGCAGAAGTTGGTCAAAGTCATCGTTCGGCGGGCAATAGCGAATGTGTCGAAGGAAGGCGCAACATAGTAGTACCAGCAGATGAAGCTGCGAATCATTAGCTCGGGCGCGTTCTGGCAGATCGCACGGTGTACTTACCCAACGGTACCTGGAATGTGGATGAGGGCGTAGCACTTGTTCAGCACTGTGAGCGCATCCTGATGGCCGTGCATGAACCATTGCTGAACGCTCTGCTCACGGATGGGGAAGAGGAAGCTCAGCATGCCGTGCTCTTCAGCCTCCAACACTGCGATTCCATGCTCTTGCGAAACATCCCAGATGCCTCTGCCTGCAAAAAGCTTCGCTGACAAAACAGCAGTCATGCGGTAGAACGCATAGTTGATGACCCAGTAAAACATCTCGATTAAGAACGGGAAGCGCTGCAGGATACGACTGTGGATATTGTTCCTGAAACGCGATGTGTTGGGCATAGCGACCTTGGTACAGCACCATCTCCGTACCTTGGGCGGGTACTTTGTTGTGTTGACATCGTTGAGGTCGCTGTCGTCGTCGGAAGGGTATGAGAGAAGCGCATCTGACGAGCCCTGTGAATCGGCATCAAGATACCCCACGCGATCGTCATTCGACCTGTCGAAGATCCTGAAGTTCCGTCGTCGCGTGAGGGCCATCGCTCCAAAGAGGATGCTCGCTACCATCTATACAAGTGTCAGCGAACCGTCCCATGTCTGTTCAGACTGCCTGCAGGCAACTTCATGACACCCACCACAGGCTCGGCCCAGCCCGGTAGCTTCCACGCAGGCTTGCTGCTCCATTCTGGCTCGTTAGCCATAATTGTCGAGTTCATGGCTTGACGGCGAAACTATCCGTGGGAGTAGGTGATGTTGTATATGTGTCGCGTGACCGAACTGGAAGTGGTCTGCGGTGTACGAGAGGTGCCCTGAAAGTAGCGATCAAGCACAGGTCATGGGATGTACGTCCAGGTAAGCACAGCCCGGTTCTGGACGTCAAGATCGACAAGGTTGAAGTAGTGGGAGCCTTGGATTCGCTATAGTGCTGCGGTACGCCCGGATGCGAGAGGAATGTCGTGTGTCTTTCCCTCGTGGCTTCCAGTTTGTCACCAAAAGAGCGTGTAAAGAACCAAAGAAAGGCACAGCAGTTAAAGGGGAGGTGAAATAAGTGGAGATGCACCGGATAACGGGTGTTGTTCGATGCGGTTCCTGTTCATCCCTGTGTGCCCCCGATTCTTTCTGGTCTTGGCATGGTCCACGCGTCAAGCTCAAGGTTTGGAAAGAGCGCCGCGTCATTGACCGGCGGGCTCGACCGCTGCTGAAGCCTTTGCAGCGGCTTGTGGGGAATACATTCTGGAGCTGCGTCTCCTCAATTCACTGTTCCTTCTCCCCAGCAACTTTCATCAAGCTGTCACGCGACACTGTTCACTCATCGTTAGAGTTACTGCGGAAGACCATTCATGGCGCCCTGACGCAAGCCAAGCAGCCGTTATAAGCCCGCGCGCCGTCCAGCGGATGGTTATTTGCAGTTCTAACTTTCTTTGATTCATGGCTAACTCGTTCAAGCGCAGGGGGCTAACTGTCTTCAGACGACATTTCAAGCAGAGCCTTTCAGAGGCGGACAACCAACTGCAGCACTGCGTATACGACACACGTCCCCTAGCGGCTAAAACATCATCCCTTACGACGTAAGATTGCGCAGCCATTGCATTGAGTGATCACTCGTCAAACTTCACTCCTCCAAATCATGCCTCGGTGTGATGCTCGGGCAGCGCGCCGAGCCACATTGCGCCGACAATCAAAATGCTGCTGAAGACACATCTTGGGTGGATCTGGGCGTTCGTTGAACGCAAACGAATGCGACCGACTTTTCATCGAGTGCTGTGTTGTCGCCAATTTCAGGCCAGCTATTATTACCGCCGGCGCCACCATTTCCAAGGCTTGCTGACTCCTTCCCGCAGCGCAGGTCCCGATGTTTCAGCCCTGCAAAATACGAGCGCATACGAAATCTGATCTGGGCGTCGATCGAGCGGACCATCCGACAAAAGGTCGTCGCTGCTGTCGTTGTACAAACGTCCACGATGTTCGTTCATGCCTTTTGATCAAAGACACAAGATGTGGTCATGCCAGCCACGCGACTTTGTGTGTCGATCGAATGCTTGCTTCGTGCGCTACGCAGCCGACAGCCGAAGTGATGTGGGTGGCCTCGTCCATGGCCTGAATCCACATCTTCTGGTAGAAGATCGTCATACCCACCTTGAAATGCGACCTTGAAAGCGGAGAGCGAGTTGTTGCAACAATGCGACGACACTCTGCGACGACCGGCGCGACCATGGGTTGGTAGTTTGGATGCGTTGTCTGCTGATGTTATTCTCAGACCATCGAAGACCACTGATTGACGTCAAAGCTTCTGCCTCCTGGATAGCTCTGCAGCACGCGACACGAACTTCGCAACAGTCAGTCGAATTTTCTGCAACGTCATAGACTTTTTCAATTTCAATAACGACGAGTCTGCGATCTTGCAACCGAGCGAGGCAGTGCCTCTGACCAACAGTTGTTCCTTGAGATTGTTAGCTGTGCCTGCTTAACTGTTGTCTAGTCTGACAGGCAGCAACCATAACCCTGTTTCCATGGCGCATCCTCGCATTGTCACGACCTTGTGCCACGCCTCTCCGTTGACCTTACAAGAAAAGACAACCTGTTGTTGAGCAACTATACTCGAACATGGTCAGCATTGGCAGCAACCCGCAAATCGTGGGTTATTTCTGGCCCCCACAGCTTCGTCTGGCAGCGACGACCACGAGCTCTGATATACTTGGAACAAAAGACTTACGAAACAAACATGGGAAAGCGAGGTACGAGCATGCAGCGGCTGAAAGCCTTTTGTCTCGCTGAGACGCTGCAGCCTTTCTGTCATGCTGGGCAACAATTAGCGACTCCTATGCAGGCATTAAGCCACACACATGATTTTCCGCTCTCGACACGAGCTCTTACCAACTTCGACTTCAGCTCCGAGGAGCGGGTACTGTACCTGCGCCGGCGATGACCAACCTGGTCAGTCAGAGCAGAGCTGGATCTAAGACATCTCTGAGCTATTCTTACAGCTGCGCTGCTCGAAGTGCATCGTTTTGCGAAGTCGGAGAGACCCTCGAAACTTCGTAGCAACACCAAATCAGCGCACAAGGACTCCCTATGGGTACGTAAAGATAGCGTCACGGTAAGAGCGAGTAGTGGTCGTTGTGCGACGGGCCGGTAAGCTTCATTACAGAGCAGTCACAGCTGCAGATCGAGGTAAATGCCTGGCGACGTAATTTGAATTAGAAGTGTAGACAGTTCTATCAAGCCACCCTTCTACATTGCTTATCTGGCAAGAACAAGTGTACTCATCCTCAGCAGCTTTTCTTCAATCTTTCCCAGGGTCCGTAGCTCCTGTTCGCGAAAGGCCTCTTCTTGCAACATTTACTCCTTCCTGACATTGTCGCGACCGCACCGCACCTTCCACGAACAGGCAGCATCTCTTGCGGACGCTGCCTACTACAATCGCCAAAACGTATCCCATCTACTTCCTCCCTTTGCACCCCTTCTCAATCGCCATCAATCTCCACCGTACCAACGCTGCAAACGTTCAGTACCCAAACGTGCATTTCATGGCTACGGCATCCACACGGCCAAGCAAGAAGGTGACCTTTTTGTCAGGTGCTCGACAGTGTTCACATGTTGACACGTGTAGTACACAGCATCGTGCCACTGCGGCACTGTCCGTTACGCAGTGACTCTCTCACCTCCCCTGGACGACCCTGAAAGCTGGGTCGTGGAATGCAATTGCAGCATCTGCGCGCGCAACGGCTACCTCAACGTGTATGTACAGAATACCTGCATTGAGTTCGACCGCAGCGCTGGACTTGAAGACGGGGGTGTCAAGGTCTGTCTCTTTGCTCACATTTGCACCAGACGTGAATGCTAACGTGTATGTAGAAGTATACGTTTGGCAAACGACGAGTGCAGCACTACTTCTGCCGTCATTGCGGATCCAGTCTCATGGCTGAGAGCATCGAACCTGGCTTCTATGAGGGTGTCAAGGCACTGAATGTAAGGATGTTTCATGACGTTGATGTGCAGATATTGCAGAGGCGACGTGTGGATGGGAAGAGTCTATAATCAAGCCTTATGGTGAGGTCACGGTGGCATTTGTATGGCTTGACTTGGTTTGTTCTCATTGCATGATCTATCAGATTGGCTAAAGGAAATTATCGGTATGCTCACAGATTATAACTACGAGCACATTGCCGATACTACACGTAAAGAGCGGCGAACCAACAACCGTGGACACTCTACCTACACTCGCCTCATTTTCTTCTTCGCCACTCTGCCTTTCTCAGAAGCTCTGGGCCTCAATGCCTCAAACGATCTTCAGCCGTCTCACCTCGCCCAAAGTCCCTATATTCGAAGAGATTGTACCGCTTTCGGATGGCTTCGTAACCGGTATCAACGATATAGGGTTCAGGTGTGTCGGTAGGCTTTTCGGAGTCATACAGGGTCTCTTCCTCAACCTGCTGATCAGGATCGTCTTCGTAATTTTCCGGAACAGGATCCTCAGCTTCCCACTGCCCGTCTTCATTGTCTTCGTTACCTTCTGAATCCTCAACTCTATTAGCAGCGTTACCTTTTGCATCTTGCTCTATAGGTTCATTCCAAGTTTCCTCACCGTTAGCTCCCCTGAACAACTGGCCACATCTTCAGCGCAGGCTCGAAGATAGCCTGCAGCGCTGATGGAAGCGCCCCTCCTCTACCTGGCTACTCTACGTGTCTGTGGCGAGGTCCCATGGACAAGGTGTCAAGGCCGTGGATTGTCAGGCTCATCGGCAGGGTTGACAACTTGTGCGTTGTCTGAATCTCAATACAGACCGCACTGGCGGTGTGAGGGGGTCTGAGCGGGAAGACTGAGATGATGGAACCAGAGGTGGAGTACGTAGACATCACCGCCGAGATGGAGGGGGCGCTTTTGGGCCACTTGACCTAGAAAAGGAAGAGTCGCGGTACTCGGAGGCAGAGTCAGCGGAAGATCCACCGATACGTTCGCCGCTTCGTTCGCTTCTGTTGCTGCTGCTGCCAGCATCGCTGTTTCTCTAGTTCTCGTCATTCTCTGTATCATCTTGTGGTTTCCCCTTCTCAGTTTCGCCAGTATCTCACGACAACGTAGATGTAGGGTCCACTTGCTGCATCTCGATCTCGAGTTTCGATGCTCCACTCATAGTCATTGTACAAGTTGTCCCCCATTCTCGCAGGGTGCGAAGAGAGTCCTTTCCTTGAACAATTGACTGTCCGGTAAATGAATAAGGATGGTTTCTGTGAGCCAGTACACAGCATCTGCGGTTTTCGGGTTGCTCACTCGGGCTGTAGGATCCAGGTTGCGCCTGACCGTCAATGACGCTGATCTCTGCTAGTTTCTTGTCGATGGTGAGCAGCGCCCGATACGCTCGTGCATCGAGCCTTTCCAATCTTTTGTAGGTGGCTTGACATTCGACCCTGTTAACTCGCTCTCCAGATCTTGCGTTGGCCAGAAGTGCATTCTTCGATCTAAGCGTTATTTCGTCAGGAGTCTCCTCCAGATTAGAAAGCAGCTTATCTGAAAACGCGACGGTGAACCAGCCCTGTGAACCTTCACATTTCCTCATGACGTCTTTTCACGCAACCGCGACGTGTGAGTCGCATATTGTCGCTGTCGCCGCTTGCTCAATCAGCATGGTGGCACGGTGTGTGCTAATATGGAGTCTGCCGCGGCGAGCATACTGTCGAAGCAAGAGGTTGAGAAATTCGTCAACGTTAGAGGGTTCAGATCATGCTGTGGCCTCGTTGTCCCTCGCAGTGGAATTGATGTTGAGGAAGCTCTCGACACTTAGCTGTGCAAAGTCAGCTCTGTTGTGCAAGATATCCAGCCATTCGTGCAGTGTGCCCACTTCTTGTGTAGCAGCCATGGCGAGCTTGTCTTGTCGTAACGCGAACTCGAGGGCATCGTGTAGATCATTGATACAGTCAGTGCCGTCGGACTAACACTGTTTCTCGGTGCTGAGAACAATGTATGCTGTCAATAGAAGGTGCCAAAGAACCTACTTGTCACGTCGAACAACATTGTGCATCCATTAGGGCTTGTGCTTGAACACACGAAGTCCACGCATTTTTGGAAGACAAAGACTGATCTCGACACAATCAGACTCGAGCTTCCCTGTGGTGGCGAGGTACATGTTGAAGGCCTGCATTACCGAGTACTTCAGACCGCCACAGTGCCGGTGCTGCAATCTTTGGGGTGTGGCGAGATGGCGCTCACAGAGGTACCGTCATGCAAGCAATCGGCCTGTCTCTGTTAGCGACAGTCTGAGGTGATTGGGAGAGCATTGGTTGCCACAGCAGCCTTGAACGGGGGGTACCGGAGAGTGAATGTCAGGGGCTCACGCGCTCACCCCAGCCACAACCTTGCGTCTGTCGCGAGTACATTCGAGGAAGCAAGTTCGCATATGTGTTTTGCATCTGTACCACAACAACTGTTGCACCCTCAACCCCACACTGACCACTGAACCTCGTCGACCAAGGGGGGAGTTTAGATCGCGCGAAGATGGCGCACACCATGGACACCGACTACGACTTGCCCATCCCAACGCACCGATCGTGTGTACGCGACGATTCACAACATGACAAACCGCTACCGTTCCGCTATCAACTACAGAAAGTTACTAGACTAACTGCCGAGAACTCGACGCCCTTCACGCTGCCAAAGCAACGATCCCAGCTTGAGTCTATCCCGGTCGAGTTACGTCGAATGATTTGGGGATTCCTAGGCCTTGAAGGCAATAACAAGCCGCTTCAAAGCGGTTTTGGGTCTACCGATTGGTACGGTCCTGCCTCTACCAACGAGTTGTTCTATGGCCATGACTCTGCGTGGCACCCCGACTTTACTACTTCTGATGGCAACGAGGTCTTGGTCTTCAGAAAGGCCATGGCTATCAACAAGAACATTCGTTCCGAGTTGTTGGACATACTGTTCGAGGGAGCACGCGTGAGGATCCGGCACCATCTAAGCGACCGCAAGATTTTCTTCCGTTGTCGCGATGCACACGAGTAAGCTTTCGATTTTAATAGACAGTTTCAAATTGCTAAAAGGCGTCAGTAAACCCGTTCTAGGGCGCATGATCCACGCATGTTCAACCTTCGAGTACCTTCGACACGTCTATCTTGGACGATGCTACGACGACTATGATGAAGCGCCACACTCTATGCGGGTCTGTAAGACGCAGGTTCGCCGTCCGATCATGAGGCGAGCTGAGTCCATTCGCTTCATTGCCGATCATTGCCCGCTACTCGTGTCGTTGCAAATTGTAGTCAGTCCGTGGCCAAGAGATCATCGACACGGGTGCGAGACAAAGCGTTCGATCCGCTTCTGTGAGCTAAAGCCTATCGTCATTGCTCTTCAGTGTGTCACTCAGAAGTGTCCAAGCCTAGAAACCTTGAAGGCTGTCACCCCCATCAAGCCTTGCTCAGTGCCTGCAGTTGGCACCATCTACCGAGAAGGAAATGCGCATGAGGAAGTGAGGGGCCTCGACCTGACGAAAACGCCGATATATCTGAGAGAAGAGCTGGTTGAGGCATGGGCGAACACCTCCCTGCGAAAAGTCATTGAACTCGGCACCAACGACCGCTACCTGTACGGTCGCCTATATGGCCTCTGGCGCGCGTTCAGCTGGGGACCAGGCGAGGGTCGCTGGCAGTGGTTTCGAACGAACGTCCTTGGCGAGGTCGAGTTCGAAGACGTTCAGTCGGTGTCGTGAAGGAAGGTACACTAGCACCCAACCTTACCTAGTGTCCGGTACATCCTTCCGAACTATCTCACAGCCACTTGACCTTCAAAGCTCTTTTGGACTATTCCTTGAGGGGCATACGTCATCGGCTGATACATGTCGCAACTGCTCCGCATCTCAGCAATCCTTTGGCTGTCTCACTCGATTGTGCTTATTCGGCGAATGGCACCAAGTTTGGAACGCGGAGTGTACAAGGGTCTGTGTTTTTGGCGGATACGAAAAGACGTTCATTCGGATGTCAGCAAGCGGGCTGTTGGCGTGTTGCAAGGCTCGATGTTGGATGTTGCGAAGTCGACTGACCCGGAGCTGCCGAATGGAAGGTTGGCCTGTCCGGAATCCTCGGATGCTTGGCTTCGGGATCGATTTGATGGTTCACACGTCAACCAGAATAAGGTCACTTTAGTAATCGTAGGATTCAATAAAGCGCATTTGTCCATTCAAACTTGCCTATGGACGTGTTGTGCGGCCCAGTCAAATCGTACATAGCCTACCATTGAGACACGACTTTAAAGACATACCGCATTCGTTCGCGACCATCCTCAAAGCCACTGCAGAGCTTCATTTATACTCCTGAACAATCTCAAGATGTTCGAGCTCGCCAACAACTATTCAGCCTATCACCTGATCCCACAATCTTCCGACCTCGCGCTCTCGCCCCCAGAATCCTACTTCTTCATCACCGACTTCCTGATCATATCCTGCGGCGTCCTGTACACATTGTGCTACCTCTTCTACATGACCCGGACTTACAGCGACCGTTTTCTAGCCGGCTCCGTACTCTTTCTGTCCCAGACCATGGCGTATGAGCTCTACTACGCGTACGTCTGCACTACGACAACGTGGCAGCGCGTGTGCTTCTTTGTATGGTTCATGTTTGACGTGAGTTTTGTTGCTGTGGCGCTGAAAAGAGCGTACAAGGAGGAGGAGAGACCAAAGACTGTTTGGAGACTGGTTTGGTTGACAGCATTGGGGATCGCGTTTTTGTGGAGTTGTGGCCAGGTTTGGCCGGATGAGAGGGAGCAGTTGACTGCTTTCTGGACGGGAGTGTACTTGGAGCTGCCGATTGGGTGGGGTCAGGTCTACTATCTGCTGAAGAGAGGAGATACAAGAGGACAGAGCCTGGAGATTTGGTGAGTACCTCGAGCCTTCAAGGCAATTGAAGATGACGTTGAACGATTGGTCTAGGATCACGAGATATCTTGGCTGCATTTGCGCATTTCTGGTGTTCATATGGCGATACCTCAATGTGCCAGCGAACTGGAGCTATGTTGGCAGCTTCTGGAGCATTGCTGGTATGGTCATCACGTTACTTCCTGAGACAATTTACCCCGTCGTGTATGTCTGGGCGCACAAGAAAGAGCGTGGAGAGGAGAAGACAAAAGTCGAGTGAACAACGGCCGCACAGACACCTTCTGTGTCATGTAGTCTTGTCTTGAGGTATCCATGGGACTCTTGGCCGGCAGACTCGAACGATGTCGAGTCGTTGTTCAGGCTATCGAGTCGTATTTATGCACGTCGGCCCGTGCTGCGGACGATCGGCCATTCAGTTCATCTCAAAAACTTTCATAAGACGGCTCAGGGCGACAAGTTGCAACTTCCAAGCCGGGAAGACGGCGCCAGCGATGTATTTTCATGAGGACGCTAGAAATCGGCAAGCCTGCGACACAGCTGCGAGACGTTGACGACTCTGGCTATGCAAGGACGCCCGTTGTTGATTTGGAATGCACAGCAAGATCAAGATCTCATCGGCTCGTAACGACATCGACAGCGGCTTGTCGAGCTGTGAGAACATCGATCGTCACTAGGAAAAGGAACAAGCTTCACGCCGCGGACTGACTGGCCTCGGCAGGAGCGAAGATCTGACCCGTTTTCGAGCAGGCGCCACGATCGTTCGATGGCTCGGAATGCCAGCCGCTACCAATATCACATGTGCGCCAATGATGTTTCGCATTATCGTACGCTAGCAGCGATCATCAGCCACAGACAGGCGCATTGGTCGCAGCTTCCATGGTCGAATGCAGCTAATACTGTGTGACGTGACGTCGACGGTCTGAAAACATCGTTTCATTAACCTCTGTTGACTACAATCAATCCGTTCCTGGGTATCTTTCTCTCTTTTGCGACTTCTCCAGGCTCAATCACCGCGTGAGGAGCACCCGTTCCAGCGTCGCAATGGCGCAACAAGGCGAAGCCGCGGGCTACTACACTGGCGCACCACAACAGCCACAACAAGCATATTATCAAGGCCAGCAGTATGGGCAACAGCCGCCCATGAACTACAGCCAGCAACCTCCGCAATATGGCAACAACTACGTTCCTCCACAGGGTCCACCTCCTCCACAGCACCCACAACAACAAAATGGCTATGCTGAGACGAACTATGGTGAAAAGCCAAACTTCGACCAGGCCTTTAAGATCGAGCGACCGAAATACAATGACTGGTGGGCTGGTCTGCTGCTCATCGCAGTATTCTTGGGTTATGTTGCAGTCTCCGGTCTTGCGATCAGAGGATATGGTGAGTGATGCGCTACATGTATATCATTTGTGAGTACTGACCTTCCCAGCGCAAAACATCAACTTCAACGGTGGTATCTACGGCAGCAGTAATGACTTCGGCCTGGACTCCAACACTGTTATCCTGTTCGCATTTGTGCTCGGTATGGCCACTATCCTCAGTTACGCCTACATGTGGGCTGCGCGCGCCTTCACGAAGCAATTCATCTGGATCACCGGTATCCTCAATATCATCTTCGGCTTCGTCACTGCGCTCTATATGCTTTCGCGTCGCTACTGGTCCGGTGGCATTGTATTCCTACTTTTCAGCGTCTTCTACGTAATATGCTTCATCAGCTGGATCCCCCGCATTCCTTTCAGCGTCCTGATGCTGCAAACCGCAATCGACGTCTCGAAAAAGTATGGCCATGTGTACCTGGTGTCGCTGATTGGAGGCCTCATCGCTATGGCATTCAGCGCTTGGTTTTCGGTCACTCTGGTCGCCATCTATGCCAACTACCATCCTGGCAAAAATCCTGCCTGTAATAATGGGACTGGAAGCTGTAGCAACGGCAAGGTCATTGGTCTGATCGTGTTTGTTACCTTCGCCATGTACTGGTTCTCTGAGTAAGGTGCCCCCCTTGACGCGAGATGGCGTTGCTGACGGTTGTGCAGATGGCTCAAGAACACCATCCATGTAACGATTTCCGGTGTTTACGGCTCCTGGTACTTCAATCCAGATGGCGAAAAGTTCCCCAAGGGTGCGACTCGTGGCGCTTTAAAGCGCGCCTTGACCTACAGCTTCGGCAGTATCAGTCTGGGAAGCTTGCTTGTAGCCATCATCCAGTTCCTGCGACAGCTGTGTTCTGCCGCTCAGCGCTCGGCTTCCGGAGACGGCAACCTGGTTGGCTCGATCCTGTTCTGCGTCCTTGGTTGTCTCATTGGTATCCTCGAATGGGCTGTCGAGTTCCTGAACCGATATGCGTTCTCGTACATTGCGCTTTACGGCAAGTCGTACATCGCAGCTGCTAAGGACACCTGGAAGTAAGTTTGACTTTGAGTGTTTCCACGCTGTTCACATGCTAAAATCGCGCAGAATGATCAAAGACCGCGGTATCGACGCCCTGGTCAACGAATGCCTCATCGGCCCGGTCCTCTCCATGGGCGCAACCTTCATCGCATATGCGTGTGCTCTGCTTGCATACCTGTACCTGATCTTCACATCACCGGCATACAATGCCGACGGCGGCTACACTCCCGTTGTTGTCGCGTTTGCTTTCCTTATCGGCCTGCAAATCTGCAAGATCTTTACCACCCCGTTGAGCAGTGGTATTGACACGATCTTTGTCGCTATGGCTTGGGATCCGGATGTCCTCATCCGCGCGCATCCAGATCTGTATCACCGCATGGTGGCTGTGTACCCTCACGTGCAGCAGGCTATTCACGCGTAAAGTTTGAGTTTGAAAGTGGAGGTGAGGGAGAGGCTGTAATGGGTGGGGCTGGTGGTAATGACATTTTTTGCAAAATCAGATCACGATACACACGATACACGGTACGTACCTGTAACAATCGATCAATCGATGACGATCGTTTGCAAGCCTCAAGAGATGTTACACCAGGATGTGCGACTGAAGAAAACGCGCTTGCCCCACTTGGCATCAGCTAATGGCGGGAACGGAGAGTCTGCTTGGTATGAACCATGACGTCGTTTACTCCACCACCGTGTGAGAAAGTGCTGGGAAGCCGGACCGTGAACGAGCAAGGCGTCAGAAATTGCCGCGAGCTGCGGCAGAGTTGCGCCAGCACTTCTCAGAATGGTATGTTCGGAGCGCGCCCTCCACGGCCGAGAGGGAACGTCGAACATTCTCGAGGTGAGCAGTTGGGCAGCATGACAGCACGTCCATCTACTTTGTGCGATTCAGCCGCACAGCAACAGGCAAATCTCAAGTCGCGCATTTCATCTTACTATTGAATGCCTCCAGGCTCCCGCGTCGCTGTAACGAGTAGCCGTTCCTCCCTAGCCGCCAATCGGGTGTTTGCTGCAGCGTCATCGCGGGGTGCATCGCCAGCTCACTCGTGCCCCCAACATTCACCATTACTTGCTATCAGCCCTACCTTGTAATTAGCACTGCGCTGCAAGCAACCCAGTCACACACCGCCCGTCCCGCAAGAACCTTCTGGCCAGGTAAGAATCCACAGTAGTTGCATTATTCTGTTTGTAACTCCACACTGCCTTTGCACTACCTGCCACTGCGTCGGATGGCCCTAGCTCCTACCATAAATACCCCTCATCAATACCTTCCCCTCCGATCGTCAACAAACACGTCTTCCACTTTCCTTTCACCACACCCCGAGTTTCTCACCGGCCGTGAACAGTACGTCTCTCTCTCCTTTCACCACCTTCACCACTTCTATGAATACCCAATTGACCTCTATTGCTAGCTTTCCTCGCCTAAACCTCACCTACTTCACCACACACAACTCTACCCGCACAACACACGCATCATGAGCTACGAGAAGAAGGCTGTTCACTTCGGCGGTGGAAACATCGGCCGTGGCTTCGTCGCTGAGTTCCTGCACAACTCTGGCTACGAAGTCATCTTCGTCGATGTCATGGACTCGATTATCGATCAGCTCCAGAACACCAAGTCGTACACAGTCACCGAGATTGGTGACGATGGCGAGCGCCAGTTCACTATCGACCACTACCGGGCCATCAACTCCAAGCACCAGCTGGACAAGGTCGTTGAGGAGATCGCTTCCGCCGATGTCGTCACATGTGCCGTTGGTCCCAACATCCTGAAGTTCGTTGCTGACCCCGTCGCCAAGGCCATTGAGGCCCGCAAGCTCGACTACCCCATTGCCGTCATTGCCTGCGAGAACGCCATTAACGCCACAACTACATGGAAGGGCTTCATCGAGGCCAAGCTGAGCGAGGAGACTCTCAAGAACATCGGCCAGAAGGCACGCTACGCCAATTCGGCTATTGACCGCATTGTGCCCCAGCAGGACCCGGGCGCGGGCCTGAACGTCAAGATCGAGAAGTTCTTCGAGTGGTGCGTTGAGCAGAAGCCATTCGAGAATGGTGGCAAGAAGCCTGCGATCGAGGGTGTTCACTACGTCGATGACCTCGAGCCCTACATCGAGCGCAAGCTCTTCACTGTCAACACATCACATGCCACTGCCGCCTACTACGGCCACAACCGCAAGATCCCTTACATCCACGAGGTTCTTCGCGACAACGAGCTTCACGACATCGTCCGTGGTGCCGTCAAGGAGACAGCGCACTTGATCGTCAGCAAGCACGGCATCTCCGCGCAAGAGCAAGATGATTACGTGGAGAAGATCGTCAAGCGCATCTCTAACCCCACTCTCAAGGACAATGTCGAGCGTGTCGGTCGTGCTCCCCTCCGCAAACTCTCCCGCAAGGAGCGCTTCATCGGCCCCGCTGCTCAGTTGGCTGAGATGGGCGAGAAGGTCGATGCTCTGCTGGGCGCCATTGAGATGGCCTACCGCTTCCAGAACGTTCCGGATGACGAGGAGTCTGTCGAGCTAGCTAAGATCCTCAAGAACAACTCCCCCGAAGATGTCGTCAACCAGGTCAACGGTCTCGACCGCACACATCCTCTCTTCGACAAGATCGTCCCGATTGTCAAGAAGGTGCAGCAGGACACCAAGGGCAGCTCTTCATTGTAGCTTTAGGAAGGGAAATGGACGCATGAAAAGCGTGAAGGCGTGATTTATTCTGGCGAATGGAGCAAAAAGGTACTGAGCGATGGTTCTACTTAGCGGGTCTTTCCTAGCTTCTCACGATACTCCCACAGCGATCCCATTTAGCGGGCTGTGACACATGAATGATACATGATTGATGAACTTTACTCTGTTCCCTCCATTCTCACTTCGCCTTGCTCACATGAGCACTACTGGCCAATATGTCGTTCGTCGCTCTTGTTATTATCTTGCCGCTAGCATCTCACAGCAAGGCCTTCTCACTTGCACTTTGTCGCCACCAAACAAGCATATGGGTCAGGTATTATAAAAACGTTCAAACAAGGTTGCCTATTCCTGATTGCAATCGATCTTGTTTCTCCGCAATCGAAATGAAACTAATGGATTTTCATGGATCTGCCGCTTGGCATGTCGAACTCGGATTTCGACCCTTTCATGCTTGTTTCGCACGTCGAAACAACTTCACAGCCTAAACATGAACTCGGCCCCTTTGATCAGTCAATTCTTCTGCTTAAAATCGGGACGGCTCCATCGCAAGAAGTGCGGATGAGCCAAATCTTCAAGATTTGCTCATCATGCCCTTCTGTCCGTCAATTGGAAGGTCTCTCATAATTCACCTCTCTCCATCGTACTTCCGCATGCTCCTGCGCTCTCTGTTCTTTTTGCCCACACATGTGTAAAAGTTACACTTAGAGAGCGCACGCTCTGACCAGAGATCATCGACACAAGGTGCATATTTGGTGGCGCCGATGTTGAACAAGAGTCGATCAGCTCGCGTTTGCGTCCTCGAAACTTTGAAACTCTGTTTGGACGTCTAGTGTGCCAAAGTTCTGGAGCGGCTTCACCATGCTTTGTGAGTGCGCCTTTAGAGCTCAATGTCTATCTCGACGAACATGAAGCTTACCTTTGCTCCTTTCGTTCTCATCCTGGTTTCGGATCATCGATACGATACCGAAGAGACTACTGGTGGGAGATATGCTCTGATCCAAAAGACAAAGAGGGCCCGAGATATTCTCTGCTGTAGCGTGTGGCGATCTAAATCTGAGATCGTCGAGTACTATGTGGTTCTGCAGTATGTTCTTTGACCAAAGTCATCGTACGTCCAGCAGCCGCACAACAAGGGACGTCGAAGTCCGTCATGCCACTTTTCAGTACTCTAGGAAAATAAAGAAAATCATAACAACATGATATCAAAGGTTGCAAAAGCAGCATGTCGGCCAAGTATCAAGACCTGTAGACGATTAGCACGCGCTTCGAACACCCATGTTGGGATCGTTCTGATGCTTCGGTCGATCTCAGGAGCGGCAAACATGCACAGCCTCGCGAGTGTTTCGTAACTTGTGTGCGGAATCCCGTTAGCTTTAGACGATCGTTGGATGCTGGCAGACCAGGACATGTAATTATGGCCTTGTAGCTTTGTGGGTGTACCATACCAGCCGTTGATGTGGGAGCATTCACGTCGTGCCTCCATAACAGCTTAAGCACTTCATTCACCCATTTAGTTCTATCAGCATGCCACAGAGCCCAAGTCGGACGTTCGGGTGAACACTAATGGTGCGGCATAACCTTTGAAGGAGTAGTGCATTCGAGACTTTGCCAATTCCGTCCCCTAATCGCATGGATGTACTGCGAGGCCCTCAGGCTCCCGAAGTGCATGATCCGCCATAGGGTAAAGTTAGTAAATACTCCACTCGTTGGTTTGTTGTAGTTGGAGTAGATCGACCTGCGAGTTCGCGGATCATCCGATAATGCTGTGTTCTCGAATACTGCCAGGAGCGCGTATGTGTAATTCCTTGGATTCGAAGCTTTAAGGTCGAGTCCGTAGATGATCATACTGAGAATGTATTTGTCTCTACGCGGAAAGGTTGAGGGGATGGAGTCTGTCCAGATGCGGGAAAGGAAAACATGCTGCTGGTGAGGCATATCGCGGCCGCTGTAGTCAAATAACACGTTGGCTCTCTTGATTACGTCGGGCTCGATCGTGCGTCGGCCGTACACATACGTTGAGCGCCGCGCCAACCACTTCTCTTGTACCACCCATACCCGCCAGAATCAAGGTAATGAGAGGACTCGAGTGACATCTTCACGCGGCAAATCATGATTACTGACGCCTGGAAGCAGCCCCCTCCTGCCTTTCTGTTCCTCGCTTCCTGGGTCCTGGTGCTGAGTAGGGAGCTTGTTGGTTGCATCGATCGAACGCTCTACATCAGCATCGCCGGCGCCTAGCCACATAATTACGTTTTGGGCTTAGCTATAGATCCTACCCATCATACCCACTTGATGTGCTACTTCCGTCTCATCAGCTTAGTTGATGCAGATCTGATCTACCCACATGGTACGCTTGGTCGCTGTGGTGCGGAGAGTAAGCGCTTCCCAGAGACTGGGTGAAACATGCACTGTCCTTTTGCTGCCATCGCGTTCGAGCTGTTGGAGCTGTGGTGAAGTGCCAATATCCCAAGTGCCCCAACAATATAAGAATGCTTCATAGGCTACGCATGCTGGATCGTGGAGATCGACTGAGATGAGTTGGATGACAAGCTCTGAGGCCTCGGGGGCTGGGAGTAGCTCTATCAGTCGAGTGCTATCAGTACCAGTGATGAGGTCCGGGTAATGTGGGTAGACGTGTCGTCCAATTTCGAGTGGTATCGAGTGGTAGTGGAGCCGTCGAAGATTCAAGCTCAATTTCGGCACCGGCTCTGCTGTCTGTGCCACGAAGGATTGAGGGGTGTGACTGAAAAGGTAAGCGTTCGATTACATGGCCAATTAAGATTGGCTATAGACCGGCGGATGTAGACCACATCTGAGGGAAGAGGTGAAACAATTTCTTCAGTAGGAAGTGGAAAGCATCTATCGAATCGTGCTTTTTTAGGCTGATAAGCTCATTGGTCTTTCGTTCATCAGAGTCGGGGTCTACGCTTGGAGTTGCAGGTCCCCTTCGGCAGAAACACATCAAAATCGCGTGTCTGACAACTCTAGAACCCAGCATAGTGATAATTCATGTGCACCACGATGCACACGAGTCGAACTTTGAAACGAATTGAGAGTGGTCTCTCTAGGGTTCCTATCTTCGGAGGCAGAGGAGCTTCTACCAAGAGACGCACGAGCCACGACGCCTGACATCTTTCGAGGGGAAGCATCACAGCTTCCAAAAATCTAAGAACCACGCGCGCAACACCACAACACCAAAACACACTCGCAGTCCAGTTCCAAGGGCTCAATTGTAACAATGTCATCAGCACTATCATCCTGGATCCCCCAAACTGAGGGCTTGCTGCCCAAATGGCTCCTCTTCGTACGTTCAGCCCACTACTCCCCTCTACAGCCTCCAACCACGCTTACCACAATTCCCGTTACTTCTGCCATACTAACACTTTCAGGTATCCGTCGTCTCTACCCTCAACTCCATTCAGGCCTACAGCACCTTAACCTACACCTCCCGCGTCTACAACCCAACCTCCGTCGATCCGCCCGTCAAGCAACCCGCGCACGTAACCTGGCTCAGCAGCCGCACATTCGGCACCTGGACATTCCTCACCTCCGTAATCCGGTTCTACGCCGCCTACAACATCAACAACCCGGCGTTTTATCAACTCGCGATTTGGACGTATGTCGTTGCGTTTGCGCACTTTGGCAGTGAGTGGTTTGTATTTGGGACCACGAGGTGGGGAAAGCCGCTTGCGGGGCCGGTGATTGTTAGTACGGGGAGTTTGTTGTGGATGTTCTCGCAGTGGGGATTCTATGTCAAAGCATAGGAGGCTTGAGAGGTCTGTAAAGTGGGGTGTAACATTGCGTTTAGCGGGAGGGATGTATTATATGGTTGGATGTGAGCATGGATTGCAGTGCATGTCGATATGGTAGCATCTGCATAGTGCACGTCTGATGTAGGCCAAAATAATGTTTAATCGTGCAACCAGTTCTGACAAGTAGGAACAACTGTTATAAGCATGCGCGCTGGTGATATAGAATGATTGATGGGAGAATTGAGGCGGATGCCGAACAGGCATGTAGGAGCTGGTAGGAACACAGTGACATATGACAGGACTGGAGGTAGACTGTGATGCTTAATGTGCTCGAGAATAACACATGTGGCGTTGCAATACTCCTGTTGAGAGCATGGCAGGTGATGACTCGGGTATCGCAATCTGCATTGTGAGCATATCATGTACAATGCCTTCGTGGCCGCCATCACATCCTGGTATCCAACACATCACCACATGACTGGACCGTTCTGACTTTTGACCCGCCTCGGGGCGTTTTGACCTCCGAGGACTTTCATTGATCGTAGCTGGAGAAACATACATGGCCCATTGGACTCCGGTTCCTTAACCCAGATGCGAAGTGACCATATCGAAAACCATCACGCTCAGCCCAACCAGCCTGCTTCCTTTTACTCGTCATAATCCGTTACTCCAACCGATGCATTTAGAACTTGGAGAACTGCTTGGCAGCCTGGCCCTTGCGGGGGAGGACACGGAGGACGTTGAAGCGGACGGTCTTGGAGAGGGGCCTGCACTGGCCAACGACGACCTGGTCACCGGGCTCGACACGGAAAGCGGGGGAAACGTGCGCGGCGAGGTTCTTGTGGCGCTTCTCGTAACGGGAGTACTTGGGGATGAAGTGGAGGTATTCACGACGGATGATCAAGGTGCCTGCATTCTGTTAGCATTTTGCCCAGCCATGCCACTGCACATCCAATCTGCCTTCTCCTCTTGTGCGGTTCGAGTGTATCGGGGTAACGTACGGTGCATCTTGGTGGACATGACGGTACCGGTGAGGATACGGCCACGGATGGAGACCATGCCGGTGAAAGGGCACTTCTTGTCGATGTAGGTACCCTCGATGGCGGTCTTGGGGGTACGGAAACCCAGACCAACATCCTTATACCATCTCCTGGTGCGGGTGTTCTTGCGAGGACCGCCGGCCTTGTGGTTCTGGAAGATGTGAGGCTATCGCAGCGCATTAGCATTCGCAGTCGTGTGTTTGTCGCGAGAGGTCTGTAGTACCTGCTTCTGGTAAGCGCGCTCCGACTGGACACTGTGGAATTGTTAGCAATTGGTCGCTGCATCGTGGGTTGCGCGTTCGACGTACGTGAGCTCGGTAGCCATGGTTGCTGTCGTGGGTTAGTTGACGGTCGGGTTTCGTGACAGTAAGGCGGCTTCCTCCAAGGTGAATTTCGACAGTCGCTTAGCTTAGCGTGGAAGGGACGATGCGCCTTTCGGCAAAATGGTTCTTCCGTCGTGCGCTTGCCCACAGCCAATCAGCCAATGAGCCTCGGCAGCGGCGGCGCTAAGCGGAACTTGGGGTCAGCAATTCGGAGGGTGCAATCTCGACTTGTTGGCATCGACAGTTCTGACGTTTCTAACTGTTGTTCACCAATTGCCCATTATGGACGGCCTCTTCGCACCGTTCGGTGTTCGCATCGAAGCCAGTAACACTCTTGTGCAGGCTGCGTTCTCAGCCTTCCTCCTTGTCGGCATTGTTTCTTTCTTTGCACCCATTGTCAGCACCATCAGGGTCCTGTTGAGCTTGTTCGTCCTTCCTGGCAAGGCTGTATGTGCCCCCCACTATGAATACATACGTACCAAAAGCTCATGCAGTTTGACAGCTCACCGAGTTCGGTCCTCGTGGCACATGGGCCCTCATCACTGGTGCCTCTGATGGCATTGGCAAGGAGTTCGCTCTTTCCCTCGCAGCCAAGGGCTACAACCTGATCCTCGTCTCGCGCACCCAGTCCAAGCTCGACTCCCTCTCCGCCGACATTTCGTCCAAGTATGGCCCAAAGACTTCGATCAAGACTCTGGCTATGGACTTCGCACAGAACAAGGACGCCGACTATACCAAGCTGGCGAAGCTTGTTGATGGCCTCGACATTTCCATCCTGGTCAACAACGTCGGTCTGAGCCACAACATTCCTGTGCCCTTCAACGAGACACCCAAGCAGGAGATGAACGACATTATCACCATCAACTGCATGGCCACCCTGAAGGTTACCCAGCTTATCACTCCTGGCATGCAGGAGCGCAAGCGTGGTCTGGTCCTCACTATGGCTTCCTTCGGCGGTTTCTTCCCCACACCTCTTCTGGCGACCTACTCTGGCAGCAAGGCTTTCTTGCAGCAATGGTCCACTGCTCTCGGCTCTGAGCTCCAGCCCTACGGTGTGCACGTCCAGTGTGTCCAGTCTCATCTGATCACAACCGCCATGTCCAAGATCCGCAAGCCCTCTGCGCTAGTGCCCAACCCCAAGCAGTTCGTCAAGGCTGCACTCGGCAAGATCGGCCGTTCAGGTGGTGCGCAGAATGTTGCCTTCACAAGCACACCATACTGGAGTCACGGCCTGATGCAGTGGTTCCTGTCGAGGTTCCTTGGTGAGAGGTCGCACGTGGTTGTCAAGGTCAACCGTGGCATGCACATTGACATCCGTAACCGTGCCTTGAGGAAGGCAGAGCGTGAAGCCAAGAAGCAGTAGACGACTTAGTCGATCTGCACTTTGAAAAGCGTACATTCATGCATCTGCATTTGCAGCGTACGCAGTATATTCACGACCGACACGGCCCTGAGTTCCATAATAAGCAATAATACCAATATCAAGCGCTCAACACCGGAACGCCTCGCTAGCCCTGAAAGATGTCCATGTCTCACTCTCGTTTCGCGTCCTTCAACTCAGTCCAGTTCCACTGCATCCGCAGACCCGGATGATCAGTATCGTCCTCCTCCACTAACTCAGCATCACTGCTATCTTCCTCGGCCGGCACTCGTCGTTCGATCTCTTTCTCCAGCCTCATTTTGCTGACGTGTATGTAGCCTTCCTCTAAGAGCCCACCATGAAGATATGTCGTGAGTGGACAAGGCGCTGTTGTAGGCATCCTGAAGCTATTGCTCTGGTCAGTATGGGCTGCTTTTGATTTGCCAAGATTAGGATTTACATAAAGCCTGGACCTTCCATCAGGCTGATCATGAATGTTCCACCAGCAGCTGTGACAAGCCGCCGTAATGACATTGCAAGGCTGGTTTGTGCTTCGTGCTCTTGAATTCGTACTGTGTAGATGTCTGCTGGTCGTGTGGGTATGTTTGGCACGAACATGGTCGAAGTCCTGGACTGCATATGTGAGGTCGCGGACTGCAGATGGGCGACAAAAGCTGTAAAGTGTTTCTGATTAGGGCAGAGAGTCAAGTCTTCACCGCCAAAACAAGTCAGACTTAGTGGTCTCAAAATGCTGCACAACCCAAGATGTCGGGAGTCGATGCATGGTCAGAGCGGCGAGGCCGTCCATATACATAGACAGGTCCTCCGCGAATCACAACATAGTTGCATTTATGAGCACACGTCGCCGAGGTCTGCGCAGCCTCCTCTCAGCCTACATCTCACATCATGCCCGCAGTATCGTGGCGCTTACCCGCATACACATAGCCTTTACAAAGGGTTTTCCAATTTGGGCTCTAGATGCATCCTCCTGACCCACTCTCATATGCTTTGGCGAATCGGAGATTTCGTCGGTATCTTAGTCAAGATTGAAGGAGCAGAACCAGATCTGAAGAGGATGTTGCTGATCCTCGAGATGGATGTAGTTGCAGATATCCACGGACAGCTGCAAATGGAGGATGCATGGTGGTTTGCTTCGGGCATCGAGTCTGGAAAAAGCAATGTCTAACCTAACGTATCCGGAATCTCGCAGGTGACGACGACTGCTCTCCAGCGTTATGGTCTGTACCTCCGAGAGCCTGAAGCCGCTGCTTTTAAGTTCACTATGCAAACCTAACAGTCGGGTCTTTGAGCCTGACATCTTCAAGTCCGGCTGTTGTATCTAGGTCGAAAGCATGCTGTGCTGCAGTAACAAATTTTGAGGTGCAGCTGTGCGACATATGCAGGGCCGGAAGATGGTTTCGGTTCCAACGGCGTGGATTGATGTAGTACGTCACATGGATGGCGTGTCGAGGCTTGTCGTAGCATCATTGGTGCGAGGAGCTTGGACTAAATAAACATATGTTCGTATTTGGGCATCGAGGTGTTATCTATGAAGTGCGAGTGAAATGGATGTTGACTCATTGTGACTGATCGGAGGATTCCGTGTTCATTGAGTGCTGGGTATGATTAAGGGATTCGATGGTGACTACAATATGTTTTCGTTGCTAAAACTATATTCGTCTTCTGCTTCCACCTGATGCAGGAATGTTATGCGTGTAGCCGTTGTATGCAAGCCGGTTGCGTTCTTGATCCAACACTGCAATGCGAGATGTCCAACGTGTGAAGGTATGACGCAGCTGCCCCAAAAGCTCTAGTGTATGTGCTCATTCATTGCGCCCATCGACTCATACGTGAAGGGCGCCGGATAAGCAAAGAAGTCGCCAACAGAAGAGGAGGAGATACTTGAGGCCTCGTCCGAATCGTTCAAGAGGGTGTCAGAGTCGTCGGCGTCGTTGCGGTCGTTCTACAACTCATGCTTCTGAACTTCGGCGACTTGCTCCCAGAGCTCGACCGCACGCTCGGCTTTCAACTTTTCGGGTGTTAGTAATGCTCTTAGCTCTGCAATGCCTCGATGGAACGTACCTTGAGAAGATGCATCTCCAGATTCCCCTCGGCATTCGGCGAGTTGAACAGCAACCGCCCATCTTTGGGCTTTGCGCCTTCAGAGTCTGCGCCAAATACCAACATTTTTGTAACAGCGGCGTTGAGGATGAGGCGGTGCGTGCCGTCTGCGCGAAGCACGAAGCGTGCCTTCTTTGGCTCGTCCTTGGTAACATTAAGCTTGATGTTACCAACACCACGTTCCTTCCACCCTCGGTCCTTGCCTTCGCCATCCATTGTGTAGAGCTTTGCGCGACCGACCCACGCCGAATCTTCGTGTTCTTCGCCTGTTTCTGTGGCTGGGGAGATGTTAGTGAACGCAGATCCCGTGCTGTAAAGCAACTTACGTGCTGCGCCAGCCAGAGTTTGACTTGGTCGACGGTCATCGTCGTCCTTTTCTGGCTTATCATCACCGTCGTCCTCCCCGTCAGACCCACTGTCCTCCTCCTTGTCGCCAGGAGCACCGAACGCTCGCTCGGGCTTCGAACTGAGACCAGTAATCCCTGGAGCTCCAGGTGTTGCAAATGAGGAAGTGCCTGCTGGCTTCGAGGCAAAGGAACCGCCAAAGGGACTGCTCGATGCACCGCCAAACGCGCTTCCACCGAGACTCCCGCCAAAAGTCGATTTAGCACCACCCAGTGCTCCAAAGCCACCTGCTTGAGGTGCAGTCGCCGTCGTTGATGCTGCTCCTGAAGAAGCAAAAGAGCTGAGCTTAGGAGCGCCGCCGAACGGCGATGCTGACTTAGCAGCACTTCCAAAACTTCCAAAAGGAGATGCACTCGATGCTAAGCTACCGAATGCAGAAGCCTTGAACTTGTCCTCCGATGTTTGAGGCAGGTTCTCTGTCTTCTCCGAGGTCTTCGGTGGTGCAGGCTTCGCGGCCATGGCGGCGAATGGCGATGCTGCAGATGTGTTTGCAAAACCACTACCAGCTGGTATAGATGCCGCAGGTTTAGCCTCCTCTTTGTCCCGTGCTCGTTTCGATTCGCGCTCTTCTCCTGCCTTTGTTGTCGCTTGGCCATTTTCAACAGCGTTTTTGGTGCTTGCCTCTGCGCCCTCAATCCCTTCCGTCTCATCTCGTGGGCGCTTGTTCTTCGGGCTTGTAGCGGCACTCGTTTGTGATTCTGCTGAATCTGCAGGCTTCAGCGCAGCCTTGGCTGGAGACACCATCTCAGCATCTGTCTCTTCGATTCTGGATACGGAACTGCCTGTGGGTTTGGCCAGCGCTCCGTCCTGGAGATCCTTCGTGATGTCTCTCGACCGCTTGCGCACATGCCTCTCAGGCTTTTCTGACGTCTTCTCAAGCCTTTCCTGTTTCTTATCAGGTTGCTTGTCCCCGTCATTATCATCTTCGAGGTCTTCGCGACTGCGCTTGCGCCGTAACCGTCCACGCTCGCTGTCTGATCCTGAGGCGCTACGACTTCCTGGCTTCAAGCTGCCATTCGCACTGTCCGTTGGCAGGACCGATATCGGGGTTGCGGTGGCATCAATGCTGGTCTTCTGAAACTTCTCACGAACAGGTCTACCTTCGCTGTCACTGCTCTTGTCGCTACGTGCTGGTGAAACAGCAGCCGGTGCGGTATCTTGCACCTTCTCTTGCTGCTCGGAAGAGCTCATTGTAGCTAGGCTGTATGTATTTGTTGTGATGTATAGAAGGCGCTGCGGCACGCGCTGTGGGAGGTTTCGATCGGGCGTGCCGTGCACAAGTGGATGCGCTCGGTGATGCTGCTAGTCGTGTGCTCCTTTGCTGCCGAGCTTGAGTGGGTCTAGCTACAATGGTACTGTATGTAACTGTGAAAGGCGTAGTACCGTGACGGTCAGCGGCGGAGGTGCTGCGGCGAAGCTTCGAGATGGCTGTGTACAAAGGGCCGGTTGCCTTTTCACCTCCAAGAAAGGAGTCTGTTTGCTGGTTGTGCGAACTGCGGGCTTGTGCACTGCAAATTCTGGCGTGGTATAAGATGGTGGGCTCGAGCTTGGTGAAGAGCCGTTGGCCGCGGCGGGTTCGGTCAATGCGCCTTTGACTATTTACTCAGATCTGCAGACCAATGCGCTCGCTATGAAACATGCAATTACACGGTCTAGGCGGACACGCGTGAATAGGGGAAGGCACAGGCGGGAGCGCGTTGTGGGAGGCGACAGGACGGATAGGCGCAGGTTGCTGGCGCTTGGCTGTCGAGTGTGTTGTCGATAGTGGGGGGTCTAAGATCTTAGACTCGGGCGGCACGTCGATGTCGATTTCACGTCTTCATTGAGGGTTCACCGAGGACTTTGCAAAGAAGCATCGTGAATTTGTTTGATACCTTTGTAAGAAAAATCGAAAGAAACTCCCGTGTCTCAGACGAGACATGCTGTTCGTGACACCCACCCAAACGCCTAGTATAGTACAGCATACTTTACACGTAACCAGCTCAGCTGATGAAGCAAATGCAGCCCAGCGCGATGTAGAAAACAAACAGAGGGTATACTGCGATGCCAACACGGTTCCTGACCACTCCTGAGCCGCCCATGATACTGACTCCCGCCGCTAGTGACCATGCAATGAGAACGAGATAGACTGGTATCCTGACAATCATAGGTATGCCGACAGCGCTGAGGAGAGACGCAATGACGAGCGGGAAAAGCGTGTAGCCGATGATGGAGATGGACTGGAAGAAGGCACTGAGGTCCGTCAGTAGGCTGGTCACTTCGGAGAAATGATGTTCACATACATGTTGCCTCCAAGAAGCTTGATCTGCAGCGTTACGACAGCTTCGCCAATCCACACCATGGCAAAGATGCCAGAGAAAACAAGGTCCTTCTGGTTGTCCTGTGCTCCCCGTGAAAGGAACAGACTGAGCAGCAGACAGAAGATCAGAGGACCCCACAGGTCCCAATCCCGCAGGCCCTCGCTCATGCCGCCCTGCAGCAGCACGTCAGCATCTGGCCATCTGCCTGCCAGGCTCCTGATGCCACCACCGAAGCCATCTGCCTCGCCGCGCTCAGCGGCTGCTATGCCTCCACCTTGCTGCATCATGCCGCCGAGCAGATACTTAGGGTACAACACCTGCTTCATCTTCTCCCAGATGGCGAGCAAGTCGCGCGACAGTGTCTCCCATACTGTCTCGTCGATGGTGTTGGTGGGCGCACGGCGGTCTTCGCCAGGGATGCTTGATGTCAAATACGACTGCGTATTGGCACCACCGGGCGCAATTCTCCCAGTAAGCGGAGCGCGGTCCGAGGTCCCCTGCAGTGGGTCGTCGAGGTCGTCGAGTGTCGCTGCAACTCGTTAGCTTGGTGTTGCAGTGCATCGTGCATATGCCATAGGCAGCCGCCAACATACCATCGTCAGGGTCGATCAGGTCCCGCTCCACCGCGTCGTTATCGTAGACCGCGTTGGAAGTGGAAGCGCTCGGCATCATTGCCGCCATAGTGAAAACCCTGCGAGAACGGGACGCGGGATAATTCCTCAATGGGCACGTGGTTAGCTTGAATGTTGTTGTTGAAGTTGCGCTTGTATCAAAATGATGCCAGCTGGAGCTCTCGCGATGCGGTTGCGGTACCCAAGGCGGTTAAGTTCCGCCTGGCAGGGATGCGTGGACGCCTCTAGCGCGTGAAGGGCACCAGACGTTGCTCTTCACTATTTATGCCCGAATCATGCTACCGTCGTTGGCGTCCGTCTCCGCGTTATCTATCGCCGGCATATATTGTGTCCCACGCCTCCCACCTTGACGACAGGCCCAACATCGTACACCGCACATCATGTCTGACCCCGTTCTCAACGACATCTCCCACAGGCGATTCAACTTGCTGCGAGGAAGCTGGATCTTGGTTTCGCCTCACCGCACAAAGCGACCATGGCAGTGAGTATGCTCCTGTTCAATGATTTGGAATTGTTGTTGACTTTGTACAGAGGTGCGCAAGAGGAGCCATCCAAGGTTACACTTCCAGAGTACGACCCAAAGGTTTGTGCTCACCCCACCAAGCAATCAATTTGATACTCATGCTGACGTTGTCAGTGCTATCTGTGCCCTAGCAACACACGGGCAAATGGCGAGAACAACCCAAAGTTCAAGAACACATTTGTGTTCGTAAACGACTTTAGCGCAGTCAAGGAAGAGCAGGAAGACTACCACCCAGATTCCAACAGCAAATCACTAGCTTCACGCCTACTTCGTGCCGAGGCTGTCACTGGAAAATGCTATGTCATCTGCTTCTCGCCAAATCACAACCTCACCCTCGCAGATATGACTCCAGCGGAGATTGTTCCAGTCATTGAGACCTGGACCAACATCTACACGCTACACTTGGATCCTAAGTCATCACAAGCCAAGCTCGCCGCCACACGATCGATACCTGAACTGGATCAAGGTGAACTTGAGAGGCCGAATGCGCAGTATCGCTACATGCAGATCTTTGAAAACAAGGGTCAAGCGATGGGCTGCTCGAATCCTCACCCTCATGGCCAAGTCTGGACCACGACTTCATTACCTGAAGAACCTGCGCTCGAGCTCCAGCAGATGATCAAGTACCGTGGAGAGAATGGCGGTTCGCATTTGCTATCGGACTACGCTGCGCTCGAATCAGAGCAGAAGATTCGGACTGTCTTCGAGAACGAGAGCTTTTGGGCTGGTGTCCCATACTGGGGCGTCTGGCCGTTCGAGATTCTGCTTACAGCCAAGCAACACAAGCGCTCGCTGATCGACCTCAACGAGGAAGAGCGTGCACAGCTCGCAGAGGCTATCGCAGAGATCACAAGAAGATACGACAATCTCTTCGAAACACAGTTCCCTTACAGTAAGTTGCATCATCGATTTGGTCGCCTAAGCACGTGACTAATGGAAACATAGGCATGGGTGTCCATCAAGCGCCTTTGGAGGGTACAAACGAGGAGATCGAATGCAGTCATTTCCACATCCATTTTTACCCTCCTCTTCTCCGCAGCGCCACTGTCCGGAAGTTCCAGGTCGGATATGAGATGATGGCCGAGCCTCAGCGCGACATCACGCCTGAGCAGGCTGCAGAACGTCTAAGAGGATGCGGCGGACCGCTCTATCGTAAGAGCCTCGAAGAGAAGCCCTTCACCAATGGCATCAACGGTATCAATGGCACCAACGGCACCAATGGAATCAATGGTCACCACTAGGGGCAGATACAGCCGTGGACGTTTCTTCACCATATTTCATTTGGGGGCAGGTGTTTGGTGTACTTTTCAGGCAGCTGGCAGCGGGCTTGCTGCCAAGATTCGAGAACTGTGTTGCATTCTTCAAGATTCAAGATTCAATATCCATTCAAAGCAAAGGGAAATAGCATTACTATAGCATTACATGGCGTGTGTGTTGGCGTCAGAAGGTATAGATCTTCTTCAACTGAACACAAAAACAACAAACAATGGTCGTCTGGGTCCACAGGCGTACAGTCACTTATATGCATGTTTATCAGCATCCAACAAGATCCCATAGCAGCTCAACAGGTCTCCCCATGGTCAACAATTGACCCATCTCGTAGTACCGACTAGGCTCGTTCAGGGAAAGCCGACGTCATGCGCGCCTGCCACGCGCGCCCCACCAACAGACCGCTCAACCTGTTCTCGAACCCCGCGCCATCCCTCACCAAAACACGTTCTCCAATACGAATCCTCCAAACACAACAACAGCACAACCGTAAGAACATCCACAGCCTTACAATCGAGTCCCATATTCTGACCAGCAGCTACAGAAACATCAAAATGCCTTCCGCACAGTACACCGAGGTTTACCAGAAGGTCAGCAAGATGGGCGAGAAGCTCAAGGCTGCTGGCAAGCAGGGCCCTAGCAACGACGAGCAGCTCAGTGTATGTTCTCCTCAAGCAACCCATGCTTCGCCCCACAAGCAGGGTCCAAGAATAAGGACATGAAGAACTCCATTAACAATCATTTACAGCTGTACGCTTACGCTAAGGTTGCCGAGGGCAAGGACTTCAGCAAGGCCGAGAAGCCTGGCATGTTCAACCTCGCTGTACGTTGACGCACACGCCCATGGTTTCTCACCTATACACTATCCTACACCCTTCGAAACCCGCTCGAACGCTCGCTACTCTATCAAATCGTAGAACGCACACAGTTGAGTAAAGACAAGCACTGACACAACACAGGGCAAGGCCAAGTACAACAAGTGGCAGGAGCAGGTCAATGCTGGCCTGAGCCAGAAGGACGCCGAGGCCAAGTACATCGCTCTCGGCAACGAGCTGCTCAAGAAGCACAACAACTAGACGCATCGACGCCCCATTATGGAAGGATGTCGAGGAGGACATTGAATATACCATGTGCTAGTATATATGAAGAAATGAAATACACGGCCGAAATCAAGCAACAACCTACACTCCGCTGATCGTTGAGGCCGCTGCAAGGGCAGCTGGAGCGTGACCGTCTTCAAAAGCACGCACCATATCACTCTACGTTCAGGTCGACAAACGGTAACAGCGCCATACGATTAGTTCAGAGGTTCCACAGCATGCCTACATAAGCCCTACGTGCGGTCGGCTCTCTGCTCCTTGTACCCAACATATCGATGAGACTTTATCAGAAGAGATACAAAAGCGACCAACCTTCGTCTGCCTCTGCTTTTCAAAGACCACCTTACGCAAATCAATGTCCGTCTGCGAGTCTGCGTTTACCGAGTGAACACGGAAAAAACCAATAGCCCTTTCTGCAGAATTCTGAAAGTCTCCAAAAATCTCACTTTCCATCAATCTGCCACCTTGTCTTCGACAAAATAAAATCATCTTCGAGACATGTTCTCTGTATTCTATCGTCCTACGTTGACTGCTTTGCAAAAGTGTCAGAACGGAGCTCGTAGAGCACCTATGTCTCTGTGGTGCTCTGTCTCAAAGGGGGCGCGCGGTATGAGTTTATGCTTGTGTGAATCTGCGGTCTCGTTGAAAGCTCAGCATGCAGCATCGATGTCTGTTGCTCGACTGTTCGACATTTGTAGTGTGCTTCTATCACTTCTCCCTCTTCGAACGTCATTCTAAGATTTCTCTGAAATCGCCTTTTGTCTGGGTTATGTCTCTCCCTCATTCCGAAACTGCCCGGTCCAGCAGGCATGCTCTTTTGATTTGGGTCTCTCCGCTCCACGATGACACAATCCGTCTACCTCATGCCTCCCGGCCTGTGTCTTCCTCCTAACGTTCTGTTGTTTTTGTTCTTCCAATTTAAAGACCCCAAAATTCATGTCCGTCTGCTCTGGAAATCGAAAATCCACACGGAACCGCAAGATATCCGCGGCTAGCTCCAGCACCGATACATCGACGCTTCGTTATGCCTGCTGAAAGTCAAGTCGTCAATCTTGATTCGCTTTTGCTTGTGGCACCAAGGTTGATGGGCTGCGACAGTATGTTTGTCTGTGGGTGCGATTTTTCAAATCCTCAAGGGCATAGCCGCATGCTGCTCGCGGGTTCTGCGAACATGCAAAAAGCCATTGTACTCACAGTTGTGTGCCACGACAGTATGCTCACTAGCCCGGTGGTCACCGAGACAAGAGATATTGGTGTATACAATCCTCCTTCGTTGGATCCTGATGTGCTCCCAGCGTTCCTTCCCGATTTTGCTAAATGTTAACGTGGAGCACAACGTGTCTGTTCAATCTTGCCTCCCTTAGAACAAAACAAACATCCCCAAGCCACATGATTGTGCCAAGTCTGACTGTCTCTCCAAATCATTAGCAGCATCCACCCATGTCTGTCCCTTTCGCTAAGGCAGAATCTCAGAAATCGATATCTCTTCTTTTAACTACACTTCTTGGTTGTCTGCATCAACAGGAAAAGGTCTCAGCACATGTCTGCCCTTTGTTGGGGGGGGGGGGGGCATGCCGCAATTTTCATGCTCTTCAGTCTAGCTCTTGATTCTAGAGTTTTGACTCCGCAACGGATGTGTATCCATCCCAGGTACAAGGTTCGTCGTAACATTCATAGAAAATTTCCCCATCATCACTTCAAGATGTGAGTTCACAAACATGGGGATTAACATCGATTTGTGCCTCTATCCACTTCTCAAATGATGTAGAGGTCATACTATCTCTGCTTGAGCTGGATCTCTCCTCAAAACTATCTCAAAACTTCCGATGCTCTAGCATTTTCCTAATCAGACTGTGTTTTCTCCACATGATCTTCGAAGTCGTCGGGAGAGATCGTGTGAAACTCCTGTTCTGTGTCCGCAATCATCTTTTTACAACTCTTTACACAACTTCCAAAAGTGCTTCAGAGAGTGTCATAGCTCTTCTGCCACTCCCTCTCAAAATTCGGGCATTGAATTCACCTCTTTCCCTCCCGAAAACCAGACAAGAAGAATGAATGTCATCTTTGCAACTTTTGCTCGAGGTCTACAGAGTTGCCACCTCCTAATCATAAGCTTTGCCTCCATGTATTCTTCAATAATGGAAATCCATGGTATAGAATTCTGTCCATATCAGGCTTGTCGGCTTCTGCCCTTTATTCAACTCAAGCCAAGTTATACGCATGCTTTGGAATCTGCTTTGTCTCAAGTGACGTACATACCATCTCATAGCAAAACTGCCTCTGAAAATCTGTTGTTCATCAAAGATAGTGGCTCTTACTTCATGCGTATCTCCTCACTGGATCGAAGCAGCAAGTCATGCCGACTCTTTCATCTCTATCACGGTTTAAAACGTAATCAAAATTTCCAGCTGGCATGTTCATGTCCGGAGAAACGAAAACCTCGGAACCATGGTCCTTTTCGTAACCGTACTAGCCCTATATATAAGCTCGGAGTACCGCTATTGCCCCAATCCTGGGATGTGCGGGAAGAGAGTCTCAAGGTTTATTTCTGAATAACAGCTCCTTTTCGCAGCACAGCAAAGCCGTCGGCGTGCTTGACTGCACCTTCAGCATGCAAAGGGTGAGGTGTACATAAGAAAGAGCAGAGAAGGTATTGGTCAATGATCAGACAAAGAGATCTAGCGAAGACATTCAGATAGACTGCTCCAACTTTTGAGACGTGGCAGATCCTAACATAACTCTCAATACCCGCAGCAACACATTTGAGTGACTACAGTTGCCTTCTGAAGCAAAGAGAGACATGTCGATTTGGCTGGCCGGTATTGAGTAGATAGAGTAGAACCATATTCACACCGAGCCTTACTGTAGCGTGGCTTGGCACTAGGCCTCACCTCTTTCCTCCCATAGTGTGAGCTCCGGCTCGATACAATAACAACAATACATGAATATACGATACCCTTCGTCATGTAACACTTACTGTTTCAGTCAATGTTTTTGTGCGAGGTTTATAGCTTGTAAATTGGAGTCTCTGAGGCGATTAAGACTGCAGAAGATCGAAACCGAGTTTGCAGTCTGGAAATCACTAACCGGCCATTCAAACAGACATCTTATGATGCAGCTGTCTTTTCCCCGGAAGAAAAGAGAGAGAGAGAGAGAGAGAGGCATGTGTTCACTTGACCTTGTGGTGCTGCTGGAGTGTGCCAGCAATCCAAAGACTCGAACGACCCGTGTGTCAACAACTTGGAGCTTTTCTGGTGGCATAATCAACGGAATATGGCTAGATTTGGCGCGTTTCGAGAAATTCGTCGGAGATGGAGAGCTGTAGAGCTGTAGGATGAAGAGCGATAGCCATGCAAGAACAGACACTATGCAGTATTATGTTGGGTAGTGGTGCCATATTAATCACACACACTTCAGATGGACTTTTGGTTCACCTGAAGTCGAGATTGCTCAAACTAGGCAGCTTTGTTTGACTTTCTGGAACAGAGCATCTTAGGGCTCATAATTAGGTTGGAAGCTTTAGAGCAGCATTATAGGAGCGCACAGCGCATTTGTGACATCGTCTCTGATGTCATCTCGCCAATTAGGTCCCAGTCTGACTTTCATGCCTGTAAGTCGATATTCACAGCTTGCGCCGGAAGAATGGCGTCTACAAAAGGGTCTAATCTCGGCGCAATGGTCTGTTGGAAATCTTTAGGGAAATGGAGAATGTTCTCCAAGAGTCTGCATGCAGAGAAGAAAGAGCTAAAGCACTCGTAAGTGTAGCGACTGATTTTTGCAAACAGCGGAGCTAGGGAACGGTGTGGCTCAGGGGTCATTGTTTATGGAGTTCACGAGTGTTGGGGAGTGTTGGCAAGAAGAAGATTGGAGGCAGAAGGCGAAGCTCCGAATGCCAAAGTTCAGTTGGCTGTCATGCGGTAACTGGAAAAAAGGCTCTATTTGTCCTGTGTCAAGGAGGCCAAAGCTTGGAATCGACTCAGAAAGACATGCACTTGGCCCTGGCAGTCTTTTGGACAGCTCACATGACTCTCTGTACTGCTAATCTTCGAAAGTCTACGAAAAGTAGCAAAGGGTGTGACTGTGGTGAAAAGAATCGCACTCGTAATTCAGTCCCTTTTTCTGAGCGCTGCAGGACCTGCGAAGAAAAAGATGTTGATTTACCATTCCAAAACACACATCTCCCTCTGCACATTCTCCACAAATCGATCAATGAATCTTCCGCATGCCCCGCATATGCAATCTGACGTACACATAGCATCTGTCATATTTATCTTGTTTGGGACATGAGTGTTGAGTGATGCGTTGACCGGCCCTCTCGCTTGACCTAGTCTGTCATGCAGGACTATTGACGCGCTACTGCGCTAGCGCAACAGCCACCGGGAGACTTCAGGGATTGGCACTGGAGTGGTACCAGAAGCAAGTATATACGAGATGATGTTGATAAGGTCGGAGTCCGATTTCGGGACTGTGTGGGGACTTGGCTGTAGGTAGGCAGTTGTGATTCGTATGATCAAGCGAAGGACTGAAACGATGTTGTAAGAGTAGTGAGATTCGGGGTTCTGAGAAAGTTCCATTGAAGTGAGGCGGAAGGAACGTTGGATGAGAGGCGAGACATATAGGCAAGGCAAGGGTGTATTAACGATGTTGATTGATGAGAATTATGTCTACAAGAAAAAGTGTAATCTGCTAAAGTCTTTTTGTACCGAAGTGAATGAAGGTGCCCATAAGTGTTCGTGCAAATCTTGTAGGCGTGGTCTCATCAACTCTCTTTATCATGAAGACGCCATTTATTGGCTGACAATGTTGGGAGCGGTAGGGTTGGTGATGACGTAGGAAGCAGCGTTGCGGACAGAGTACTTGTCGGAGCCGTACCAGTAGCCGGTGTTGACAGCGTAGCTGGAGTCCCAGGTGCGGGTGTAGAAAGAGCAGTAGGTGCCGAGAGGAACATCGTTCTTGGTAAGAACGTAGGAAGTGAAGAAGTTGCAGGTCTTGTAGCTGCCGTCCTGAGCAGGGTGGTTGACATCGTAGGTAGTCTGAGCCTCGCAAGCGGCGGCGCAGAGGGACGGGTCGTAAGGGTTGTTGTTGAACAGCCTCATACCGGAGTATGTATCGTAGCCGTTGTCGAGAGGAGCATTGATAGCAGCAGGAAGGCTGGTACCAGGCTGGAAGTCAGGGACAGAGGGAAGGGCCTTGCTCTGCTTCGAGTAACCGTTGGAACCGACGATAACAACGTGGAAGGCCTCACCGTTGGCATCCTGGGGACCGCGCCACTGGCCGTCGTTGGTAGCAGCGCCAGAAGCAACGTTGTAACCGTAGATAGAGCACTTGATGTTGGTGACGGGTTCAGGGTTGGCGCAGCCGTCCTTGGGCTCATACTTGGGGTCACGCTCGAAGAAGATGTTGAAACCCTGGCAGTACTTCTCAGAGTCACAGAAGTTGGCGCAGCCCTGGACGTCGTAGGTGTCGAGATTCTTGTAGGTAAGGTAACCAATCTGCTGAGAGCTGCCAGTCAGGTCCTTGAAAGACAAGTCGTAGCCAGTGGGAGTGTCAGCAGCCCCGGCGGCCACCCTCAGCGAGTTGGTGGAAGCGAGGTAAGCATCTGTACTGCCATCACCAGGAACATAAGCAGCTCCAACACCGCCGGGGAGTGCATCTCCGCAGGTGCTGTCGCGCTTCTCAATGACACCCTCGCTCTTGACAACCGCGGCGGCGGCGGAAGCGGCAACAGTAGGGTTGTAAGAGACCGGAGCAGCCTTGGTGGCCTCGACATCAGGGCCGAGGACAGTAGGAGTGGGAACAGCCAGAGCAGCCTCGATGTTGATCATCTGAGGAGCGGCAGCGACAGCGCCGAGAAGGGCGGAGGCAGCAATAGCGTAACGCATCTTGATGATTGTGGGTGAGAGGTATCGACCGAAGATTGAAAGAGGGAAGATGGCTGTTGATCAAGAGACTCTGTGAGTTGAGTGGAGCTGTTGTAATGGTCCTAATCTGGCGGATCAAGATGGTATACTTATACTATTGTCTCGTCAAGCTCGTAGACATGAGGTTCTCTAGATTCAGATGGACATCGCGTACGCCGACTCGATAGCTCAAACTATCGGCGGTTGGCAGTTGCCAGGTTTGACCGCAACAAGTGCAGAGGCGTCTTGGAAATTGGAGATAGAACGCCGGTCAGCCACGTCAGTGCACGAGGCTTGCATCCTGTCGTCCATGATGGCTGACTGACTCTGGAGCAAGGGGTAAACAGCCAGGTGCAATGAAGCCACAAGGCTAGTAGTCCATCGTAACTCTGGTAGAGTCGATGGGGCTGAGGGCAGGGGGTCTCAATGGGCCACCGTGCAAAAATAGCGACGGGAGAGCGACTGAGGCTAAAGCTTGACCTTGATGCGGCTCCTCTACCGAGCTCTTCTGATAATCTCCCTCTGCCATGTGGGTTCACCTCCGCGCGAAGTTTGCGGTGTTGGTGTTGAGACGGTAGCTCTTAGTGGCCTAAAAGTAAACTAGCGCAACAGCTCGCGGGGGCGCTTTGTCCCCATTCGGTGAAGCCAAGCTTCGGCTACTATCCTTCATTTCCCCTTGCGACACCAACACCAACCCTGTATCCATGGATCGCAGAATGTCTTCCCACGTTGGAGTATCGATCTCACAACCGTACTGGGGCATTTGCAACAATGCAATTGTTGCGATGTCGACAGCCCACCAGATGATGAGGCTAACGCACCCCACTGATGATGTATCTTGGTACCGACTTTCAACTCTAAGCCCATCGAGAGTGCGTCATAACGATTCATTTTGCGTAGTCGGCGTTACCGTTAAGCCGAACTTGCAACCGAACTATTGGAACAAGCCACTATCATACCCATGCTGGCGTGTGCTAGCGGTGACGAAACTCTGGTACGGCGCAAGGCTGATAGGTGAGCACTCACCGGAAAACACGTCCTACCACGTGTGTTGGCAGGCTTCGCTTGAGCGTCTGCAGACTACATCCCGATCTGGAATTCCTCAGTCTTGATCTGGAAGATACGGCGCGGGAGGTGGTCCGGCTCATCGCTGCCACTCTCTTTATCGGCCTCCAAGACAATGAGGTCTTTTAGACGTAAAACTTCGACAGTCTAGATTTAGACTTGCAAAACTCGCCAAGATAAGCGATGAGTACCCCAGATACCAATGCTCATGGATGTACATAAGGATCTTCTGCAGATGTCTTGTCCACCGCACCGGAAGAGGGTTTCGTAGCGTGCACCACCATGCATACTTTGATGCAGATAAAGAATAGGACAAACAAGGTTTACACCAGGACAAACAAACAGCCTGGAAACAAACAATCGTTGCAAGCTCTGCCATGTGGTGACTGGCTGTATGTTGGGCGGGGCGGTCCCACCCTTCCTGACACGCCTTTCTCAGCTGGTAGACTTTACGAGTCGGTTGTTTACACCTCATCCTATTGTCGTCTAGCTTCTTCCACCTCCACATCTGCACTCCACTGCGAGGCTGAAGCGCTAAGTAAACCACACGGCCACCACGAGATTCATTATCATACGTGATTACACAAGAACGGGATAGACTATTGACGGTCTTCGCTTGCGGCATTGCTTGGGACATTGCCTATGTTAGTTTGACATCGGCCTCTCAAGCCGTACAAGCCTTTGGTGCCTGTCTACACGGCCGGACATAGCACGCTCTTCCTCCGTTGGACACCAAGACCCATGGAACACGTTCAATTCACACAATGCTGCGCGTTCGGTAACTCTATGAACAGTAAGCTCCATATTCATGCACAGTGTCCTTTTACTGTCAGGCGCTTACACCTCGTCGCCCACGTCCGTCCCGTGTTTCCAGATCTTGAACTCACTCCATCTTTACACCCTAGACTACACTCGCAATACTAACAGACAACATGCAGCAATCAAGCGAGCAGGCATCGTGTACTCCGAGTACCGTGCTACGTCCGGTGAATGCCGATGCTCTCGACCCAAAAGAGCGGACTTGCTGCATCTGCTTTCAGCCTTTCAGCCCCACGCTATCGAGTCAAGGTGGGCCCGAAACGCCGGTTCAGCTGCGATGTGGACATGTCTTTGGAGAAGTCTGCATACTGACATGGACCCTTGCTAGTAATTCTTGTCCCTTGTGTCGGGAAGATGTCTTTGGAATCGACGATCACCATGCCAACTGAGACTTCTCAAATCTTCCTGTCCAATATATTCTTAGCTCTTCACTCTCGCCGCTAGAGGACATATGGCTTGATGAATATGTCTGGAGTATTGATGCTGGCAGCCCTCTCCAAGACGTGGTGAGCTCTACAGACATCGAGACATCAATAGATCGCTACACTGACAGGCGTTCGGCACTTGATCCTGACCCTCAGCCTCAGACGTGCCTTGGGCGGCTAACATGTGCGGAACATCGTGGCTCCTGTCACTGTACTGTTGAGGAGAACATAAGAAACGCGGCGCTGTCACACAAGCGCCCCACAACACCAACAACTGTCGCCCAACCCGCAAACACGTATGCAGCGACTATCGATTTTGTAGAGTTTGGATCGCAATCTGCAGAACCCGGCCATTGTTACAGAAAGCGGGTAACTAAACATTTCAACGAGCCGACTTTTGGCGAGGAAGTATTTGTTTGGTGAGATTGTTAAGACTTTTTGCAGATACGAGGTTCGACAGGGTAGTGCGCCAAAACGGGCGTCGTGCCTTCGGCTGATATTCCAAAGCAGCGAGCAATTCATCAAGATCTATCACTAGAACGGTTCGATCAGAGAACTGCGAGTCAGAATAAGGGTCGTGACAGTTGCGCAAGTACTTGACTCGGCTCTACGAATAACACCATTGTCAAAATCTGCGACACGACCAGCGCAGCGATATGAGGTTCACATAGGAATCGCTGCCTTCGTACACACGCTCAAGCATGGTGAGCTTCAAGCCAAGCTGCAGATCATGATTAGCATCGTTCACTCCACATGAGCTTTTGTTCGTCATGTTGCTTGCAGCTCATGGTGCCTGAAAAGCGGGCCGTGCCGGCATGCTCTACTGTCTGGAACAGTAATGATCTGCAGGTACATCTCAACGATCAGCCTTGCTGCAGCCTGACGAATCAACACCAAAGAACATGAAAGCCACTCCAGCACATGAACGGACTTTGCAACACCACTAGCTCAAACGAACTGCTAACCAATCATCGACATTAAGGCAACCTCCACTTGACCTTCTCGATTGCTTGCCTTTGTCGATGTCACGACAACTGAACCCTCACTGTAAAGGCTTCCACGCCGAATCGCAGTCCCGTAAATGCCGCGATTAGAGCAGCGCTGACCGCCGCTGCGTTCAATACTTCAACTCCAGGCCGAACGTACTATCTTGCTTGGCAGTGTTCCTGATAATGAGCAGCAGCAAGTGTATCTGGCCAACCTTGGCATTGTAACGTGCGGAATTCTGTAGACCAAGGAACGGCGCACTTGCCGTTACTGCATCATGCAGGCTAGCTGAATCTTTTGCCACGATTACCGTTATTTACTGCAAATCCAATGGCGACATGAATCCTCCGAGCAAGACGGTGCAGGAGTGACAGCTTGGTAGCAGCATCGTATTGCAAGCTTTGCAAGTCTGCCAAGTCAGTCACAACAACAGCCTGACGAGGGCGAGGTTGCATTCAGGAACTTGGTCTCCATTACAGAAGGGTTCAAACTACGATCTGGTGAGATTACCATGCCTGTATGATACCCATCAGCCTATTTCCTTGACGTAGTTAGCGAGCCATGAGATCAGTCGCGACACCCGTACCTCTAAGACTGCTAGCAGCATGGTGTGATAGTAAGGTGCAACCCCTGACCTTTATACGAAATCAGTCTTGTAGACTAAGATCTGCAGGGACCCACTTGGACAGTACAGACAAATAGTCACATGCACTGGAGCCATGCATACATCGCCTTGCATGTCAGCCATTGTCTACTACAAGGCTAATGGCGACATTAAGTCTCCGTTCAACTTCCTTCATGCTTCACGGGATGGCGCATCAGTGACGGTGTGAGGCTGACTGTCGACACCAAGCTTGGCCCACAGCTGTACTCAGCCAGTGCCGCGGAGAGAATTCGCAAGCCACGAGTTAGACTCTGGTAAGGTCACATTGCATCTGGATACATATATACACATGAAGTCTGTCCTATCCTACAGTGCCAAAATTTGCGTCGCAAATGCGTCAATAAAAGCCCAATCCAACCGTCGATCACGCACCGCCAAGTCGAGAGCTTAGATCACTTCACCACAAATACCGTAGTATAACATCACAGTCCTCCCGACCCAACCTCGACCTGAGTCAGAACTTGCTCGCTCTGTTCACATCACCCTCATCCGCTTGGTTCGCAGCAGTGATGGCCTCCATCTCGACGGCGCGTTCTTGCACCTGATGCTGGCCAGGTGTGAAGATCTCGTAGTATCCTGGTGCAGGTGTACCTCCACCTCGGGTTGTGGCCTTAACAACTGCTTGGCTAAATGCTGTCAGCTTATGCATACTTGTGCGACTTTCATGGAGGGGAGAAAAAAAAAGAATAGGAATAGAGACTCACTGCATAAAGGGATGCCTGTTTAGACCCATGACACCTGGTGGCGGCGACCCAGGTGGAACTGTTTGGTACGCCGGATGTGTTGCAGTAGGCGAGTTATACTTCGCAGTGTAGTTGTTAGGGAAGTAACCACTGACACTTGTATTATGTTGATGCTCATACGTTCCTGGGCCCGGCCTACTAGGGTGGCTGCCAGGGTGCGCGGCCGGATGCACAGGGAACTGAAATCCCATCGCACTGCCAGTGTGTGCGTGATCAGTGACATTGGGTTGCTTGTACTCAACCATCTGGTTCGGAGACGCGCTCACACGGCGAACAGTACCGTTGTTGCGCTCGATGGCTTCGCGAAGAGATTTGGTCCTGCTCCAGTAGAAAAGTAGTGCGCCGAATAGAAGGGCGCTGACGGCGGCGACGACGATACCTACGATCGCGCCAGTACTTAGACCACGGGAGACATGAGAGGTACCTGCTGCTGGAGTGGAAGACAATGAAGCGGAAGAGGAAGGCAGGACCGAGGATGCTGGGTCGCCAGATGGCAGCGGCGACTCGGCTGGGAAGGGCTCACCTGCTCCTCATCAGTATCTATCATGAAGACAGGAGTTGCAAGCTTGTACGTACCAGGCTGAAGCATGTATGTCGAGTCCATGGCGAGTGTTCGCTGCTTATCTATACTCATACTGCTGTTCAGATTGATGCCGCCCACCATCCCATACGTTATGCAACTACCCGGTGCAGAACAGTAGAAAAAGATCGGTTCTGTGTCGTTGATCCGGATACTGTACTTCGGTGGGATGTCCAACACCTTGTCTACTGGATGAAAACCAGAAAAGAAGCCTGTTTTGCCAAATCCCGTCATCTCGTACGGGATGCATGGGAAGCCATATTCAGCACGCACAATGCTGTGATTGAGCGGGTAAAAGTCGAACTCTACGATGTCCCCAACTGCTGCCTCGGTTGTTCCTGGGCGCATCTTGTGGTCTAAGAGACTGACTTGAACGGTGTGTGTTGCAGGTCCTGCAGAGCTAGTGACGGTACTCGACTGGAGGGTGGTTGGCGAAGGTGACGATGTGGAGACTCCGGTTGCGACGAGGACAAAATCGACAGTAGATACATCCTGAGCCTGAGCTTGGATGTTGGTAAATTGGAAGGCCGTGAGGAGCAGCAAGAGCAATCTTAGTCTATTCATGGTGGTTGAAAGTCTCATCTTGACTGCTGCGCCTAGTTCGACGAGGCTCTGCGACGTCGTAGCGAAGATCATGCACTTTGATGGTTCGCCCTGTACAGTGAGCAAGGCTGGGATGTTGGGAGGCCGTCAGAAGTGGAAAGACATGAGTAGAATGCTATTCGACGACACGAACGATCAAAGATAGTACGCAAGATGGATGACAGCGATCATGAACATGGTCGGCGCAGCATTGGCGAGTATTTCGAGATACTCTTCGCTTACGAGCGTAGACCGTCAAACCTCTCGTCCCTCTTGACAAAGGGCAGTCGAGGCAGTGCGTGGGCTCGACGCTCGTGAGTGGTCACACGAACTGCAACAATGAGGAAGACGAAGGGCGATCCTTGCGCATCGACCACCACATCCATCACATGGCGTTCCCCATCCATCAGGCCTGAGAAGTAATCTGCAAATAGTCTCTGGTCCCATTGCTGATCATGCACGATATCCTCTTTGAACATAGCCAGTTTGCCTTGCCATGATCGCTATGCCTGCGACCTCAGTAGGAGGATGAAACTGAAGGAGTGAGAGTGAAGAGGTATGCATCGATCTGAGTGGAGATTCGAATATTTTTTCTATTGCGATGGCTGAAAGTATCAAAGAAAGGGACTCATGGTCAAGCGTACCGAAGTAGTGGCCGCAACTCAGATCGCTTGGTATCGTAATGCCCGCGCTATCGCTCACATAATTCATGGTCAGTCACTCCTTCATTCAACATTATCTCTTAATGCAAGCTTCTGGATGAAGTGTATTGTTTAATGTCCACCGTGAGTTGTGGTTGGCTCGGCGATTGCCAGCCTCTCAGTGGTAGACAATTAGGGGGTGGTCGTTGGCTTTGTTGGTGCTCAACTCAACCCAGGATCGCCGAACCCAAAATTTTCGTTGCCGTTGCTCGAGGCGCTGTTAGAGCCTGAGCCATAGCCAGAGGGCGTTTCGGACTTTTTGTGGTTTAGCATGGACGGATCGGGCAGAGGGTTCCAAATCGGGAAACCTTGTGGCGGTTGGCTCTCTCCCTTCGGAGTGCCGCGAGCATACTCAGCCAAGCTTCCATTGATGCCAGTAAGAGCCCATGCGAAGACCGCAACATCTCGGATACTTTGCATGAAGGAGTTCTGGAACTGCATCGAAGGTCCTGTGTGTAACATAGACGGATGTTGAGCGCCCAGCGGGTATGGTGGCATTTGTGGCGGTGGTGGGTGGAATACAGGCTGCGACGCCCATGGAGCTGCATAAATACCACTGTACTGCTGTGCAGTCTGTTGAGGTGGCATCGCGCCAGGCAGCATCGGTCGAGCACGACGTAGACATACAACAAGACCGTCTGTGGTACAGGAAATGACGGCTTCGAGCTCGATATCCTCATTTTGATGGACTGAAGGGGAGCCTCCTAATGAAGATGCAGACAAGTGCCTCCGAGGATCCTCGCCAAAAATGCCATGGTGCGTATCTCCCCGAGCAGTGCTATCACCTGATTCTGTGCGGAGGTTGATCGGTGGCTCTTCGCTGTTCCAGTGGGAACCGTTCGACTGGTGTCCTGAATTTCTTCCACTAGAAGCAGACTGGCCACCAAGTCTTATGCCGCCTTCAACAGACTCATCGTCGTCGCTCGTAACATCCGTCATTTCGTCATCCTCACTCTCAGAGGATGTCAGCTCTGGTGGGTCTTCTTGACGAGGATCTCGGAACATGAACCGCATGTAGGCGATAGAATCGTTCCCTTTCGCTGACTCAAGACATCGTACAGCTTCGGTCAGACAGTTCAAGGCGATGCAATAGTAGAAACTCCTTCCCTTCATCTCTTCCCCGGAAATACCCACAATCTGTTCTATGCCGCTGGTGGCATACATGACGGTCAATGTCCGCGTGAATCGATTCAGAAACAGGGCTGCACGGGGCTCGTGGGTCTGGTCCTCTGGACTCAGGTCGAACTTGCTGGAGAGATGGGACAACATGTGGTAACGAGGATCTTTTGGTGACGATGCGAACAGCTTGCGCACAATAGGAGCCTCGACAGCACGTTCTGCGTCTGTGTTAGTTGATCGTACGGTGAGCGCAGCACATTGCACACTTACTCTGACTCTCCATCCCGTGTCTGTAGACACTGGTACAGCATACCATTACATCGTACACAATCGAAAAGCAGCACTCGCACCCAACCCAGTCTCCTTGACGATTCTTGAGCCGGCAGTATGAAAGCACGGCCGCCTTGTCGAGTGCTACACCGCGGCCATACTTGGCCTTGGCAAAGTGCAGCTCTTCAGGATGGAAGAATTGCCATACAGAGCGATTGACGACTTCATCTGGTGTATGACCAAGGATGTCGACAATGGAGTCAGAAGAGTACAGAATGTGTGCTTCTTCTGTAAGATCGTGGATGGTGATGAATGTGGTATCCATTGTGGCGAGTTGCAGTGGCTGGTTGGCGTTTTTGACAGTTAACAGTTCCGACAGGGTCCTTCCTCAACCGCTAGAGTCCGATGTGTGTCGAATCTAATAACTCGACCTTGGACCAGCGGCGGAGGAGTGGAAGGTAGTCAAACGTGGTTCTGTCGAGGAGTGGTGGCGACTTGAAGTAGATGTGGGGCCTGTGGTTCCACGAAGGCGTTGTACACACCGTGCGCTCGAATTGTGGTGGAGGAGTACAGATGGCACTCGGCCAACGGTTACAGTGCGCAGGCACGCGGCGTTATGTGCAGAGTGCAGGGATATACGAGTCAGTCGCAGTAGATGATGTAATCGCGACAGGTCGAAGCTATTCTTGGCGAGGAAGTGAAAGTTAAGAAAATATACGGATGAGGAGCCCTTGCAGGGGTGTTGCTGTCCAGGGCTGGCTAGCCCTTGGGTTGATTTCCAGTAAGACCACTGCCAGTCTGCATAAATCAGCAGAGACGACGAAAAGTGGGTTGCTGGTATGCAAAAGACGTTGAAACTAGACCTCTCGGGTCACGAAGCGCAGCTAGGATCAATATGGGACGAGGGCGCCACAAGCTGTGAGAGCAGGTTCAGACCCTGCGTGATAGTGAGGAAGAGGCAATGCTGAGCGAAGGACAGCTGAGCGCAGCGGCTGTGTGTCTGCGGGGCGGTCGTCCGGAGGTGTCAAGCGAGAGTGCAAGAGTGCAAGAGGCTGCCGACGACCCTGGCTGTGCCACTCCAATGCTGCAGAGGGGATCAACGCGGAAAAAGTGGCCTGGGGTGGTTGTAGTGGCAGGTTGTGGCAGCGGCGCGGGGCGACGGAAGAGGTCTTGTCTCACTGCTCAGGCCATCATGCAGCAGCAAGAGAATCGGGAATTCGAATTGCGCAGTCGAGCACAGAAATCACTGGGGTCGTAGGGCAGAAGACCGGCGCCAACAACAGGCGAGATGTGCGTCGCTACACATGGCAGGAGCAACGCTTGGCACAGACGGGGGTCGCTCTTTCCTACAGGCAGGCCAACCTCACCGCACCACGTGCCTAAGCGGTTAAGTTTGTCGGAACCTTATTCTACCACCATTGACGATCGAGTTTGACTGCAGACGCATGCCGACGGCGACTGCCGCCGCACCCGTGCGAAGGAACGACATGGCAGTTTACGGGCTCAGTACACACGAGTTCTCAGTCGATTGACAAGCGTCGGCGCGTTGTGGCACGACTCGTCATCCCAACCTCTCCGTCATCGACGATCAACACCACGCTAACGCGCCATATGCCAAGCTTGTCTTCTTCAAACTGCCAGCTCCACCACTGCACACTGCGCGCAGCCTTCAATTGGACACAACGTCTCACGATTTCGAGACATTCCCGCGAAAGGTGCCGAACTCGCTTGAACTTACCGTGCTGGTTCCTTATGCCCACCGCTCACGCAATGTGATCTGCCAGCTAGCCGCAAGGTACAGTCGGGCATTGCTTCCCATTGGCTCGTCCAACAACCATACCCAAACTGGAGCACGAGGGTCATCACCCTGCGTCAGGAATCCTATGGTATCTATACCGAGGACGTCCGCAAAGTGCATTATCGTACCATCGGCATCGACGGTATCCGGCTTCGGGACGGGCACAACAAGACTAGAAGCAAGCATGTACCCTCTGCACACCGGGTACTGACTCCGTCTACCGAAATCAGCCAAAAAGTAATCAGACAGCAAGAAGAATGAACCAGTGTACCTTCCGGTCAACTACGAGACATAGCCTGCACCCACACATCCTGCTAGACGTGTATGCTGTGCTCGCTGTCTACGTGCAGTCCCGCCTATGTGCTACTTCGCAACACATCCGAGAACAATCAGTGATTGGTCGATAAATTGATCTGCCGATCTGTATTTAAAAAGACACAAGTCTCTTGGTTCTTCGACCTGTTGAAAAAGCCTGCAAGAGATGGAGTTCGACCTTTTACCACGATAAGCTAGTAGTGGGGCATACCATAAGAGAAATGGCGTTATTGCTGAGGACTCGGAAACAGCAGTAGTAGCACAGCGCGCGGGGAAGGGTCAGTTGACGACCAAAGTACAGCGAAGGTAAAGTAATATGACTGTTGACATCTACCTGAGTCCAACAATCAAGCTCAATCGGAGATAGATCACCCGCACAATTGAAATGTCTAACCATGCAGTACACGTGCGTGGACAACCAAGACACCTCAAGAACTGCTTAAGCAGTACCGACCAACGTCGTGCTCAAGCGCACCAGATCTCGTAGATCCTTTGCAGGAGTTGCGCACGGTAGATCTCTGAATCAACTCAGGAAGTCTTGCATCCTGTCATTCACTGATAGGTGGAGCTGCTCATGAGTCTTAAGCCGACCATGGTTGATGGTTTGACCCCTTTCTCATACCTAAACTATTTCTGCAATCCTCCCATCGCAAACTGCCGCCCTTGGTTCATGTCATACTAGCAGCTCGAAATACTTTTGCTGATTTTCGACCGATCCCTAAACTACAACCTTCACCCGACAAACCACCTTAAACAGACATTTCGTTCTGCATTCCAGCACAACGTAAACATGCCTCGCCTACAGCAAAACATGCAGGTACAAGAAAAAATCCTCAAGTCGTGCAGGACAGCCTCTACCAGCACCAAACAACACGAATTGAGGTGGTATGAGCGTCTAAGCCTGTGCACTTGGAAAGGCTGCTTTTGCGTAATTCATCATACAGGGAAAGCTGGGTCTATCGGCACCTTATGCACAAGACATGAAATGAAGCTGGCCACTGCTGTCTCCGAGATAGTCACGGCAGAAAGAAAGCGCCACAAACAGCTCAAAAAGGACCGTCTTGAGCAAGAACAACGGAAGCAACGCTTAGCTACTGCAAAGCGCGAGGCACGCGGCGGTTATTCTGGGCCAGCTCGGCAGCGCACCTGCCGTGTGGAGTGCCAGAGACCAACGAGGCCAACAACGTCGATGTTGTCGACAGAAGCCATTGATGATCTGCTCCTATCGACGAGAGTCATTGATGACATGCTCTTTCAGCGACGCCACAAGGGCAGCCCTGGAATGCGACAATCGCAAGCGAACTCACAAACAAAGCAACGGACGACAAGCACAATTTATGATCCGCCTAGAACATACCTTAACTGTCCTAGAAGTGCAGGTGCTCGAGAATTCTTTGTCTAGTTTCAGCCCTATGAAGCTAGGAAACAGAGTGTAACATTGTGTCCACGACCAGCAATATTAGCATACAAGCAGCAATCACGGATCACACAAACATCCATTACGAGACAAACGTTGACACCTCTTTGTTTGAGTATTTATGTCTGGGGAAACATCTCGAACTTGACAAAGTCACGGATTGGACAAGTGGTAGACAAAGACTTTCATAGCCCTGATCAACATGATATACAGTCAGTCAAAACTCCTTGCAAGACCATTGATGACTCCCACAACAACAGTCTATGCTAAGAACTCATCATCGACGTCGCAACTACCTTTCGTTCAGGCACACAATATGCTGGCGACCTCTTTCTCAAGCTTGAACATTTCCTGTTCCTGCACCGAATGCACCACCTTCCTCCGCCCCTACCCCAAGAATCCACCACTATTCTCCCTCCCGCCAGGCCTAGACTTTAGCCTTCCATCAATCCTCCCACGAACACCCATTATCGCTCGAAAACGCACACCTCACCCTACACCTCAAGCTACACCTCGTCTTCGACCAACAGCCCCAATTCTCGAGCCTTCACCCTCTTTCCTGCTCACCAGATCGACACCACAAAAGCTCACAACGTCATCATCAAAGCTGAAAATCAGTCCATGGGCTGCCCTTCCATCCCTCGAACTATCACCCACCTGGAACCCCCGGGGCGACTACCTGAAGCGCGCAACCTTCGCATCTCGATCTCTCTGGGCGCACATCAGTAGTCCCATCGATGAAGCCAAGACACCCATCAGTGCGAAAACACCGGGCTTAGCACTATGCAGCAATGCAGGATGCGAACGCAAAGTAGTTCCTGGGTTTGGAAGGGCTGTGTGTCGGGGGTGTGAAGGGGAGTTGAGGGGTGCGGTGTTAGGGTTGGTGGTTGTGATGGAGGATGAAGAGAAAGGGGAGGTGGCGAGTGTGAGGCCGGTATCGAGTAGGAATGATTCGATTATGGCTCCTTCAATGGGGTTTCAGACTAACGAAGAGGTCGAAGCGGCAGGGGAGGAAGTGGTCGAGCCTGCTCTCTTCGCTGTGCCCTCCACTCCACCGAATACCCAGCTCCTTCTCAGACATTCTCGTAATTCGTTACTAAACTCAATGCCCCAGCGCACTGACGAATCTGAGAGTAGGACAGCAGTCGAGCCAGCACTATTCGCACTGCCAGATACCTCACTAGACACAAAGCCGTACGAGGAGACTACACCCACTGCTAGTGCAATCACACCTACGACGCAGTACGCTATGAACTTCCCTGCTCTTCCTACAAGCACGTCCGAGGGTAAAGCGGGGAGCAGAGAGGGAAGCAAGCGCAACAGCAGGGAGATGAAGGACAGGTCATTTTTGATAGCAGAGGAGTCTACACGATTTGCGCTGAGGAGCTCCAATGGGTCTACGCTGGGGTTCAAAAGCATGGGAGGGATTTTGTGTGGAATTAAGCTTTTACTTTGAATTTCGTTACCACGCCTCTTGGCGGGTCAGCGTCATGCTGTGCGTCGCATCAACTATCCTAAGTAGCAAATAAATGTGCCATCTTATCTCGCACTGAGCTCGCAGATCGAGTCGTCCACCAACGCCTCGTCTCAACCCAAGCCAACGCCCTTTTACAGCATAGATAGCCAAAGCAGCCATCGCTGTCATAGAACGCCATGCTTTTAGATTCCCATCTTCCCATCAAGACAAACTCGTGACGGCGACTGAATTGAACGTTACATGTCGTGAAGAGAACAAGATAGAAGAAAAAGGTGTCGCCTGCACGATTACATATTGTACACTTCCAAAAAGGAGAAGAGAAGAGCTTGGCAAGCATCGAGCGGCCAAGAAGAAGTAGAGAATCCGAATGAAGACGTCCTGGGTATCATGTCTCATGTCGGAGTAGGCGCAGTTGTCGCGGTAGCGACAGCTTGAAGTTGCGGCTCCTCTGTCACCATAGGCAGTGACAGCTCAGCAGTTTTGCTGGGTGGTGAAGCAGTCGGCAGACTCGCTGCCGATAAGGTGGGCGAGCTGGTCGATTGTGACGCTAGAGGAGGCGTGCCAGTCGAACTTGATGTCTGGGCAAGCTTCGCCCTTCTACTCGCGAACTCGCTCAGACTAAGCTTCTTGCGCACCGGCGTAGGATTGACAGCTTCCTGGACAGCAGGCGAGAATGGTGAAGCTATCGCCATTGGAGATTCAACTGACGGTGTTCCAGTCACACCCGGAGTGACTACTGAATTGGCGTTGAAAGGGTTACTCAACTCAGGCTTCGCTGGCATGTCGACGTGGAGCTCGACAGACTTGGCTGGATCATCTAAGATAGGTACTGGCGAATCTCGAGCGGATGGCGGTGCTGGTGGATGCATAGGATTCGGTGAGGCTTCCCTTGGTGCTTCCACGGCCGGAGCGTCAGGCATATCTTCGACCTTCGGCTCAGGTGCTGTTGGGGCAGCAGCTTCATCGGCGTCCTTCATGTCCACATCAGCAGCAGGCGCTGGGGACGACTCCTTCGCTGGTGTCAACTCCTTTGGCGGCGGCACAGATGCAGGCTCCAGAGTAATTTCCATCGCAGAGGGGTCCTCTAATGGTGGAGACGGTGGTAGTGGTGATGGCTTATTTGAAGATACATCCTTCAGAGCTGGCGATCTGCCTTCCATCTTTATTGATGCAGATCGCATCCGCTCCCGCTGCAGTTTGTCTTCCTGCGCCTGCTGAAGAAGCTTACGCTTGAACGACATTGGCGGCTTCATCTCCGTACGTGCAGGGACAGCAACGCCGTCACCTTCCGTTTGGGTAGATGCCTCCACATAGACTGGTTTGGGTTTCGGTGCGCTGCGAGCCTTAGTCTTCGATGAGCTGCCGGACGTCTTCCGTGCCACGCCGTGGCTATGCTCGCGGTGACGCGCTGATGGGGAAGGTTCGGGGTATCCGAGGCGTTTCTAGGTTCGTCAGTCAGTACGCGTGGAAATGAGTGTAGAAGAATGACTTACCGAAGTGGCAATGCTGGGTGTGTTGAGGGTCGATCCAGCGCTGTTTCTCTTCCCTCTCTTACCCTTGTGTTGCTCATCCTCCATCTGCTCGAATAATCGCTCTTGTTGTTGCAACTTCCGCCTTTCACGATCCGACATCTTCACATCGCCGTCCAGAGAGAAGTGCGTAGCGGGCGTGATATCCCGGCTGCTGGATTTGTGAGAACCGGACGTAGAACGGCTGTCCATGTTGTCGTCATCACCATTATCGCGGTGCAGCGTCTCACTACCAGCACGGCTATTGGTCGCACGACCAGTACTTAGAGGTGACACCTGCGACTTCTTCATCTTCTTGTTCTTGGCTTTGGTAGGCTGCGCTGGCTCAGCAGCGGGGCGACGCGCCCGATCCAATAGGCATTCGTGCGTTTGGTCGCATGCACAACCACCGAAGTTGGCAAGAACGCATGATACCCATGGTTGTATCCTTCTGAAGCCATCCTTTGCACCATTCGTGATGACCTTGGAGAGCTGCTTAGATACCTCGGCGTCAATATCCCAGCCAACGGTAAGTTCCTCTGTAGGCTCGATCTGTCGTGTGGCCACAAAGCAGAAGTGATAGTCGCTGCTAGCATCGACGAGAATCTTCATAGTCATGTTGGGAGAGCAACTGCGTCTTGCGTAGCGTAGAATGTTGCCCTCTTGTCGTGTGTCGATATATATTGGTAGATGTGGTGGGAAGAAAACGAATGGTTCAGGATGGCGTAGTAAGGTCCATCGATTGTCGGGGTCTTGACAGTATTCCTCTCTACGCCCGACTAGACCTTTCAGTTCGCCAACATACCCTCCATCAGCGATGGGGCTGTCAGTGGTAATGAAGTGCCATTGCGGATGAAGACCATGTGCTGTGATGTTGGAGTTGACCTCCGTCTGCTTGTGGATGGTGGGTGCCGTTGAGGTCTCAAGATCCTGAATGGTGCCCTCAATACGTGAGAAGAGATCTTGAGGTTTCTTGCCTCCACTAGCCTCGGCTAAAGCATCTGGGTCCTTGAGCCACATGGCGATATCGCTGGCGACGCCCAAGCTTGTGTACGAGTTGTTGTCAGCCGATGGTGGCTCGGGCGATGTGTAGAGGTTCATGAACTCTAACGAGAAGTCTTCGATAGGACCGTCAATGGTAGTAGGCGACTTGACGGGGCTATTGCCGTTGACCACGACAGAGCCTCCCCGCTTGCGCGACGCAGGAGCGAGTGCCGGTGCTTGACTGACGACGCTGATCGAGCCTGAAGGACGATGATTTGTCTTCGGTCGCTTGTTCGGAGGAGGTAGGTCTCGAGGGCTTCCACTTTTGCGTTCTGGGTTGTAGTGGAGCTCACCGTTCGAATTCGTCGGCCAGCCGTTAGGCTGTGCGGAACCGAGTGGGTCCTTTGTGCGCTTCTTAGGATTCTTGGTGGTGGTCTTTGGTCGACCCTTTCGATCCGAGAAGTTGAGCAATTCCTTCCGCTGCCGCTGCTTTTCCGCAGCCCTCCTTGAGTCGACAAGTCTTGGGCTGCAGTCTGTGCATTCGTGCACGTCAGGCACATGCTCGGCAGACTCATAGTAGCACACAATGTGCTGCCATGTGTCGCATCTCTCACAGAGCACGGTATTGCCATCATCGTCCGCGAAGCCGCAGATGCATTTGATCGTGGACGACTCCTCTTCATCACCGGCGCCGTCTAAGCCTGGGGAGCCGTGGGAGTAGGCTGGCTGTAGAGGGCCGGCACCAAAGAAGGCGGCCGGTGCCGGCTGAGGATCAGCATGCGCCTGGATCGAGGAGACGTCTGTCATCCTCTGGCAGACACGCTGAGGTTGAGTAGTGGTGTATAGTGGCTGGCTCAGGCTCTGACTGCGTTGAATCGCATGACGCCCAACGCGTGTACGGTCCGTGCAGAGCAGTCAGAAGCACCTCGCAACGACCTAACAACCCGTATCGACGAGCTTGACAAGTGGATGGCAGTCAGTGAAGCTACTGCCGGTCTGTGACCAAGGTTAAGAGGCTTCCGTGTCCGGTTGCAGCGAGTGCACGTATGGAGGACAGCGTGGACAGAGGCAGTACGGCCTCGGTGAACGAGCGCTAACGACTGCCTGTCACCAGAGACCGATATTGAGCTCGTGGACGGCCGTGTAAGGGCGATGCGCTGGTGGTGAGGCGGATTTCGAGGTGCGGCGGCTCGTGGGTCTCTGGCTGAGGGGGCCGTCAAAGGAAGGGACGCGCGAGAACACTAAGCGGGTGAGTCGGCAGGCGTGCGCTGCGTGGTCAGTACTTCAGAACAGGCGTAAAGATGGCGTGGACGTGTGTGCGACGACGGGGGCGTGTGTGTCTCCAGAGTCAGTCGAGAGGCAGAACCGAGAGAGCGAGGAGATGGGTGCGAAAGAAGGAACGAATCAATCGAGCTTAGTGTGAATGGGCCCGTGCGTTCTGCCTTGACATTGGTAACCTTCAGAGGACGCTACCTGCGTTTAGCAGAGGGGCAATGTAAGCGGAAATCAAGGTTACGGGTGCGTCTTCACGGCCTGCATGAAAGCCGCGGCAGCCAAGCGCTTGTGCAGCGGTGCCATGAGGACTCGCGCTGGCCCAGGCCTTGCAGTGAGGGACGAGAGGCCAGCGTCGAGAAGATAAAAAGATGCAACAGCAGACTCGGGAAACTGGGGCTGAATGTGTGATGAGACGAAGGCGGCCAGCGTTGGCCCTGGACGGCTGCAACGAAGCCAGCGAATCCGAGCTGCCGTGGAGCACTGGGCACAAAGATTGCAGTAAGCTAGCGGTGCATCCGGCATGGCGTCGAAGGTCTCGGGCTTGCGCGTCCGTGGCCTGGCAGATCAGGTTCGTCGTCATCGAGGGCATCAAAACAACGCGCGCTGGGGTGGAATGTCGACACTGTGATTGCGACTGCACTCTCCAACATTCCTTAGTCATTTGTCTGCCAGAGGTGAGGAATGGAGGGAGCAAAGGGCAGCGTCGCGGACTCGCAGGCAGCAGCGCCGGGCAATTAGATAAGAGCGGCAAGAGCCCCCGCCCAAAGTCGCGCTATCCTGAAACGTTCCTTCCTTTGCTCAGAACGTCATCAACAACGGCGTCTCGAGGTGCAGGCACCTGGACCCACTGGCTATTGTGGCCTGCAGCCGGCCGCCGAACGAGAGCAGCTCAGCTCGGGTGAGCACCGGCATGCTCACGGAAGCACTTCCTTCTTCATAGCACAACCAACACTCAGGGGCGCCAGCACTTTGCTCGCGTTGCACCAAGGCAACCAACCGTCTCCCGAGTCTGCGGCTGTGTTACATGGCTAGTGCAGCAGTGAATGGCAGTGGAGATCTCCCCAGACGCGTTCCTTATGCCCAGACCGCGTCGTGTCCTGAGCAGTGTTTGCTTGGTCACTACGACTCAGGACACATACACACGCCGTGCGCCGCGTCCTCTCCATCGAAAGCACCTTCGACTTGCACTTCAGCGCTCCGCATCGAGTTCGGCATCGCGCCACTCTTTTGCTCTATTCAGCCGTAGACCATGGAGCCACAGTATATCCCACGAATGAGCTTGGCACAATGAGATTGCCCGCACCTTAGAACGGACCGGATACATGGATCTAACATTGATCGTGAAGATATAACAGTAACTGACAGTATGCTTCGAAGGCGTATTGGATACCTCCTTGGTCGTTGTTGGCTATCGTCATGGCCACGTTCATTGCTCGCCTCTCAGCCTCACTTTGTCCTGTGTCACTCGTCCTAGCATCCATCCCAAATCCACGCACCCTCGACTCAGATCTGACGATACTAACCCATAACGACCTGTATGGTAACAGCAGCCACAGACAAGCCTCCGCAATAGTCATCAGCAAACGTCAGTCGTACTCAGCCTCGGTGTCAAGCTGCGCAGCTCTTGGAGAAACACTATGGTCTGCTGAGCAAAATATACAAGAGCCTGGGTTCCTACAATATCTCGGGTTTGGCAGCAAGGCGCAAGACCAGACTCTGTACTGGATAGGAAGCACTGCGAATGCTGAATGTAGCGCCGTCACCGCACAAGGTTGTGCCAAACAGTTGCCATGCAATACGCTTCTTCCAGCGCTCTGCCACAATTCGGCAGCACTCAGCTCGCCAGCATCCACCGATACTAGCAGCAAGTGGCGGACTGCGGTTACAATAGGCAATGCAACGATCACCGGCTATCGCGACAAGCACTCGTTTCGTTTCCAGGGCATCAAGTACGCTACCATACCGAGCCGTTTCTCGCATTCCACCTACATCTCACCAACCGGTTGGAATAACTCGGCGCTCTCATATGGTCCACAATGCATACAAGGAAGTTGTACTTCTGGAACAGTGTCTTGCAGCGAAGACTGCCTGTACCTGAACATCTGGACTCCGAGTCTGCCCGATGGCAAGAGCTCACAGAGCGAGAAGAAAGCAGTGATGGTCTGGATCCATGGTGGTGGCTTTGTCAGTGGCTCTGGCAGCGACACGACGTTCGATGGCGGAGCAATAGCGTCTCGTGGTGATGTCGTCCTCGTCACAATCAACTACCGACTCGGTACTCTTGGTTTCCTAGCACTAGATGGTACATCTCTGACCGGTAACTATGGCCTGAAAGATCAGAGCACTGCTCTTGACTGGCTTCATGCTCACATCGATGCGTTCGGTGGCGATAAGAATAAGATCACCGTCTTTGGACAAAGTGCTGGCGCTGCTTCTGTGCGAGCACTGCTTGCCTCACCGGAAGCCCGTAACAAGTTCGCAGGCGCAATCACTCAGAGCACCCCTCAGGGCCTGAACTACGCTTCGACCTTTGCGAAATACTTGACCATCTTAGAAGCTACCAATCGGACTAGTTCCCTATTGAACGCGACTGGATGTGCCTCGAACAATGCCGACTCCGTACTCACCTGCTTGCAAGCTGTCAATCCTCTCGACCTGACCGCCGGCACCGTAGCCTCCTACCCAGTCATCGATGGCGAATTCCTGACAACCTCAGGCCTACCTCTCGGCCCTACAGCACCCAAGCTCAACGTAAGCATCCTCTCAGGCATGATGCACGACGACGGCTCGCCCTTCATCGCCTACCCCAGCAGTACGAACATCACCGCTGCACTCGACGAACAAGACTTTCCCACCGCCAACATCCTGCAGAGCAACTTGTTTCCTCTTCCGCAAAACTCGAATGCCACGCTTGCCATCTTCAACCTCACTTCTCGAATAGCGACAGATGGTATGTTCCGCTGCCTCGCGCAATCTACCGCCTTCAGCGCCGCAAAGAACGGAGTCTTCAAGAAGACCTATGCATACGAATTCGACCGCGCCTTCCAGCTGCTTTCCTGGTCTCCCAACCCACCAGCCTGTGAGGCGCCACGTGACGCTACCCACCCCTACGGCAACCCAGACCTACCCTACTACAAGTGTCATTCTGGCGAGCTGTATTACGTCTTTGGTACACTCGTGCGAGAAGGCGGTCATATACGTAATGACAATGATGTCAAGTTTAGCCAGTATATACTGGATAGCTGGACAGCGTTTGCAAGGACGGGCAACCCGGTGCCGGATGCAAGATTCTTGGAGGCGAGGGGTTTTGTCGGTACCACTGAGCTTGTTCGAAAAGCAGGCAGGTGGGCGCCTGTGGGTCAGAGCGACGACAGTAGTTATCTGAGAGTGTTGAATATCAGATCTACGAACGAGAATTGGAGGGAAGTGCCCCAGTGCGAGGCACTGGGTTTTGGACTTGCTTACTACAATTCCTGAGATTCTGGGGTCGACGCTGGACAGAACATCCCTACCGAGATCCCCATTTCGACGTTCACGCCCCATCAAAATCTACAAGATGCTCACCGATGACGGGCGGCTGCTCAAAGCTTTAGTGTCTTAATCTTGGTATAGAAGTTCATCCAGACGTCCAACATCCGTCTCTTCCCCACCACAACTTTGCATCTAGTTTTCAAAAGATACTTTTCCTGAGCCCGATGTTGCACTAGGCTCTCAATCCTAAAATCATCGCCTTAATGATTCATGTACGGACATGTGCCTGTCTGCATCATTCTGACCTAAAATTGGACCAGAAAGGTGTCATGTTCTCGAAAACATCGCTGGTAGAATCAAGATGATTTTTTTCTTTAACTACGTCATGGTCTTGATATACCCAAGCCAGCAATAGTCTCCCCATGTGTCTAACCTGCTTCTTAGAATTCCACAAGGCTCACCGTTATGTTAGAGTCCTTCACACGCAACAAGGTAGCAGATCTTCCCTGAACTGCAGGTTCTTGCGTGCTACATGACGCTGTAGCTGGCCCGTCATGCGCGAACCCCTGCTGTTCTTCGTCCATGTTACTTGGTGAGATCGATGACTGAGGCCACATTCCTCTGAAGGCTGTGATCGGATCGTACATGATCTGTCTCTTGGCCTACATCTACGATCATCGCGTCAAAGACAACACTGTCGACGACTATGTTTGTGTCCCCTTCTCCGGAGCCTCAGATCGAGATCCCCTTTGTGGCAATGCTTTGTGAAGACTTCACGCAGTCTCTAAGGTATAAAGCCGCGTTGCAGTATGCTTTCGCTGTGCCCTGGGGTCGTGTAAGTTACTGGCTCCATGGTCTTGATGGGTAACAGAGATGGTGGAGAGTATGTCTTAACACACCGGGGAGAAGGATAGGGGAGCTTACCACACAGCCTCGCAGGAGGGTTGGAGGCTAGCACAGCAGCGTTATCGAAACACCTTCGTGGGCACGCATTTTGGAGTTCTACTCTATGTGAGTTTTTCTTCATGAGGAATGCTTGCTCGCTTTATACCCAAGGATTAGTCTCCGGTTTGCTTTATGGGAAGGTCTGGACAGTCTCCGTTGTACATCAACACCCTGATAGCGTGCCTCGTCCGGGTATCTTGGAAGAGTTGTGCGTCAGCTTCAACCGCTTTGATGCGAAACATGTAACGAATACATGGTGAACGCGAGCAAGTAGAGATCAAAGGTATCGAATTCCATGAAACGCCTTCGCTATGCATATGCCGCCTTTTGCGCAGTATGTTACATGTATCGTATCCGCCTCTTTCCGTCATCCAGTAAGTAAGTTCTCTTCGTCCAGATCATCTGTAGATCTCATCGAACGGTCTTGTATCGTTGAAACAACTCTCCCACACCTCGTTCACCACTTTCTTTGCATGCGCCTCATCTTTGATCTGCGGTCTCTGCATCATTGACAGCTCGGCGCGTCGGCGTACGCAGGCTTGTAACTGCTCTGTGATGCTCCATTGGTTCCGTGTGAAGAATTCGCGGGTAAAGCGGCATTCGCCTGAAAGTGTGGATGCGCGGATCTAGATATAGTCAGTTTCTGCGCGATTTCACAGACCCGCAATCTTGCGTACCTCCAGACAGGCCTGATGCCTCAGGTTGTTCGCCTCCACCTTCCACTTGAGATGGTCCCAGGCGTGCACCATCTCGTGCGCCATTGTGTCTTCCTGATGCCCCCTGTTCCTGAATTTGTTGGCGCACAGCAGGATCCCGTAATCCAGACTGAAGCCTCCAGACTGCTCGTTCGTGCACATCCTACACAATATGTTGTCCTTGTTCAAGTCTCCACCCAACTTGTACACTTCGTCTGACAAGAATCGAATGATCGGCGAGTACTTCAGCAGATAGTCTTTATTCGTTTCGCAGCGCTTGCATATCGATTCTGCTTTTGTTGCGTCGAGCTCTGTAAAGTAGTTCCTTTCTAGTTCGACGTCGCGGTTGCCAGTCATTCGTCCCATCATGATCGAGAAAGTGTTACTCCAGTTGTAGAATACTGGATCCAGTTTCGGGGGCGCTGGCGCGGGTTGCGCAATGGCAGCAGGGTGGGCGCCATCTGCGGCTTGTTCGGGCTTGGACATCGCGGCGCAGTTGTAGTACGTATGCGTAGGGCGTGACGGGAATCTTTGTGAAATGCGGATCGTGAATTGACAACTAGGGCGCCTTGCCGTCGCCGTCGCAAAAGTCGCGATGATGGTCGCTCTAGCGCGATGCGGGAGCCAATGGGAGAAAGAGGAGCTGGCAATCGACGCAGTTGCCCGAGCTCGGAATCTTGGACGCTTTCCAGTCATGCTGAGCACCACCTTGCTTTGTCGGTGAGGGTGTATATATACCCGTCTGCTTTTCTCTTCCTATACGCATAGCAATTGCTGCAGCCATGGCTGTCCATATGAAGAAGATGCCCGGTCAATTGACTGTGGTAATAAAACTCGGTAATACATTCTCAGTACAATTTCCCCGCTATACGTACAAGACCAACTTACCAACGTTATACAGGTACAAGTTCCATAGTCGACGAGAAGACACATCAGCCCCTCCTATCGATCCTCTCCCTCATCGTCGAGACAGCATGCAAGCTCCACGCCGACGGACACCGCGTCGTCATCGTCTCCTCTGGTGCTATCGGCGTTGGGCTTCGACAGATGAACTTGCCCCGCCGTCCCAAACACCTTCCAAAAGTCCAAGCGTTGGCTGCCATCGGTCAGTGTAAACTTTTGGCGCTATGGGATCAGTTGTTTGGGAACTTGAGTCAACCGATTGCGCAAGTCCTCCTGACAAGAAATGACATCGCGGATCGTACGCAATACCAGAATGCTCAGAACACCTTCATTGAGCTGCTGAGCATGGGAGTCATTCCAATCGTCAACGAAAACGACACATTGGCTGTCACGGAAATCAAGTTTGGCGACAACGACACTTTGAGTGCAATCACGGCGGGCATGGTGCAGGCAGACTACCTCTTCTTGATGACAGACGTCGATTGTCTGTATGACAAAAACCCGAGGACAAATCCGGACGCAAAGGCTATCGAGGTTGTGGAGGATATTGCCGAGCTAACGGCAGATGTCAACTCGGCGGGATCAGCGTTGGGCACAGGAGGAATGAGCACGAAGATTGTTGCTGCGCGGTTGGCCACAAGTGCTGGAGTCACAACGGTCATCACGAAGAGCTCGAAGCCGGGCAATATTTCTGCGATCATCAAGCATGCAGAACAGCAACGGAAAGCGAACGCATCAAGCCGTAACTCAATCAGCAACTTCCAAGACGACGCGGTACCAAACCTCCACGCTTCCTCCCACGACCTCTCAAATTCCACATCCTCCCTTCCTGGGGCCCAAAACCAAATTACAACCATTCCAACTCCACAGACTGACGCCGAGCCTGTCCCACTACACACGCGGTTCCTCCCCATCTCACACCCAATCCGCGACCGTTACTTCTGGATCTTGCACGGTCTGGCACCGCACGGCACAATATACATCGACAATGGCGCATACAAGGCGCTGCACGACAAAGCCGGTCTGTTGCCGGTGGGCATCGTGGACGTAGAAGGCCATTTCGCCCAACAAGAAGCTGTTCGCATTGTTGTCGTCAAGCGTCTTGCAACAACATCTGCTCCAGTCGCCTCCCCAACGATAACGGCACCGCACACACCTACACCTACAACACATACACATGCGCCGATCCCGCTGCGGCACCCGTTACCGCACACAAACTCGCACTTGCATAGCGCGAGTGGGACGCACACGCCGCTCTTCGAGCTCACAAATCCAGCGCCTTTTGAGATTGGTAGAGCGGTGGTGAACTACTCGGCTGCTGAGATAAGAAGGATCAAGGGTATGCACTCGACACAGATCGTGAAGGAGCTAGGGTACGCGGATAGCGAGTATGTGGCTGTGAGAGAAAACATCGCATTCTTTGGCATCGAGAGGAGTCGGCCGCCAACACCGCAGCTGGAGCACTAGAACATCGTAGCAGCACAGGAGGGCAACATAGGCAGATATCACATGCTCACCAAAGAGGGCAATCGTGGATCCCACCATGGTCTTTTGACGTTTTAAAGGCATATTCAAATGCAACTCGCACCCTAGGTGTGACATCTTCAAGTAGAAATCTTATGAGAACAGCATCGAGTCTAGTTCCTTGGGGTTTGAAGTGACTGTCGGTCAGTGGAGATGGACGAAGAAGAGGCAAAGAGAAATGTGGACCACGACATCGGTCTTGAGGCCACAATCTTTAGTTATGCATGCATACTTGGAGGCTAGGCAAAGCTATAATCCAGACTCCGCACGGCCTTGGTCCGAGATAAAGAGCTCCGAGACAGCAGACCATATTGAGAGGAGGCCGAAATTTGAGTCGAAGAAAGCCAAACAATAGGTAGAACATGACCGAGTCTTCAGCCTCTTGGGAGTCCTGTCATAACGCGATGTCGAAGTGTAGAAATTAGGGAAGTCGAGAGATGTCTTATATGTGCTTTCTGTACTTAATGACAAGCCAAATGGCAGAACCATGCGCTACTGTGCGCTGGTTTACGAAGACAGCAGGAGCACGACACCCGATCAGAGCATTAGCTTTTTGAGAGAAGAGTAGGCAGACACGCGAATCCCATGAGCTGTTTGGATGCAGACTTTAGCATCTCAAAGAAAAAAGCTTTGAGAAGCCGAGTAAGTCTTCGACAAACAGAGCTTCGAGTAGGATACTTTGGAGAATATGTAGCCAGCAGAGCATGCGATGCGCTCAGGCAGACTTTAGCTGAGAAAGACGGCGGGCAGACAGGCACTCACAGGGCGTCTTCATCTGCCTTTTTCCCTCAGGAGAGAAACTGGGCAATGTGGAAGTAAGAGAGGACTGGGTGGTAGACGGACATATATGGCTTCGAAGAGCCGTATCGCAGCCATGACTCTCGTACTCTTTGCTTTCGAACAGAGAGAAGCAGAGCGGACACATGGTTATCGCCACTCTAGATACAAGATTGTTTTGAGCTTACTGTCTCGAATGGAAGGAGAGATGCTTTCAGCCAGCAGAACATGGCTTGTGCTTATTGACATTTTAAATGCCTGGAAAGAAATGTGATGAGTCGTTTCTTGGAAGCGGCCTGCAGAGAATATATATCCAGTCCAAGTACGATTCAAGCCCTGATGCGCTTGAACACAAAGAACGTGTTGTCATGTTTTGTACTGCTGATTATAGAGTCTGCAGAATCATCATTCGCGGCAGAGAAAGCACATGGTGTACCTTCCTTGTGATTTTGAAGAAGAACATCCGACTGCTATTCTCTTCCAGAAGCACTCATGGAAACCTGGATTGTGGATTCTTGGTAAAGTACTTCGAACTTTACAGAAAAGCAAATGAGTATGGAGATCAGTCATGTTGGTTTTGAAACCTGGAGAAAGCACGATCTCAGTCCAAAGCGAACGCAATTTGGGAGGAGTTCAAAGGGAGAGCCATCTCCATATCAGGCGGTTGACGACGATTTTCGATTGCAGACCATAGAGGCGGTGCGTAAGTCTTTCGAGGTTTCTAGACTGAACATCCTTGTTTCCTAGTAGAAGTATATAACGAAGTAGACACAGATTAACGGAATATAGCCGCAACTAACTAGAGCCTTAACAAGACGACGGAGCAGAACATAATCTAGTGTGTCATGTGTCTTAGGTGAGAGAGAGAGGAAGAAACAGAAAGTCCCGTCCATGCGAATATCCTGCTGACATTTTCGAAGTCCAAAAACGAAGGAGCTTGAGAAGACAAGGTGGGAAATGGAAATGAAGCTTATATAGCCATATATTGGCTCCATACAATGTTGCAGACTTCAGTTCAGATACTCCACTTGGACTATACGCATCACTCTGAACTGGAGAGGTTTTAGTAAAGTGCTCCAACGTGCTCCAGGGCGACTACAAGACACCAGCTCTAGCCCTCGAACTCGAGAAACAAAAGAAGAACAGCCAGGTTTCTGATCAGCCACTAACTTAGGCAGTCACAGACGAAATACGACTTAGCATGCGTGGTGTACTGGCATATTTGACTTTGAGACATACAGAGACCCGGGACCTATTTTGATTGCAAAACAAGAAGCGTGGCAGCTTCGTAGGTGCTGTTAGACTGGGTATGGCAGAAAGATAAGACAGAGGAACATGTCGAGCGCTGCGTTGAATTTTGGGAGAAGAAAGAGGGAGCAGCACATCTCAGAAGTGTCTCTCAATTTTAGGGAGGAAGAAGAGCACAGCACAGGGCATTCCGTTGTCTACGATTTCTTAAAATGTGCATGGCAGATAAATTGATAGGTCAAAGGAAAGACCAGAGACACATAGCTTATACAATATTTGTCAGATCTTGTCATTGATCAAGGTATGTGCATTGAAGTAGAGAAGAACCGAGACTGATCGTATACTGTCTCCCCCGCGCCAAACGCTGTATGCTGTATGCTATATGCTGCATGCAACCCGTCAGAACCAGAACGCCAAACCGATGCGCTAATCGAGTACCCAAACGCCTTGCCCGTCGTAAATGTCACGTATTACACAAAGAATGCCGAAGCTCTCGCTGAAGTTTCATCCTCAGCGAGTGGTGTCTTGGGAGTAGAGCCTACTCGGAACTCTTTCTGAACTTGTCGCCAGATGTGCGCTCGTATGCTCTCGCTGAGCCTTTGCAGTGCTTGATGATCCAGGGGTGTCTTTCGACGTTCTCGAGAGAGATGCGCTTTTCGGGATCTAGTACGAGCAGCTGGTCCATGTTAGCTTTCCGTGTCTCTCAGAGTTGTACAAGGAAATACGTACCTGCTTGATCAGGTCCTTCGCCTCGGCGCTCACAAACCCAGGCACTGTGTATTCACCACGCACAATTTTCCGTTGTGTCATCACTTGTGTGTCCTCGAATGGTGCCTCGCCAACCAAGAACTCGTACGTCAAGACGCCCAAACTCCACAGATCGACCTTCTCGGTGTAGTAGTTGTCTTTCGACGCGCCCTTGAGCATCTCCGGCGGCAGGTAATCGAGGGTTCCGCACATTGTGTTTCTGCGATTGTTCGGTGCGTGGACAGACCATCCGAAATCCGAGATCTTGATCTCGCCATGTACGCCAACTAAGATGTTTTCAGGCTTGATATCGCGATGCATGACGTGCTTTTTGTGCAGGTACTTGAGCGCCGACGCCATCTGCGCAATGTACTGGGCAGCTTTCCATTCAGGGAATCGCTGCTCGCGACGCAAGTGCTTGTACAGCTCTCCCTTGCCAGCGAACTCGAGGATAAGGAAGATGCGCTTCGCGTCGTGGAAGTGGCCGAAGAGGCGCAGGACGTTGGGGTGGGCGAGGTGTGACTGGATTTCGATCTCGCGGCGGACCTGCTTCTCGACTTTGCCTTGCTGGATCTCGGACTTGTGGAGGACCTTGAGCGCGCACACGAAGCCTGAGGTGCGCTCTTTGGCGAGATAGACGCGTCCAAACTTGCCCTTGCCGAGGGGCTTGCCGATCTCGAACATGCCCAGATGCCATTGCTTAGGTGGCGCTGGTTGTTGGTAGATGGCCGTGTCGGTGAGGGTGCGGCGGTGGCCTTCGGACGGGCGCGCTGGTTGTGTGGAGGCGGCGGTGACTTTGGTGACGTTCGCGTTGACGAGCTTGCTCGAGTTGACGGCGGCGAGCTTCTGCAGGGGCACTTTCATGCGGTTCGCTGCCGAGGCTGATGACGACAGGCCGGTTAACGATGCGGTCGCGGTCGTGGCTAACGATGCCTGGCTGTGTTAGGTACAGTGAGGCGCAACAGCGAAGAGGATGTCTACCTTCGCCTTGTGGTACGAGGCCACCTGCTCGTCGTTCTCATCGTTCACAGTGATGCGCTCGAAGGCGGCCTCGAGGTTGGAAACTTCAGCCATGCTGCTGGGATGCCGAAAGACAATGCGCGGATGAACGAGGGGACGCGGCGGTCAAGTACGGGCGCGGCGGAGTATAAGAGACCAGCTAAAACCTGTTGTTAGTATGCTATCGGCGATGTCCTGCGTCGCTTGGGTGATGATGCTGGGATGGGAGGCTGGCAAGCGTTCGTGCAGACCTGTAAGCGATAAACAAGCGCCGTTGCTGTGGTGATGATGTGCGGCAGACTTGGACCGTCCCGATTCACCCCACTCGACCCCACACTGCGCCCATCGAGTTCGCGATCACAGCCAGCATCAGCTCCGACGAGCTTCTGAGACATCGCAGCAGCCTCGACATGGCCACACTCAATGGCGCGCCCGCCGACACAGTGGCTCCCGGCCACGCCGACACATCCGTCACCAAAGAAGGCTTCAACATCACCACGCGCAAGCTGCCCATCCTCAAAGCCGGGCCCATCGACGATATGACCAAGGCGCTGGGCATAACACCACCCGAGATGATTTTCGGCGACAACCTCACACGTATCGAGCACGCGGAAAGCGGGTGGTTCATCGAGTTCAACGCCTTTGATGCGCTGGACCGCGTCGACAAGACAGGCGAGAAGATGTTCAAGGTGTCATACTCGAAAGAGTGGCAGCAGAACCGCCAGAAGCAATTCGAGGATATCAAGGAGGTCGTCAAGCCATTCGACTGGTCGTACAGCACAGATTACAAGGGCACAACGCCAGAGACGCCGAAGCTGGAGCCTACAACGACCCCCATACCGCTTGCACTTCTGCGCCGACCGGACCCAATACACTTCTTCGACGAGGTGGTGCTGTACGAGGATGAGCTGGCAGACAACGGCATCGCTATGCTGTCCTGCAAGATCAGGGTGATGCCGGCGCGGTTACTGCTACTGGTGCGCTTCTTCATGCGCCTCGACCATGTCGTTTTCCGCATACGCGACACGAGGGTTTTCGTCGAGTTCAGCACAGGAGAGGTCATTAGAGAATACACAGCAAGGGAAGAGACGTATGAGGCGGTCAGACGGAAGTTGGCAGGGAGGAAAGAGGGTGTGCTCGCCATCATGCGCGACCCGAACCGGCTGGCGGAGCACATACCTATTGTCGAGCAGACACTGGACGGCGTGAAGTTACGATGAAAGGCACGTGGCTGGATATGAGACACAACTAGGGCTTCGCCTCGTAGAGGCATTCAAGCATTGCCGCGTAGGGCCAGGACGCCCTACGTATGAACTTGATAAACATCAGGTAGGTCCTAGAATAAGTCTTCCGTTGCCTGGCTAACTATGAAGGAAACATCGATGAGACATTCGAGCCTGAAGAGCGACGATTTTCGAACGGCACAAGCGTAGCACCCGTTGATACCGATCAAAGCACAGCCTGCTCGAAAAAGTACACTTTCCCGCACAACTATACCTCGATGACAATCACTCCCTTCTCCTCGTTTTCTTCCCACGCAGCATTGATAGTCGTAGACCTACCCTCTCTTCTCACACCCAGTACCAGATACCGCAACCATGCACACACCCATGCCACAATGGCAGCGATCAATTTTCCCATCCGCATCGAAGCGCCATCGTCTTCTATACACATCCTATCATAACACCACTGCAGCCACCCCCAATCCAGCACCTCTACACCCCTTCCAGCATGTATATGCCCGCACACATGCACCTTCGGCCTCACCCTCCACAACTCCTGCAACAGCGCCTGACAACCTGCGCCATCCCGATCCAGATGCCCTCTCGCCGGCCCGTGAGTAACCAGCACATCCGTACCTTCAGGCACAACGCCCGTCCACACATCTCTCGCCCTTGTCTTCAGATACTGAAACGCCCAATTCCCATACCTCGGCGTCCTCGGTGCCCCGAAGACACGGACTATCCGCCCACGAACGCATATGGCAGCGGAACAGTCCTGGAGGTATACAACACTCCCACAGTTCAAATCCTGCCTCCTCCTCCTCCTCCTTCTCCCCTTCTCCTTCTCGCTTCCGACCTCACTAAACAGATTCGCGTGATGCGCGTAGCACGCCGTGTCTAAGAGTAAATCATGATTCCCAGCAACCACAATCTTATGTGCGTGCGGCAACCCGTCGAGCCAGGAGATTTGCCGCTGCACCTCCGCAAAGGTTCCGTTGATCGTGAGGTCGCCCGCATGCACCAACACGTCGCCGTGTGGAAGCGTGGGCTGCGCGGTGTGCGTGTCGGATAGGCAGACTATCTTGATAGAGTTCTTGCGTCGACTGGGAGCGGAGATGAGCGGCTGGTGGGTGTATAGCCATTTCGTGATGGTGAGGAGGGGGGAGTGGGTGAAGCGCTGCCATGGTGTTGGGGGCGTGTAGACGAACAGGTTTTGTGCGGGCGATATGGGCATCGTGATGGAAGTGTTGGGTTTGAAGTGTAGGGTGATTGTGCAGGAGAAGGAAGAGTGTGGTTGTCGAGCTATGATATTGAATGTATGTGTTTTCTCAATATATGCTTGTGGTGGTAGTGACACGACGGCTTCGGTGTGTCCTGGACCCTTCGATGTACGTGTCTAAGTTGTGGTTGTTGCCTGTTGTTTTGTACCATGGCTTGCATGCTTATTCTTCGCGAAAAAATCCCACGCAACGTTCACGCCAGTGTAGGAGTTCCAGACTGTAGCACGAGGCTGTCTTGGATTTGCCTTATGTTCCGACATATACTTAGGCGCAAAAAGATATGCGCATAGCCGTTGTCAGATCTGCGCGTTGGCAAAAAAATGATTCGACCCAGACTTGAACTGGAGACCTTCAGTGAACTAACAGGTGTTAGACTGACGTGATAACCAACTACACCATCGAACCGTTGCTGTATTTATGAGGATACAGAATGTTGTATCGAATATATTGCCATTTCGAAACAGGATCTGATCGCGCCGCGCGTCTGCAATTGCCTTCTGTGATACCCCACTTTGCACACTCTGTTTCTTCCATCGATACGATTCGCTATCGCATGCATTGAAGAATTATGGACATCACCATGCGATGAGTGCTCTGGTGTGGTGTGAACGTAGGCGAACGTTGAACGAAGCAAGGTTGATGTTGGAAAACATTAGCATTATCGTAGCTTCTCAAATAACACATTTCCCTTAGTCACATGCCCCGTAGATGGTCGTAGCCACTCCTTCTATCAGATGCACCACATCACTGGCTCTCACCCTCCTCTCCCTTGCTCTTCAAATTCCCCAGTCGCAGCTGGTTCCTCTTGCCCAGGATCCTCAGCGTGTTCTGCTTCTCGATCTCTGCCATCTTATCCCAGTTCGCGATCCTACTTAAAGTGCCGTCTTTGTTGACGACGAGAGGGCCTAGGTGATCCAGTTTGACGCCCTCGCCATTGACGTTGAGTTGTGTTGTGTCGGAGGTGGGCTCTGGCAGAGGGAGGGGTCCGTCTTGTGATGTGTTTTGCTCTTGCTCCTGCTCTGAACGTTGAGTCCCCGTGTTGTTCGTCGCCTTAACCTCTGGATCTTCGACCTTGAGCTGTGTTGTGTTTGAGGACATTGTGCGCGCGAAAGCTGATCGCGTAATGATGTTGCGTGCGGTGATTGTCTGAAATCGTGTTTTGAATGCTTGGTTGCGGATTTGCAGAACCGAGTTGAGTTGCTTGGACGAGTTCATTGGTCTTCACGTCAAGGGGTAGTGAGATGTTGCGATGTGTACAGGTGTTGCTGTCTTGCGGAAGCTTCTCTTGCAGTTCTAGAAAGCTCGGTGACGTCCGAGCGCGAGCTCAAAAGGAAGTCACGGTTTCTTGACATATGTCTCTTCAAGCCTATTATCATGTAGGTCAATTCCACAGACTTATAGCAGTCTTGATGAGATGTATGTCGGTGTACAGGTGCTTGAATGGTTTCGATCAGGGGGGCATGTTGGCACATAGTCATTTGTAACCGGAGCCCGCGCGTTCGTGAGGCTTACGGTTTCGCTTATATCTGTCAAAACAACACGTCGTGACATTGCAAGCCACGTAAGGCATGCCATTATGAAAAGGCCTCACATTCACAAACAAGTCGCGCAACGAGGCGGCCACCGCGAATACATTGCGAAACAGACTCAGATCGGACATTCGTAGATCGCTTAGACTCGGCCAAGTACAGCACTGCCCAGCCACCTGGAATCTGCTGGAAGTACTCTTCCGGTGCCGCAAAAGCGCCTGACCAGGCCGCACTGACCGGACATTCAGGTCCTTCACCGACATTGTTGCCTGTCCTCCGCGGTGCTCGTGACCGGAGTTTCAAACAGACAGGGTGGCCGCAAGGGTGCCGTGGTGTTTGGCCAAGCCAGTCAGCTGCACGACATTTTCGCTCCATGGCTCGCCGCTCCTTCCGTGTCGAGTGCGATGCGAGTGGAAGCGGACAGCCCACTCTTTGCCCACAACCGAAATCATCCACTCCCAGATGCGGGTATGTAACCGTGGAGTGGGACTGAGCTTATTTGAACTTCGTTGAAGATGCTGTCTGTCCTCTACAAAGTCGCATCTGAACACCAAGACTCTAGCTGCAAACGAGCCAGCACAACAAGGTGCTCCGGCAGGTTTGGATCATGGCGAAAACCTGGTAAGGAGAAGCGTCGGCCAAAGGTGCGAGAAGAGCGAGGCTTCCAAGAGGCGCTGCACCGGTTGGGCAACTCATCGACAAACCCTGCAGCAGGCATCCCACAGATTGCGCGAAACACGTGGGGGCACACATGGCGCGCTACCGAGCCATGTACCGTTGTCAATGTTACCCATGAAATCGTCCAGCACACTTACAAAGAAGCCACGATGTCCAAACAGTCGTCGCACTTGAGCGATTGCAGGTAGCGAGAAATTTCTGCCAGTCTAGTCGGCCACGTTTGCCTATCGTAGCGGCACGCCTCGGCAGGGAGACCGTACACCGTGTGCTGTTGAGTCGCGAAGACCTGCCAAGCCGAGCCAGAATGCAACGCAGAACTGCAGCAATTGATGAGAGCCACGGGCCTTGGACAAGGTAGCATTTAAATTGTGCAAGTATCGGATGTGTCACATTATGTGATCAAAAGCCGGTATCCGCGGTCGGGATGCCGCTTTGAGGTGCGACATCGTCAGCTCGCAGCGCCTGTCGGTATCGTGGACAATGTACGCTAACCGTATCGTACACGAGCATGCATAAGCTGACCTTGAGACTGGAAAGACCTTTATTCAACAGCTTCTGATTGACAGCGTAGCACATGCACGCAACCAAGTCGCCAATTCCTTCTCGCAAATCAGGTCATACTGACGGCTGCAGCGCAAACTGTTTCGAGAAATTCCATGCAGCCTTCGAGAAAGACTGCTGTATGGTTGCGCCAGCGAACACCGAATGGCCCGAAAGAACGCCGTTTTGCCAGGTACCCTTGTCTGTTTGGCGCGCGCTGCGAGCTAAGATCCACGTCATTCCTTCCCAGGCAATTTTCACCTCATCGTTGAGCACCTCGGCGACGGCGCGTCGAGCAGCGTCAATGGCGAATATCGTCAGTTGATCGGATCGTCCAGGTGTACTTGCAATTCACCAAACAAAACAATACCTATCTCGACGGTCAATGGGACACGTTCAGTTTCATCTGCTGCGGAAACAGGAAGACCCTTGGAAGCCGAGGCCAGCCACAGCCGCAGCACGTCGTTCGGCACAGTTGCTTTGAGCGCGTCCAATCTCTCGACTCGCTGCTCTTAGCGGTTGTCAAATTATACAAGAAGACGATCAATATTGTAGACGGCAATGATCGAACAATGAGCAACACCTGCTTGGTACGAAAAATCATAGCCAACCTGCAAGCGTGACAAAGTTTGGTTGACGCAGCTACCAGATGACGGAGTCGTCTAACGCTATTGAGGCTCTTATCGATTTGCTGCCGTGCGTCCGTGGCGGGATGAAACCGCACTCGAAGACATCGATTCATAGTCGTCCCCAGACGGTCCTGTGCAAACATGTCACGACTCAGGAGCGCGAAGGGCGCGTAGGTTAGGATAATATAGATTACATACAGAAACACAATTGGGCGCTCTGCAGATACTAGAGAGCCTATCATATCCTGTGACGAAGTTTGCAGGGGCGCCTACTCGCTCAGCGTAAAGACGGCATCGCGAAAGCAGCACCAGCACGTACGTACATGAAAAGTCATCGCCTGGAGGTATCACGTGTCATCCGTAATGCTGGTGCTTGGGTCGTCCGGTCTGCTGCTCCCTCCATCACCCTAACAATATTTCGTAAGCCTACGCACCCGAACGCGTTTGCCACTGTCTCAAAAAGCCTCTAGTGGGACTCGTCGCCTGCCCTTCCCACTTCTCACGCTCTCCCAAACACTATCATTCAGGCACAACATCCTCCGGCAAGACCCGGCCACAGACTTTGATCACGAAGCAGGAATCGTGCGCGGGACATCGGCGTCGCTGCTCTTCACTCGCGCAAAAAACTTCGCCGAAGCGGTTTCACTGCCTATCACCCCTCCTCCAGTCCCTACCCCATCATCAACAGCTTTTCGTGGGTCTCACTTGTCTAACTGCTCGTGCCTCCTGCTCTCCACCTGCACCTGCCCGTTATCGATTTGAGAGGCTGAAAGTGGGCCCTCCCTCGATCGCCCGCACTCACACGCGCCGCAGTCCCTGGCTCGCTAGAGCACCGTCCGAGCAGAGACCTCATCATAGCTTTGCAGGATATTCCTCCCACCACCATCTGACCGCCAGCCCCGGCCGTCGCCACTACTCCTCATCAATTTCCTCCAGACAACAGTGGGCACTGCCTCAGGTCCCTTCACGGAGTAGCTGCCGTCGCGTATCTGCAGTCTCCATTCATCACCGTCCCCCACACGGGCTCCACAAAGCTTCTTCTTTCGTGGACCTCCGTTCCCCATTCTACCCTACTTGTGCTGCCCAGTCGGCGCATTAGCAGCCGTCGCACGCGTCGCTCGAACCTAGGGTTCGTCGAATGAGATCGTCACAGACAACACCAATTGGTCGCGTCTCACCCCCATCAACACGCTTCGCGACATCCTCATAGCGCCCTGGACGCCCTCACCATGGACGCCCCCGACCGCTTCCGCCAGCCTGGCCTCCCTCAGTACCAGGGCCTGGGACAGCAGTCCTACACGGGCGCGCAGCAGTCTCTGCCCACGCTGCCGCCCCTTCACAGCGCCGCCAGCTTCCCTTCGTTGTACGGCGGCCACCACAGCAACCCCCAGACGCCGCAGCCGCCTCACACGCCTGTAACGTCTGCGCCAAATGGCAGTAGTACGATGCCCCCGCTCCAGCACCCGCCGCTGAGGCCCATCCAACCGTCACCCTCCTACATGCCCATGTCGTCGGCATACTCGCAAGCCCCTCTGCTGCCCACCGCGGCCGCTCACAACAACACCCACCAGCTCGGTGGCCCAACAGCTGGCATGGGCATGAACCACCCCTCGCTGTACCCTCACCCTCCTGTCCTTGCGAACCAGGAGCCTGAGCCTGTGCACGTCGTCGGTCAGCAAGGCCGTCGCGGTGTCCTGCCTACACACCCTGGCCGACCAGCTCCTGCTGCCGGAAAGGCGCCAACCACTGCGACGAAGAACGCAGATGGCAAGTACGAGTGCCCTCATTGCAACAAGACGTACCTGCACCTGAAGCACCTGAAGCGTCATCTGCTGCGCCGTAAGTATCCTTCTTTGTTCTTAGTCGCGCAGATTCTAACGTGACACAGACACCGGTGAGCGACCCTACCAATGCCATCTGTGCAAGGACACCTTCAGCCGGAGTGACATCCTGAAGCGTCACTTCCAGAAGTGCTCGATCCGTCGCGGCAACCCTACTGGTGCCAATCACCTGCAGCACGCGCAGCAGCATCTGCAGAAGAACCGCCCGCCAAATGGTGCCGAGGCCACATCATACCTCAACCATATCTCAGGCACCTCAATGCCGTACAATGATGGAGGTTACGCCATGGGTATGCCGCAGATGCCCGCCACGGTGGCCGCTAACGGCTATGGCGGTGACCTGCCCTCGATCGCTGATCAGCACTCGATGTCTGCCAGGACATCTCGCTCCAACAGCTTGATCAACCGCCCTGGCAGCGGTGTCGAGGAGAACAGAAGGAGCATGTCCGCATTGGACACATACGGCCAAGCGCGCTTGAACTTCAACGACTACCGCCCCAACGCTATGGCTAATGCCGTGTCGCACGACGCCAACTCTTTTGCGGCACAGCAACAACAGCAACAGCAACAGCAGCAAGCACAACAGCAGCAAGCACAACAGCAGCAGCAACAGCAGCAGCAGCAGCAGAACAACGCCGCTGCCGACTCAGCAAACCACTTCAACTACAATCACGCCGCCGTCAACAACGAAATGGCGCAGAACAACATGCCCGTCAAGTCTGAGGGCGGCGACTCCGCTCCTTATGGTGTCACTTCCATGCCCACCGTCGACGGGATCCCCAACAGTCAGGACAGCTCTATGTGGCGGAACGGCGGCGCTTTCAACGGAGTCAACGGAGAAAATCACTTCACGAATGGATCCAGTATGGCAGGTGGCCCAAACCAACATAAAGCGACTGGCGTTCTGACCGGTACCTTTTAGAACAACACAGATGATACACCAAAATATGATACCATGTTCACAGGCTTATACTCGAATCCCGGTTTCGTCGACTCCACACCGTTCATTGACAATTGGCCGCCCGCTTCCTCTGATCCCCTCCAACAAAAGGCCGAGGATCTGCTAAACTTCTCCTTCCCCAATGCGACACTCCTGGCTCCCGGATCCACTGATGCCTATTCTTACGAGGCATTGAAAGGCATTCTTACTCCCGACAACATCAACCATCTTCTGCGAGAATACAAGCACTTCCATGTCCACTGGCCGCTCATCCACACCCCGACTTTCGATCCCATTGCTGCATATGAAGGTCTTGTTCTCGCCATGTGCTGCGTGGGTGCTGTCTATTCGGACAGGATGAACCCGAAGTCAGTGCGCTGGTTGATGGAGTTAGTTCGTGGTGTCGTGTTGCGTTCGAGTCAGATATACAAGATGGGACAGAACCCTTATCAGGTTCTGGACCCTAATAGGCATTGTCCGACTGACATAGAAGAGTTTGAAGCTTTGAGCTTGCTGCACAGTCTCTTCCTGTGGCATGGCAGTCAAACTCAACGGCAACAAGGGCGTGAAGAGTTTTTCATTTTCGCGAACATCACACGTCGTGCAGGGTTTTTGCAACCTGTTCCTCGTAGCAACCCTGGCTTCAGCTCTCTCCACGAACCTGGGCCTCTTACCGGTGACGAAGTTGCTTCCTGGAACTGGACGTTATGGGTGGAGAACGAGAAGCGGGTTAGGGCGATGGCACACATCTTCCTCATCGACGCAGCCAGTACAATCTTCTTCAACGCACAGCCTCAATTCGACGTCAACGAGATCAAAGTCTCGCTACCAGCAGACGATGCGGCTTGGGAGGCGAAGACTGAGGAGGAATGCGCAAGTGCGTTGGGTCTCAGAGGTGAAGCGGCACAGGTTGCAAACACATCAGGGAGCCGGCGCGCAAAACAACTCAGCATGTCAGAGGCCCTGCAAATACTCTACAGGGGTCCGCATGGCCAGCTGCCCGAACGGGGCACCAATGCCTTCGGCAAGTTCCTTCTCATCCACGCCATCCACGTCCAGATCTTCAACATCCAACGGCAGCTTCTCAGGCGTGTCTCTACAAGTGGCACTAGCACTCCAGATGCGCCAGCTACACCTCCAAACGGTGTCAGCGAGCAGGTTCAACAGCTACTCCGATCTACAGTGTCCGCTCTAGAATTGTGGAAGACCTGCTGGGACATCGATCTGGCCATACAATACCCTCAAACGCAACCTCGTCTCGGTTTCTGCAGAGATGGTGTCCACTTTTACTTCTTGGCCCGCCTCTTCCTGAGGAGCTCCCGGAGGGAAGAGTGGGCAGCACCTGCTGATCTGCGTTGCAGACACGTCTTCAATCTTCTCAAGCAGATCAGGACGCATGTCGCAACTGACTCCAACCAGAAAGGCATCGACTTCGGCTCCGTTACTACAGTCACAGACGATTATGGCATCAAAGATCTCACGATGAACATGAAGCACCTTTTCACACCCATACAGACCCCTCGGCCCACTCAGAGTCCTCCCCAACACCTCCCACAATAGCGCGAAAAGTCGTCACCAAACATAAGCCAAAGTCCTCCCATGCAGAGCAAGCCGAGGATTACCAAAACTCCTATCTTTCCACCTTTGAGCGTGGTACCATCTGGTGTATCATCACAGTTCTAGAGTATCGTTTCAGCGATTTCCTTCTCGTCGCGCAGGCGGGCGCAATGTTTTGCATCACAAACCGGAGTTCCAGGAGTCATTCAAAATCTGCACCCAAGCCATGGCGGTCACAGTCCTCGACTTACGACTCTCTTTCAGGCCATCTCTCAAAAAAGCATTAGAAATTACCTCACGGCGTAAAGCATTTACGGGGCGCAACCACTGTTTGGCTTTCGAGACAAATTGGGCAATCAAGTCATAGTACGGCGGTGTCAGCGCTGATGTGAATGTATTCCTCAACATCGGCTGTCGTTCCCTCTGGTTCGCAGCGCAGATTAGACTGTCTGTCTTCGTGTGAATGTTTCGGTATCGTGGTTTTGTTTTTTCCTTCGTTTCCTTCTGTTTCCAATAGCATGGCTGGGCGCACACATTCTTCTGCGATTTCCTTAGAATAGAGAAAAGGTGCATCAGGGTGTGCGCGAAAGGATGATCCTGAAGCCGCCCTATGAAAAGCAATCAATGATATACGTTTGATCACACAAAGTACGCTTTCGATAGTGATGCATCCATTACGAGGCTTGATACCGCGCAACTTGCCAAAGCTTGTGCGGTGATGTGCCCATTCCTAGCTTGTGATTCGTCGCGTGGCCCAGCGCACCTAATCACCGTGCATCTATCCCGTTGCAGTGACACGGACGTCGCTTTCATCTCGTTCGTACATCCTGCCATTGATGCATGTCAACATAGACATACGATGCGGATGCTCACAAAAATTCCTCGTCTGGCGGCGGTAAGGTGTGGAGCTGTACCTCGGATTGGCTCGGCACAAGACACACAGCTCCTCCGACCCTTGACATGTTTGGAAGGTGGTAGATACTTCAACTCGAGGGCACAAACAACACGACCACAGAACCCCGCTTCTGTGCTTCATACAACACACACAAGAACGCCGAGAGCGCAGCCAAGAGAAACTGTAGGCATCAGGATAGCAAGAGCCCAGTTCGCCACCATGCATCGCGCACCCGCAGCTATGGTTACTAAGCCGGTAGATGTCGAGATCAGGACGCCTAGGGACCCTAACACGCTCTCGAACTATCACAACTTTGTTACCAAGCATACGAGCGTCGACTTTGAGATTGACTTCGAGCACAAGATCTTGAGTGGTGCGGTGGGCCTTGACCTGGAGAGCTTGACGGACGAGAACGTGAAGGAGGTTGTATTGGACAGCAGGTAAGAAATCCAGTGACTACCTCCAAAGGCTGGAATTCCAGATATGCCCACCACCAGAACAGCGTTGACGAACCTTTAGTTTTCTCGACATCTCAGAAGTCAAGGTCGATGGCAAGACCGCCCAGTTCGAGGTCGGAGACCGGATTGAGCCTTATGGTGCTCCTCTGCGTGTCACTCTGCCTTCGTCCATCCCCAAAGGCAAGATCGTCAGCATTGTTATTGCTGTCTCAACCACTGAGAAGTGTACTGCTCTTCAGTGGATGACGCCTGCTCAGACATCTAACAAGAAGCACCCGTACATGTTCAGCCAATGCCAGGCCATCCACGCCCGTTCAGTCTTTCCGTGTCAGGACACCCCGGATGTCAAGTCTACGTTCAGCTTCTCTTTGCGCTCGCCCCTTCCCGTCCTTGCATCTGGTCTTCCAACGGGCGCGAGTGAATACCAGCCGCCCAAGAAGGATGGCGAGCAGGGTACGCTCAAGTACACCTTCGAGCAGAAGGTACCAATCAACAGCTACCTTTTCGCTGTCGCAAGTGGTGATCTTGCATCAGCCAGCATTGGCCCACGAAGCACCGTTTGGACCGGCCCTGAGGAGCTCCTCGAATGCAAGAGCGAGCTGGACGGCGAGATCGAGCCGTTCATGAAGGCCATCGAGTCCACCGTCGCGCCCAACTACCAGTGGACCCAATACAATATCCTCATCCTCCCACCCTCTTTCCCCTACGGCGGTATGGAGAACCCCGTCTGGACCTACGCAACGCCCTCCATCATCTCTGGCGACAAGCAAAACATCGACGTCATCGCCCACGAACTCTCCCACTCCTGGTCCGGCAACCTCGTCTCCTGCGCCAGCTGGGAGCACTTCTGGCTCAACGAGGGCTGGACCACGTACCTCGAGCGCCGCATCCAGGCGTACATCCACGGCGAGCCGCACCGCCACTTCTCCGCCATCATCGGCTGGAAGGCGCTGGAGGAAAGCATTGAGCGTTACGGCACGGATCACGAGTACACCAAGCTCATCACCAATCTCAAGGGTCAGGATCCGGATGATGCGTTCAGCTCAGTGCCGTACGAGAAGGGATTTCATGCGCTGTATCAATTCGAGTTGCTCCTGACGAAGGAGAAGTGGGACAAGTTCATCCCGCACTACTTCTCCACTTTCGCGAACAAGTCGCTTGACAGCTACGACTTCAAGGCTTGCCTGATCAGTTTCTTCGAGAAGGACGCCGAGGCTTCGAAAAAACTCGCAGACTTCGACTGGGACAAGCTGTTCTACGCCCCCGGCTACCCGCCCAAGCCGCACTTTGACGACTCGCTCGTCAAGACGTGCTACCAGCTTGCAGACAAATGGGAGGCGCACGTCTCCGGCGCTGCAAAGGGCGATTTCAAGCCCAAAGCCGACGATATCGATGGCTGGGTGTCCAATCAATCCGTCGTCTTCATCGAGCGCTTGCAAGCCTTTGGTGCAAAGTTCTCTGCTGAGGATATCCGCCTTCTGGGAGAGACTTACGGGTACAATAAGACGGCCAACATTGAGGTGTCGAGCCGGTACTTGTGTCTCGGCCTTAAAGCGAAGGCGCCCGAGACATACCAACCTGCGTCGGAGCTGCTTGGCAAGATTGGTCGCATGAAGTTCGTTAGGCCGCTGTTTAGGCTGCTGAATGAGGCGGATAGGAAGTTGGCTGTTGAGACGTTCGAGAAGAACAAGGACTTCTACCATCCTATTTGCAGACAGATGGTGGAGAAGGATCTGTTTGGTGACGAGAGCAAGTAGATTATTGTGCCGACCACGGATTGTGCGGATTACAATGTCGGCTTGAACGATGCCATATTTGATTCACAATACGTGTTGGATTCAACAAACGTGCTGGTGACAGTGTATATGACGATAGATCAGGATAAGCTAACATGCTACAACGCGGAATAACAACCCTAATGCTATGCGCCTCGCATGCATATCCCCAAAACGCCGGCTGTGGCAACCAAAGGAGTATCCAATTCAATCCGTCTTGCTACCATCACCCTTGCGACTCCTTTCTCTCAACACAAGATTGAAGTCCTGCCTCGAGCTCTGAAACTGCTTCGCCCGACTTGCAGACTCTTGGACTGCGGAGTTGCGACTGGTCGACCGCTCGGTATTGATACTAGGCACCACGAGCCCTTCTCTCGGCCTTCCTCTATCCTCCTCGCCATCTCCAATCTCAAACGCGTCGTCTTGCAATTCGATGAGGTCGCCAAGACCACCTCCTGTAGCACCCACGCCTGGAACGACTTTCTGCCTTCCGCCCGGTGTTCCCGGTTCAGCTAGTAGTTTCTGCGCCTGGGAGCCTACCTTGCGCACCCAGCCCTCAATCGCACCGCCGATTTCTTGGAAGTTGATGTCTCCACCTGATGGCGTGACGACGCCTGATCCCGCGCCACGGGTGCCATCGACATCAAGAAGCGATGGCGCCCAGGGCGTGAAGTATTCTTGTCCAGGCGGAGGCGCCATGCTGGGTAGATGCGCAGCGAACATCTTGTTCAGTCCGTCCTGCGCGGGCCCGGGGCTGCGCACGTTGCGACCCAGGGTGCCGACGCCGCCGGGGCCGGAGAGCCAGGGCTTGGGTGGCGCGTGTTGGCCTGAGGTGCTGCGCTGGCGGCTGTGTGCTGAGAGACTCGAGAGATTGCTTGATGCGCGGGGGCGAGTGGGTTGCGAGGGCGAACTCGTTTGCGTATTGGGGTTTGTGGAGGTCGAGGAACGGGGGAGGTCGACGGAGGCGCGCGGTGTACTGGCAGCATCTGAGTAGGCGACGGATTTCCGGCGGGCGGGTGGAAAGAAACCCAGTGCACGGCGGGGCATACGGGCAATCTGTGTGGGTTGTTTGTCGTTGGGAAGGAGGACCCAGGAGTCATGTTTCCAGGGTTGTTCGGGGGCGTCGGTCGAGGATACAACAGAGCTTGTGTCGGTGCTCCTTTGTTTGGGCGTCGTCCAGCCATTGGGAAGACCTTCAGTGGCTGGCTTCTTACTTGGGGTATTGCCGAACTCTCCAAGTAATAGGTCTTCCTCAGGAAGAGCATCGGGTCCTTGTACTGGCCGGCCCTTGACTCCGCAAGCGTCGACAGGAAGCACTATTGTCTTCTTAGACAGTATTGTGTCGTTAGGCCACATGCGGTTGGCTTTCCGCAGAACTGCCTGCTCGCAGTTGTACTTGATGCAGACTCCAGCCAGCGTGTCCTGCTTCTTGACACGGTGTATGTATATCAAGGCATCGCCATGGTCGTTCTCACCGGGCGGTGCGGATGCACTTGTACGGTCGTCCGAGTTCCTGCGCTTCATTCGGCCAATTGAGTCTGGTTGCAGATGCTCGGTAGCACTGAGCAGGTCTCTCCGTTTCATAGCTCGCACCATCGCTTCTCGCTCTTCCTGCGTACCGGAGCCCACATGCGAGCCTGCGCCTGCGGGACCCCATTGCTTCGGCGGCGGTGCGCTGGTGGATGTGCGTCGTGTGTGCTGTACGGGCTTGCGTTTGCGAGCGGCAGCTGAGCTGTTGAGTGCGGCCTCGTTGCCAAGGACATTGGCTGCTAGGCCCTGAACGGCTGACCACGAGTTCCCAAACAGTCCCGAGAACGTCGACGATGTGTCGCGAGTAGCCTTCGAGGCCTGCACACCAGCGGATTTGAAGAAGGCTGATGGTGCCGAGGTGACATTGGCGGGTGATGCCGTCCTCGAAGCTATCCTCGAACCTCCCCTCGAGCTGAAGCCCTCGCTGTCGTCGGTCGCGTATATGTCATCTTCGACAGATATCAGCCGCCGGGTCCGTGGGCGCAGGGTCGAGGTGCTCTTAGAGGTAGACAACGAGGAACCATTGGTGGTGTTCATGGCATGCGGGGTGGATGCGGTGGAGCTGCATAGGCCAGGCGATAGAGCGGATCGGAAAGACGCATTACTGTAGCATTCTCAGTGCGGAAAGCGAGTGTCTGAGTCCTGTCGTGTCTAAGAGAGCGCACACAGTGTCGGCGACGTGTGAGGTTGATTGCGAGGTGCGTACGTAGCTTCCCCAGATATTCGAGGACGTGCGCAGGGTCCCAAGACGGACCTTCAGTGCCGACCGAGCAGCCTCACACAAGAGCCTCAACAAGGGTATGCAAACTCCTGCGAACAGTTCAGGTACAGGCAAGTACGTTGGTTGCTGCTTGCTGCCCGCCCTGCCCTGTCGTCGTGCTACACGCAACACGAGATAAGGCCACTTATCGTTAGCCCCGTCAACGCCCTGACGTAGTGCGCCTTCGGTCATCATCGGGCTTGACTGGGAAGCGCATCACTTCACTACTTCAAGTCATAGAGAGGGTGCTGAACTGCTGTAGCTGCTGTAGCTACCTAAAAATTTGCATTTGGTACGAATCGTGTCTTTGGAACGTACAATAGTTGCGACATAGTCGCCCTCGAATAACGCCATGCTCGTCTATACACAGAACCACAAGTGCTGCCGTAAGTCGTCAAGTATGCTCTTCGCACTGCATCTAAACTTCACAATAGTCATTGGGTCTCATCGATAAGGACTCGAGCTCGTCACAGCATCAACAGTCTCAAAGTCAAGCTCAAACTCATCAATCTCCTCGAACTTCTTGCGAATTGCAGCCAGCTTGTCCGAGATCTCTCCTGAGCGTTCCATGGACTCGTCTGCATCTTCTACTGATGCGTTGTTCTCCTTGTCTGACGATATTCGGCGACTGTAGGTTCTGCTTGCCGTGCTAGCTGCTTTGCTTTGTGCTGAAGCTTTCTTGCCGTGGGTTGTCTTCTTGGTAGCTTTCGGAGAGACAATCTTGCCCGCTCGTGGCCGTTGACGAGCTCGCCGCGTTGGCATCTGCAACTCGTCTTGGTCCGAGTCGAACTGCGTTACATCTCCTGAAGAAGTCATATCGTACTCATCGTGCGCACGAACACGGTTTCTCCTGCGAGGCAGTAGGCCTTTCAGTTGTGCGGTGGAGATGCCTGGCTGTGCTTTCGCTTTGGCGTTGCGCTTCTGCTTGGCTGGAGTCTCGGTCTCTTCTGCGTCTGAATCTTCGTTGTAAGTGGCCTGCTTGCCAGATCGTCCCCTTCGACGAGCTCGAGTCTGTTGGGGAGACGTGGATGGTTGTGGGGCTTCGCGAACCGGACTGCTTGACATTGGTGGAGCAAGAGTCTGGCTTAGAATCTCTGGGTCATCCTGTGTCTGCTCAACCACTTCTTCGCGAGACGGCAGAACTTCTGGCAGGCTGGGAGAAGGCGACCGTACCGACTCAACATCCGCGCCTGATGGAGGGTCGAACGGTGGTGAAGAGCGAGGCACCTGGACAATTGGGGTCAATTTGCGCTTTCTGCCGCGTGATCCGGAGCTAGAAAGATGTGCCCCGCTGTCGTTTGGACCTTCTTTCTCGGTGGTAGTCCTCTGCTTGTTCAAAGGCGTAGACTCATCCTGAGGAAGGAAATCATCGAAGTCGAAGTTGTCCGTATTGCTTAGGCCAGACTCATCGTTGTCCTCGACATCAGTCGTCTGCTGAACCATGCGAAGCAAGCTAGGCTGCCTAGCTCGTCTCTTGAAGTTCGTCAAGGCTAGGATCGAAGTCTCGTGTGCAGGTGTAGCGCCCACTTTGACAGCGGATGGTGGACGTGTCCCGTGGGCTGGTGACTCCGAGTTCAAAGAAGAGAATGTGAGGTCCCCAAAACCGCTCGTCTCGCCTTCCTCGGGAACACCATGGCTTGCAGTTTCGATAGGGGAGCGCGTGTTCGCCGCAGCCACTGCTGGTGACTGTTTCGCTGCAGACAAGCGTGCACTTCCTCTTGTCGCACGTGCTCCTTTCGACGCGTTCGATGCTGGTGTGCGAACCTTAGATGCAGATACAGGGGCATCAACTTCAGCAGGAAGCGCGCCAGTCATCTCAAAGTTCCCTTCATTGACAGCGTTTGGTGATTTTTGCGCCGGCGCACCGCGTTTGGCGCGGGTTGATCGTGCGTTCGTGATCAGTCCATCGCTGTCATCGCTAAAGCTTTGCAAAGCCGCAGTGGCCTTCCTGGTCTGTTTTGTTGTGGGTTTCGTGACTGCTGGGGCAGCTTGCTTGCGCGCGGCGGGCTTTGCGACGCGTGTGGTTGTCGTGGCTTTCGACACAACTTTTGTGCGCGCCGGTCGCGGCATTGTCGCAGACGAGTTTTGACGCGTAAATTCGTGGACTCGTGCTATGCACGTTCGAACGAGAGCAGTTCAGGGTGAATTGGTAGGATGGGCGGCGAGTGTTCGTGTAGTCGATGTTGTCATCCAGAAAGAAGCGCGTTGTTAGCGCGATATCATGCACTCCCCGTGCGGGGCCGTTCGCAGCAGTCTGCATTGGCTCTCATCGTAAAGTCTCGAAGATGAGCAGAGGCATTCATGACCACAGTGTCCTTGTGTTCCACACAAACGCATCGTGTGCTGTAGAAGCTATGACTGTCGTACATAGTAGTAGGCACCGGTGAAGAACAGGCAAGGCAGCTACATTGGGATTCAGCTACTTAAGCCGATCCTCTTGTTGTGAGACCAACAACAAATCTAGATTACACTCATCTGTACTACTAAACTGTCACATTCACTATGGCTTCCTCACTACCGCCTTTCGACTACCCATCCTCTTTGCAGGAGTATGCGATACCTGAGGGCGACTACCTTACCAAGCATCAAGATGTCCACATAATATGTACCGGCGCAGTTGTGTTCAATCGGGAAGGAATGCTGCTTCTTGTGCAGCGAGCCAAAGAGGAGAAAGCGTTCCCAAACCTTTGGGTAAGTGCTAGAGAAACACTTAGCGTTCAGTCTGAAAAGGTCGTTTCTGGGTGGACTTGGGCTCTCTAAGAAGCCTTCAGTGTAGTCAGTATTGATCAATGCCAGGAAATCCCAGGTGGTAAAATGGATGACACCGACGAGACCGTCTTGCATGCCGCTGCACGCGAGCTGAGAGAAGAAACGGGTCTAATAGCAACTCGAGTGGTCAGGAAGGTGGCTCAATTCACGTTCTCAGACCGCCCTAACAAGACGTGGCTGAAGGTACCTTGCTGTCCCACTCGTTCACAAGATGCAACATCCTGACGCGGTGTCCAGCTGATCTTCCAATTCGAGGTGGATGACCCAAATGCCATCGTCCTGGACCCGATTGAGCATCAAAGTTATCTATGGGCTACTGAAGATGAGGTTGTTAACGATCTCGTCATTGAGGGCACCACATCTCTAGAGTACATCTCACCAGCAAACAAAGACATCAAACTGGAAGCATTCAGGTTGCAGCGGGAGGCACTGTCGGCCTGAAAATCACTACATGATGGCAGTGGTGTAATAGGCGTTGCCAATACGAGCTTGTTATGCATGTGAAGTGACTGCAATTACACATTTAGCTTACACTGACATGTCTTCCAATTGGGGCAGACCGTGCGCTCTTGCACATGCTGCAACTTGATCCCTTGATTGCCGAAAGGCGGCGCAGCTGCTCCAATCTCATGTGACGGAACATTCGGCTTGTGGAGTGTGTCTGCTCAAAATAAAGAGTGCTTGGAACCACGACGGGCGACATAATGTGCAGCACCTCCTGAAACCGTCCAATGGCAGGCGAGCAGTTTCGGTTTGGCGGAAAGAGAGTCTGGGGAATGCACACGAACACGCCTTACACGGTCGTGAAGAGCCGGGGGAGGCGCGCACTAGGTCGCGTGATTACGGCAGCCACCCTTTTGCAAATACCATAACACTTGTTTCACAGCAACCCGTGAAGACTGAACAAAGGAAACTCACCGTTTCGAGAGGTGTATGGTGATCGCCGTGCAAGGCCGGAACCCACTATTGCTTAGCGCATACACCGCAGGCACACTCCAGGGCTGGATCGCGTGTCGACAGAGTCGCAACTCCCACCTACCTTCGTGCCAGCGACGACAGTATGGCTTCCGGCGAGCACAGCTTCATGGCGCAGCCAGCGCAGCCGCCAGCACCGTCACCGCTGGCTCCGCAACCCAGCAACGGCGCATCGTAGGTCCCCGCGCGTGCCCGCAGACACGCCCTGAGATGCGGTGGTAGAGGCTCACAACACCAGAAACAGTCCCACGTCGCAGGCAATCCAGCCCGGCCATCCCTCATTCAGACGTCAGCGCGCCAGTCGCGCCTGCGAGAGTGAGTTTGCCCCGTCTTCGTGCATGCTTTCGTTCCTGGAGAAAGAAGGCCGGGAGAGCTGCGGTCCTATAGCTTCGCTTGACTGCCTCGGCACCTCGGTCTGGCGATGATGAGTGATGAATGCGACGAATGCTAACAACGCGTACAGCATGCCACTCGCGCAAAGTGAGTAATCACGACACGGACAGCCGTGACTGGCGATAGTAACGAATGCGCAGGTTCGGTGCGACGCCGCCTCCCTGGGTGTTCCATGCACCAACTGCACCGCCTTCTCCATCGAATGCCGCATCCCCACGCCCAAGCGCAAGAAGACGCAGACATCACGAGCCAAGGACACAGACGGCGTGAGCGAAGCAGGCGACAACAATGACAGCCGCTCGCCAGGAAGCCTTTCGGTCGAGCCGCGCGACAAGACGGCCGTGTCCAACTCCGAGGATGGCACCCCCGCGAACAACTTCTCCCAGCAGTACGCTGCCCAGCAGGCCACCCACAATGGCACGTACGTGCAGTTCATGAAACCAAAGTTTGCGAGAGCTCCCATCAAGGAAGCCGGCCGTGTCGCGTATCTGGGCGAATCATCCAACTTGTCTCTGCTGGTGCACGACCGCTACGGAACGACAGATGTAGTCCACTACCCTCTGCCTGAGAATGTGCGTGGTGCAAAGGCTCGCGTCAACGAGATGGACAATATGGAGATCGAGATTCTGCACCAACGAGGCGCCTTCTTGCTGCCACCGCGTGCACTGTGTGACGAGCTTGTCGAGGCCTTCTTCAAGTGGGTTGCGCCAGTCGTACCTGTCATCAACCGCAGCCGCTTCATGCGCCAGTATCGAGATCCCAAAAATCCCCCATCGTTGCTCCTGTTGCAGGCCGTCCTCCTCGCTGGCTCGAGAGTCTGCACAAACCCTCAATTGATGGACTCCAGTGGATCTACCACGCCAGCTGCCATGACTTTCTACAAGCGTGCCAAGGCACTCTACGACGCAAACTTCGAGGACGACCGAGTCACCATCGTTCAAGCGCTGATCCTGATGGGCTGGTACTGGGAAGGACCTGAAGGTAAGGCCAATGTACATCTGCGGGGGTTTTTTTTTGTTGACTTGATTGACACGTTGTAGATGTGACGAAGAATGTGTTCTACTGGACCCGAGTTGCCATTGTCGTGGCCCAAGGCTCAGGCATGCACCGAAGGTGAGAGCTCATCGTTTCATATTCCGGACGAGACTGACTTTACCAGTGTTGAAGGATCACAATTGAGCAGGTCAGACAAACGTCTCTGGAAGCGTATATGGTGGACGCTCTACAGCCGAGATCGTTCGGTAGCTGTTGCTCTTGGACGACCAGTCGCAATCGACCCAGAAGACTCCGACGTAGAGATGATCTCCGAGGACGACTTTATCGACGATGAGACAGATCGTCCGGCGGAGCACTCGCCAGATCCAGTCCACGTTCAGTTTTTCATCAACTACGTCAAGCTGAGCGAGATCATGGGGTTGGTCCTTTCGCAGCAGTATTCGGTGGCCTCCAAGTATCGCAGGGCGAATGCAATCGATCTCACTCACAGCGATATGGCTCTTGCTGATTGGCTGCAACACTGTCCGCCCGAAGTGCAGTGGGATCGAACACGGCACCATTTCTGGGCTGCGCTGCTACATGCAAACTACTATACCACACTCTGCCTTCTACATCGCGCACACATGCCGCCGGCTGGATCTCCGAAGGCGAACAACCTGGATGGCTTTGGCGAAGAGCACGCATACCCTTCTAGGAATATCGCATATCAGGCTGCGGCCATGATCACTTCGATTATCGAAAATCTTCGAGCGCATGACGAGATCCGCTATACGCCAGCCTTTATAGTCTACAGCTTGTTCTCTGCTCTTATCATGCACGTCTACCAGATGAAATCGTCGAACAAATCGATTGTCTCGGCAACAGAGCAGCGGTTGCAGATTTGTCTGGACGCCTTGAAGGAGGTTTCCAAGGTCTGGCTTGTGGCAAAGATGGTACACACCCTCTTCGAGTCCATTCTTGGAAACAAGAATCTCGAAGAGCGCCTGCAGAAGGCTGCCGGCCGAAACCACAAGAAGAACAAACCGCCTAGCGTACCGCCACCTCCGCCAAAACCAGCACAAGAGGCTCCAAAACGCAAGTTTGAAGAGATGGATTTCGGTGGTTTCCCTACAATCAATGGGCCACCAGCTGCTCAAGTCTCGTACGAAAGGTCAAGACCTCAGACTCCTGCAGTGACCCCGTCCAGGGAGCTTCCTCCTCAGCAACAACAAATGCCTCAGATGTCGGCTGGATCGCCACAGATGAACCGTCACAACCATGACACCTTCATGGGTCCATCGCGCTCCGGCACTCGTCCTACGACGCCCTTCAACCCCTCCTACTCCTACCCTGGAACGCCTCCAGATCTGTTCTTGATCACCCGGGACACACCCAACATCAGTCAAGAAGTTTGGCAGAACTTTCAACCGGACCAGCTCTTCCCGGCAGATACGCAGGTCAATTTCCCTCAACCGGCGCAGTCGCTAGTCGACCCAGCCTTGTCACAACCTCAAAACATGCCCGTACAACAACAAACCAATGGCAACATGCAGTCGCAGTCGCAGTCGCAGCCTCAGCAGCCGCAACAACAAATGCAAAACCCAATGAACGGCCAATTCGATCAGAACAACCCACAAGCATGGGCGCAACAAATGGAAATGATGCAACAGAATCAACAACAACACGGCGCTCAGGATGACGCATGGAGCAACAGCTCTGGTGGGCGACCCAACCCTGTTGTACCCATGAGTCTTAACGTGGACGACTGGTTCAATTTCTTCGGAATCAATGGCGAAGCCGATATGTCGCACCTCTTCCAGCACGGCCATTCTTGAGAAGTGTGAAAAACTACGCGCAGATCAGAAAAGCACATCTGTTGACTTTGGTATTGAGGAGGGCTGCATAGCATTGGCGTTTTTTTCTTTCAGTGAACAATGTGGATCAGATTACTCCGCTTATGAAGGTACTTGGTATTACCTCGCTGGTTATCGATTACGGCGCCGTGTCACCTCGAGAATACAGCAACGTGAGCAGGTAGGGGGGTTGATCAGAACAAAAGTACAACGGTGGTCCTCATTGTAGTGTTTGGTGGTTGCACTCATGTAGATTAGCAAGTTGAAAGCAGCTGTATGCAAGAGGTACACATATGCAAATATGGAATTCATGCTACACAGATTTATTCAGTACGTGAGTTGATGCTTGGAAGCGCAAGACGCACTCGTCCAGCCTTGTCTCGTCATGCACAAAGGCCCACCCTTCCGCCGTTCCCCGCCTTCACAAGGCTGCCCACGATCAGCGCACCTTGCCCAAATGACGCTGGCGCCTTGGCCGTTTCGCATCGCATCAACCTCACAGTACCACGCGACGAGCACCAGCACCGACAGCTTGATTTCGCTCAATTTCGGAGACGACAATTGAGCAAGATACCTACTGCAGGTCTGTACGCGACACCGCAGCATGAACCGTCCTGGTCAGTCTCCCCCGAACCTCCATTGAGCCACCATTACCTTTGCGACCGCAAGCTCGAAATCGCATGCACAAATACCACAATTGTGTTGCAGCTGCCCAGGCAACCAAACGACTCCCGTCTGGCTCGGACCGGTTCTATGGCCTTTCACAGCAGTCCGATCGTCTTCCTACCTGCATCGACCTTTCCACATTCGGCCTCGTCCTGCCCGTATACATCACGTACCTTTCCAGAACAACATGCTGACAGCTTCCTACCCACCAGGACCGGGGCAACAACTGCGTAACACATCTACCAACATGTTCCAAGTACGACAGAACGAGGCTCGCGCGCCGCTCGGGACGAACAGACTGCAAAATGGCAAGCTTGGTGAGGAGCCTACACTGATTGAATGAGAAGTTGCTAACTTGGGCACGATAAGGTGGCGGTCAAGCTCAGTGGGGTTCGAACGCTTTCACTGGGCCAGCAGGTGGTGCGCCAGGGCTACCTGCAGCGCAAACACGAACGAACGGCGGACCTGCATCTAGCTTTGCACAGGCGATGGGCAACTCACAGCCACATACGCCGCTGAACCTTGAGTAAGTCACATCAACCACGTCGAGGCATCCGAGCAGAGCAAAGCAGAAACGACTGCGCAAGCAATGCGAGTAGGAGAAGCAGCAGCAACAGCAGCGCGCTACAGACTGCGTCCACGTCAAGAGAGAACGTATGCTAAATATCTGCGATCGCAGGGAGTTTCCGTCGCTGTCTGGCGCTCCTCAGGCACAGCAAAACACCACCGCTCAGCAGATGTGGGCGAATCCTACTCTCCGTAACACTCCACACACGACCATCCAGCGACCCCAAGGGCAGACGCCACAACAAGGGCAGCAAGGACAGGCGCCAAGCCAGCAACTGCAGGGCCAAGGCAACGAAGATTCGCCACAAGGACAGTTCGGTGGGGCTGGTGACGACTACCGGTTTGGTGGGCAAGGAGGAGTTGGACAGCTGTCTGGCGGTGCGCAACCGCAAACAGGCAACATCGAAGAGTTTCCGCCATTAGGGAACAATGCTGCGGGAGAGATCGGCCCTGATCGACGAGCAGGTTTGATCCAGAATGCTGCAGCGTTCGGAGCAACCCCAGGCACGAGCGCTTTCCCAGGACTAGGGCAAACAAGGAACGGTCTGTCTAGTCCGACAGAAAGTCAGGGCAACCGATCATCGAATGCGACAGTGGGTGGAGGTCTTGCAGGCGCATCATCACGAACACCATTTGACGGCATGCGGGCGACACCAACAAGCCAGCAAGAGGTGTGTGATCACTTTGGTTTGGTCTAACAAGCTTGGGCTAACTTGGAAACAGGGTGGTCAACGAACAGGACAAGCCCCAGGGAATCTGTCTTTCCTTGGGCGAACCGCCGGAGATGCCACACCTGTAGGACAACGGCCTCAGCAGAGTCAATTCGAGTCAAGCTTCGGCGGAGACGGTGTTGGCTCGCCAACTACGCAAACACCGCTACACAAGAAGCTTGCCGAGATGACGGATCAGGAGCGATATGGTCTGCCAGGGTTGCTGTCCATGATACCTCTCGAGAGTCCCGACTACTCCTCGCTAGCGATGGGCCAAGATCTAACCGTGCTAGGGCTGGATCTAAGTCGACCAGAGTGAGTCCGCAAGTTGGTCACACAATCCACAGCTAACGCAGCCAGCAACTCGCCATTACATCCTACCTTCGGCTCGCCTTTCGTGGAATCCAACGTCAAGCCGGTAATACCGCCGGATTTCACTCTTCCCGCAGCGTACACGGTAACAAACGTACCGCCGCTACACTCGAAGATGACCAGCTTCTCCGCCGAGACATTACTAGCTATCTTCTACCAGCATCCGCGAGATATACTGCAGGAGATCGCAGCAGCTGAGCTGTACAACAGGGATTGGAGGTGGCATATCAAGCTGCAGCAGTGGATGATGAAGGACCCCGATCTACCGGCTCCCATCCGTCTGTCGCCGAAGGAGGAGCGTGGGTGGTATCTGTTCTTCGATGTCACTAACTGGAGGCGAGAGAGGGTATGTACACCGACCATTCAATGCTGATCTAGACTAATCAATGTGCAGAGGGAGTTCGAGCTCAACTATGATCACCTAGATCAGCGCCATGGCAGCCCTGGCATGGCAGGTACGATGTAGTAGGTCTCAAAGTGCAAAGGCGCGGCCATGCTCTCAAGTCTCGCCCTGGACACTCAATGCAACGCATTATCTGGGATTTTGTCCCATTCCGCTCAAGCTACTCTGCAAACGTACTAAATCTGTGTTAATTGGATGCTGCGACCTACCCTGTCTGATCGTGACTGCTACCATTTACCTGCTCAGCCTTGGATCATCTCCTGCCAGCCGCGCCTCATTGTGTTTTATCCATTCACCTTCTTACGATCTCCCAGTTTGCTGCATACTGGGCGCGCTAGTCTGCAGTCCACGGGCAGCCTTCCTGCAACCGCGGGTGGCTGTGGAGCAGCTCGGCGGTTAACACGCAACCATGATAAGCCGGCCGCAACTCGAGTACCCCAATTCCCCAAGACATCAGCATGGTTGACGTCGCCGCCTCAATTATCGGAATTATCGCAGCAGCTGGCAAGGTCGCAGAAACATTGACACCCGTAATATCAGTCCTCAAAGATGTCAACAAACACACCGCGATCGTTCTTTCAGAGGTCAACGCCAGCAGGACGATCTTATCCCAATTACATAGGTACCTCCAGGATTTGGATACTCTTCCAGAATCACGCAAAGACTTGATTCCAGTGGACAGCCTGGTCACTTCTTTCACCGATGGATGGCTTTTGTTTTCAGAGCTGGAGGCGTCAGTGTGTAGGCTTGAGCTTTATCAGGGCACCGTATCGAAGCGGGTGATGAGAGCCTGGAAGCATAACGATCTAGGTTCACTACTGGTGAGATTGCAAAGCTTTAACATATCGATAAGTGCGATGCTTAGCATACTCAATTGGTACAGCTGACATACATTTACGATAGCCAACGCTTGTTTTACTGACAGTGACTAGTAGATCAGAGCTCGAAGCGCGCAAGCAAACCGATCTGCTACTGGCTACGAATGCTAAGCTCCTAGATACTGTCGCTGAGCTGTCATACCGCCTCGAAAGTCATTCGCATCACGGAAAAGCGCACAGCTCGCAACCGTCGATTGTCTCGGACCGAGATACGGAGATCTTTTTCACTCCTAGAGCAAGCTTCGACGCGAAAGAGCAAAATGACGAGAACGAGCTTTCGATGCTATCCGTCGCTAGCCAACATCCATTCGAGATAACTCTTGCATCATCGTTGGTGTACCGCGTGGCGGAACGGGGCTCTGTTGACTTTACCGCACGACCGAAAGCTTGGACACTCAAGTCCTCAGCATCCAGCACTCGATCTCATGCCTGGAGCGCTCTGACGTCTGTCAGCCTCTCTCAAATATCCTCTGTGTCGCTGGTAGCTTTACCGATCTCGTGGAGTGAGCTCACCAACGAACACGCATACGGTCCACAGGCGAACCGAATCGAAACGGCCAATCTTCAGCCCTCTATAAAGTCGAATACGACCTGGCTCAAACCGGAACACCCCCAAGATCTGGATTTCCGCCATTCTCTCACAGCTACCAACGGAGAGTTTGTGAAGTTGAAGCTAATGATCATTGGATCTTCGGGTGGAATGCCACGATCCTGGAGTGCTGCTGTAAGTCTTGCGCATCACCGGTAGGCAACTCTCTGTTCGAAGCAAGCGTTGACGTCTCCAGTTCAAACGATCCGGATTCTCGCGTGAAGAGCATCCTGACCTTGGAGTCGGTGCCAACTTTACAGGAACGTTCAACGCGAACGGCATACCTGTCACACTTAGCATTGAGATTGCTGATAGTGACATCTACCGCGAGTATCCAGTACTTTTTGACGGACTCGTGCGAGACGCAGAAGCAGACATGTACATGTTCGCCTACAATATCCACTCACGATCCTCGTTCGACCGTATCGACCACGATCATTCACGGGTTGTAAGACTAAGAGGCGACAGTCGCTGTCCAATGGGGATCGTTGGCGTCAACGAAGCTATTGATGAGACATTTTTAGAGGCGCGGACAGTACCAGAAATAGAAGGGGAAATGCTCGCAAAGATACTCTCAACCAGCTATCACGAGATCTCCCCGCGGGATCTGCGATCGATTCCAAAAGCCTTTGTGGGTCTTGTGAGAAACCAGCAAAAACTCACGCTTACAAATGTTGTGGTTTGTGGCAGTAAAAGAGTAATTCAATACTGGACATGGTCAGCAGCTGATTGGCGAGCTGTGGAATACGGCAAGCTGCAAGAGCGTGCGAACGCATTCTACGACGATGAAGCTCACATGGACATTCTGAAGACTGGCGACGTTTTCGTGCTTCTATATGATGCTGATTCCACCACCTCGCTGTCGAATGCTGAGCGTGTACGAAACTGTCTTCCGCATCACAAGCGAACCGGGACCCACCAACTCGTCCTGGTGGGTGAATCCAAATATGAAGGGGACTCTCTTTCAGTTCTGAGGCCAGAAGGCTTAGCTGCAGCTAAAAGATGGGGCTGCGGCTTTCGCATGGTTCCTCGTTCGCACGAGGGGAAAGCGTACGATGATATCTGCTTGGAACTGGCAGACGCATATTGCAGATCCACATCCAACACGCAATGTCTGACCTGAGACTCCTGGAAGGCTCTATGGTTCGACAATGCCAAGCCATGACGTTCATTCAAGTATTGATGGCCGCGTGGTAGCTACTCCGAGCTTCGCATGCAATTTCAACTTGGTTGCACATTCGCAAAGATTATGCAATAGAACGTTAAAAAAGCGTTCAAGAACGTTCTCTGCTGGTCCAAACGTCAACGATGCCAGAGGCGCTCACCTGTTATATGGTTCGACCAAAGCAACGCACCAACCACACAGCACACCCAGGAACAGGGACATTGCCGACCTCTCGACCACCCTCGACACCCCTCGCACCCACAACATGTCCCCCGCTACTATCCTAGATAGAGAGTATGATCTGTAAACGGTCTCATCTCCGCAGCTACTATGAGAATCTCGCTCAGCCGAAGCGTCATGGTAGGGTTTTTGCGCATGCTTGCCGCATACATAGGGCCCTTTCCTCAGCTTTCCATGGTGCTGTCTGGTATGTGCTTCTCCACTGAACATGGCCCAACACTTGGCTACGTTATCGGCGGCTCTAGCACCAAGGTATATACCTCAAGCCCACACAATGCTGCGAACTCAGTCCTGTGCGGGATCGAGCCTGGCTCATCATGGCACGTGAGGCTGCCCTCAGCCCGTCTCAAGTCAGAAGGAATGGGCGATGGGAGCCCATCAGACGCGAGACAGGCATCGATCGCAGACCACCTCCTCCTCTTCCCTCCGCTCCCTCACGACTGTCCGATCATATAGCGGCGCTACGGCGGAACCCACTGCCTAACATCCATGAGGACAAAGCATTGTCTCTGAGAAGTGTGAGCACGATCAGCCTCAGTTTCTCGTCTGTCCCACCGTACCTGCCCTCCGCATGGTCACACTCCACAGAGCACCTTATCGTCATTAGACCAAGTCCTCAATTACAGCTGTTTCAGTCCGTCAGCGGCAGCTCGACTGAGGGAGCTTACTTGTCGAGATCAAGACGATGTCGAGCGCCGATAACGCCAGAATCCTACGTCCCGAGCGGGATACCGCTTGTCGAGGTCCCAACGATGGATGAGATCAGTGACTCGCCCACTCGCGGTACCGAGAACGTGCTGGAGTCTAAGGGAACTTCAATGGACGTTGACGAAGGCCTGCCACGAGAGGCTATCGCGGAGCTCTTCAGCAGAGTTGAGGAGTACGAACAGCAACACCCGGAAAAGATTGAAGATGGTGGTAAAGTCTGGGTACGCGTCAACTCAGTCAGCAACAACCTGACGAAGACAATCAAGAACGTGGGATCACTGCCTAAGAAGAGGTCGTCTGACCCCCGTTTGAGCCGTGGATTCTCCTCCAGATTCTCGCCTATCCGGTCCCAGATCAAGATATACGAGAAACCGACACGGATCAAGAGGGTCAAGATCACAGTGCACGACTGCTGGCGGAAGTTCAGAAACTGGTCGACAAGAAGGGACACCGAGCTGCAGGCAAGGAGGAGGATCATCAATCCCACACCGTTCATGAACGTCTCCACCGCATCTCTACCCCTGAGCGACGTACCCGCAACCCGGCCACAGACTGGACGAAGGAAGCTGTCGAGAGGTCCAAGAGTGGGGCATAGGGTGGATTACACAGCTGTTGCAGGACCGGCAAGGAAGGACAGCAAGTTCTCTATCGGTGAACAGCTAAAGAGGCGCAAGTCGAGCTTGTTTCTGGATACTTACCCTTCGGATAGCTCAACTTATGGTCAATAAAAAGCATGCGCTTTCCAGTCATCGGTTAGAACGACCTGCTGTGATTCGTCAAAGGTAGACCTGTAGCGTTAGACAGCACCACGAACTCAAACCCTCGTTGACATCCGTCAAAGCTTGCATCGACAGATGCTCGATCACTACCAGAAGCCTCTTGATGTCCCGATGCAATAGCGTGATGCGGTCATGTCAGATGATCTGAAGTCGCTCAAAGCTTGTTGCAAAGCCAATGACGTACCCACTCAGCTCCACATCAATACATCAACGTCAATCTGACCGTCGCTCAAACCTTTAATCGCACCACCAAACTTGCATCGTGAACAGTTGACGAACAGAACACCGAGACGAGACCACGACCATCGGCGCGAATCCCGACCTCGGATTTCGCCTCCCCGACCCCTCGTGTCGAGCGCCAGCACCCCTCCGGCATACCCAAAGCAGCTATCTCCGCACCGTGGCGTTCCCCTCACTCCCCAGCATTCACCCGTGACGGTCAGCAACCCCGGATAATAAAACCAATTGGTCCCCCAGCCGCAAAATGCCTCCCAAACGTGCCCTGTTCTCTCTTAACGTCGACTCTGAAGCCGACCATATCTACCATCGCGTTAACGACCATTCTAAACCAGGAGAGAAGACCAAGGTCATTGAGACTTCAGGGCCAACTGTTGGACACACAGATTTGCAATTCGTCACCAAGCCATTTGAGAAGCTGGTCAATCGCACCGTCGAAGGCGTCGAAGAATCCACCGGCAAAAAAGTCCACAGCGCAGAAGGCGAACTCACATACTCCAGCCAGCGCACCTCCCACGGAACCAGCAACAGCACGAAAACCGTAAAAGACTCGACCCGCACCAAGCGCCGCATCGAGCAACAGTACGATACCTCGGACCTTTGATCCTCTTCCTCATCGAAAAGAAAGCATAACTAAGATGTCTTCCTCACCCCTCCGCATAGCCATCGGCTGCGACAACGCCGGCGTCTCCTACAAAAACGCCATCATCGCCGACCTCAAGAAAGACTCCCGCGTCTCAGACATAACCGACGTCGGCGTTCCGGAGAAGAGCGACGACACAGCGTACCCGCACGTTGCCGTCGACGCAGCCAAGCTCGTTGCTGAGGGCAAAGCCGACCGCGCGGTCCTGATCTGCGGAACGGGTCTGGGTGTTGCCATCTCCGCGAACAAGGTCCCTGGTATAAGGGCGGTTACAGCGCACGATAGCTTTAGTGTGGAGCGCGCGATTCTGAGTAATGATGCACAGGTGCTGTGTATGGGTGAAAGGGTTATTGGGCTGGAGTTGGCGAGAAGGTTGGTGAAGGAGTGGCTTGGATATAAATTTGATAAGAGCAGTGCGAGTGCGGCGAAGGTGGATGCTATTACTGAGCATGAGAGGAAGAACTTTGCGGGGCTGGATAAGGTTGATAGTGTGACCAGCTGCTCGTGAGCGAGTCTAGTTATCGTAGGGTATGATGATTGAACATTGACAATGTATACTACGGATCTGGCCGACATTAATACATACGACCATAGGACGTTGAAAACAAGGCTTCCCGTTCGCTCAGCCCTATTTAAGCAACGTACCGGCGGATTAGTAGTTAGGTGGGTGACCACTAGCGAATACCCGCTGTTGTATGTCTTTTTTTGTGTTGTTCTTTGTTAGCTTTCTACAAAGTAGTAGCTTCTTAGAAGTGTATTATGCTTTTAGTTTACTTTCTATAGGCATTTTATTATATATCAGTTTTTACCTTTTAAGGACTCTACTGTCTCGCAGCACGCCGCACTATGGCACTGAAGATAGTGCGCGGACAGGTGCAAGAACCTTCTGTTCACCTTCTACCGCAGGCTCTGGTATACATTAGGTGACGTAACCTGATTTAGGCAAACCTCTAAGCTAATTGCAACCTCTGTTTTTATGTCTAGCTGTCTCTAGTTGTCTTTTTTTGCCTCCCAGATCTGGCTGTGTGGTTGGTTCGGAGCTTTGACTAGAATGGGTTACGTCACCTATTCAACACCAGAGTCTGCGGTTTAACACTCTTCCACCAGTCAGCCCCAGTTAAGAAGCCGTGCTAGCCGTGCCTCAGTGGCCCCGAGCACGCAATCCAGCCACCAGGCTGAAGGTCTGCAAATTTATGCTAAGATCGCATATGCGCACGCACAAATGAGAACGCGAGAGTGGGTCCTTCTCAGCCTCGCGCGGCTACAGCCGTGATCCGCTTCCCCTTGTACCATTCTTGGAACAGCAACACCACAACCACTCGCTTGATATGTCTGGAGGATGCGAAGTCGAATCCTTCGCCAAGTTGGACCGCGGCATTTGGTGGAAAAGCACATACTTGAGGAGTTGCTTTTTCATGCCAATGCACAGATGGACTGGACACCTCCTTGTGAGCTGGCAGAGAGGGGACGGTCGCACAGTCAGCGCGCTTTGTGTGGGAGGTTACTTCCTTCCTACATAAAGAGTGCACTGTTGCCTATACGCCTTGTTCTCATTAGGTCTACCTCAAAGCCAGCCACCGTAACAAGATCATGCCGCCGAACACACGTTACTCCGGAATCGATCTTTAGCGGTGATCCTGAGACTTCCGCCGGAGAACCTGACGTCCCCGATGCACTCGAAGCTCCAGATAGAGCATGCAAGCCTCCTAGCCAGAAGTCTAACGCTCGTAGCGAACAATCCGCGGCGTCCAACGAGGAGTCGGAGACCTCCAGTGGAGAGTCCGAACCTGGCCCTGCGAAGCCTATATCCATCGAACAAAAGTACGAATGCTCCCTCTCTGTTCACATCTATGGTGGTTGAAGTAGCCCATGTGGGCGTAATGACCACAATACGTCGAGCCGAAGAGGCGATCGTAAGCTGACAACACAACCAGATAGGGTGCAATCGTTGCCATCCTCGAATACCATCTCGCAGACGCGGGTGGCTTTGGTGCATTTTTCCGGGCGGTCGAAGTCATCAGAGCGTACTATGATGCATTGGACCATGAGGATCGAGTCGATCAACACGTCGATCTCGAGACCGAGCTATATGCTCCAGTCACGACCTACATCGAAGACTTCCTGCGAAAGACTTGGACAGCGTTCGACGAGACATCAGATGAGGCCCATGTCCGATTCTTTCTTCGACAAAGACAAACCTACAGGGGCGCTGTAAACCACATCGAGCACTTGTTTCGATACTTGGAGAGCCGTATTGTCCCCGGGCAGGAAGAGTCTGAGACTCAAGCACCCTCCAGCCGTCCACGTCTGCTGCAGCTCTGGAGACGCTGTTTCACAACAGACTTTAAACCCCGGCTCGAAAAGGCTATATTTGCGCTCCTCAGAGCACAAAGGGGCTACACAAAGATACGGAGACTCAGCAGTACAAACCAGCCGCTCAAGTGTCCAGGTAAAACAGACGACGATCGTATCTCGATCATCAGAGATCTCATTGAGTCACTCATCTCCCGCGACGAAGACGAAGACTCGTCGAAGCCATCCAGTGAGCTTTATCGATCTTTCCAGAGCGGCTTGCTTGCAGCTGTAGAAGACTACTACTCATCTGAAGTGCTGCAACTCAGGGCTGATTTGAAGGCGTGTAAGGAGGATTATACTCATTGGTACTTGAATCGATTGAGCGTCGAGAAAGAGTTTTTTCCCGAAGATGCAGATGCAGAGACGTTTCAGAAGCCGTGGATAAAGGCTTTCCATAAGGCTTACTTCAAGAAGGAGCTTGTGATCTTCTACCATGACATAGGCGGACAGTATAGCAACGGGCAAGAGGAGGCTCTTTCGGCTGCTGCAGCAAATAAGTCCTACGACGACATGATACGACATTTCACCCATGAAAAAAGGGATCTCAGCCGGCAGGCCAGTCTCGGGTGCACTGCTCTGCATGCAGCAGTTTTGGCAAACAACAACACCCTGGTGAAATCGATCCTCAAACAGGGAGCATACGCAGACGTTGAAGATGATAATAAGCAGACTGCCGGTCATCTGGCCGTCCTGACTCGAAACCTCGACGCTCTGAATCAGCTCTTCACTCAGCCTACCGCTTTCGCGGTCCAGGACATGAACAACAGAACCATCAGCAAGTTGATGGAAGATACAGGAGTTAAGGCCCTAGGTTCCGATTGGGAAGAAGCCTTGCGGATAGCAACGTCACTCGAGCAAACGGCCTGGCTGTTCGATAAGCCGCTGGATGACAAGGACATTGAAGGCGACTTCAAGCCCACAATTTTTGGCTTCGAGTCAGGGGTGTACAAAGCCCCGGAGAAGAGACATGGACTAGCAGACATCCTGAAAGACGACGACATCTACCGAGAGCAGATGGAGAGCGACGCAGATTTCTTATGGTTGCATCTCCCTGCCAACAATGTGAGTAAACTGATCACAATGTAGCACGTGACATGGTACTAACGCTGATACGCCAGATGAGATGGGTGGGGGTTCGCTCTCATTACGGATCCAGTGAAAAAAACACGTGGGCTAACAATATCTAGCTTCTGATGCTGAGATACAGTCATTGCAATCGAGAGCCGGAGCGCAACAAGATCCTCAGTGAAGATCTTCGGATTGAGCGTCTTCACACTGGGAATGGCGGATTCCCACATGCAAGATATATGAGGCCTGTCTGTCGAAGTATCGGTATGACATGCGCCTGTTGCCATGAGCTTGAATGTGACTAATCTTTACTAGGTACACTCGATGGTTATGTGTTCATGGTCTGTGAACGTTATTTCGACTGGACGAAATTCTAGCAGGCTAACACGGCGACAGATGCCATACATTCACTGGGAGTTTGCGGAAACATTCACAGCGATGACCAAGTACGCGAGAGAAGCAAAGAGCCAGTCGAAAGGAACGACATTGTCGATTGAGTCGGACGCGCACAAGAGACTGATGCAACTTTACATGTCCCCCGATCCAAGCACTTCACAAAAGGAATGGAAGCGCCGTGTTATGAACCAATTGCACATTCGTCGCAGCCTCGATCAGTACCACTACCATGCCTTGTCAGACACAGACAGACGAGACAAAGATCAGCTGATGAGTCGGATCTATCAGAGAACAAAGGAGCCTGCAGGGTCGGGAAAGCCCAAAGATCGCGAGATGATCGTTGTCGTCGACCAACTCTGGCTCTGTGTTCTGAAAGACAGTGAGCACGCCGTCTTACGTCGAGGAAGTGCACTGACCACAGCTTACGCAGAGACTGTATTCACGAGCTTTTCTGGAAGGTGGAGCAAAGACCTGCCGCACGACGTCAAGACCGATAAGACCGATGTACTGGAGAACATCTTGCGGGATCGATCTCGGGTGCCCCCTGCACATGATCTTGCGGGCAGGATCATACACAAATGTCTCACCTCCTGTCTCGATCCTGTGGCCAACAGAGCGAAAGCCCTGCAATTCTTGGAGTTCTACAACACCGAGATCGGCCGGGTGGTACGTGTCCAGATGATACGCAGACAGAAGAAAGCTGATGAATGAATAGGCTGACGAAGAAACGGAACATTTCAGAGCCTTTCGTGACTCAGTCCGCAGAATCACTGGCGAGGACAAAGCGGACGACGAACAGAAGACCCTTCAAGAGACAGGGAAGAACCTGCGCGCGCAAGATTTGCAGGATTCGCGAGAGGAGAGAGTTCGGCGAGATGAGAAGAACCTGAAGGACAGGACTGCATCACAGAACAAGCGGAGCCCGCAAACCGAAGACGCAACAAACCAGGATGTGGCCCAAATAGAGCACGATCCTTTTCAAGTAGCAGAGGAGATCTGTTTGCTTGAACAGATCAAAGACGTTCAGGACGAACTTCACATATTCGAGATCGTGCTTCAAGATCAGAAAGAAGTCATCGATCAGTTCTGCAAGCTGCCGATAATCCGAGACCATGAGTACGGTTCAAGGGCGCTGCGCTCGGTGGACAACTATCAGGCCCAAGTGAAGAGGTTGACTGAGCACGCCGATCATACATACAAGGCGGTACGAACCCGCTGACCCGAAACGTCTCGTAGTGCAGAAACTGACCCGTTGTAGCTTTCTGATCTTCTCGATCTCAAACAGAAGTTTGCCAGCGTACAGGAAGCGAAATTCGCACGTGAACAAGCCAAGATAAGCGCGACCCAAGGCGAGCTCGCACTTAAGCAAGCGATAGAGACAGCGAGTCAAGGCAGGACGTTGATGGTGTTCACCATTGTCACCATAGTGTTTGTACGTCATCTCTACCTTATCTTCGTTTAAGGACCAGTGTCTAACAAGATCTTTCCAGCTACCCCTGTCGTTTATGACAGCGTTCTTCGCGCTTCAGATCGACGAGTTCCCTTGGATCGACGTTGCTGATGGACGCCTTTCCTTAGGTTGGATTTCAATGATCATGTGTAAGCCATTAATCAGCCAAAGTCTGAGCAGACCGTGACTAAAACTTGCAGTCCCGGTTTCTGGTATTCTCAGTCTGGTCCTGATCTTGATCGCCTGGCAGATCGACCCCATCTCGGCATTCTTCAAACCCAGATACCACAAACTTGTTACAAGATGGTTTGGGGAGCGGGATGATTGTAAAAAGCCCACTAGTACCAAGGGGCCCCAAGATTCTGGATCGATCTTGCCGACCGTGGAACCTACAAATGTCTCGACCGTCAGGGAAGGACACAATACACTGCGGATTCTGTCTTCTCGCCCCTTTCAACGCAAGTGGACGGAAAGATGAGGTCTACTGTAGCATAGCGTACCATTTTCCAACTGACGTATGCGGAGTCGAGCAGGATGTGGCTGGGTCCATCTGTTAGGGTGATAGAGTCTGATTGCGTGTGGGCCATGTGCGACATCGTCTATCGGTGCCCTCGGAAATTTAAGGACCCTCCCTCCTATGGAACTGATCCACGGCGGCAGCCTTTGATTGGCTATATGAATCTAGGTAGACAGTCTGCCGGGCAAAAACGTAGGCTTTAGCCACTTACAAGGCTGTCCGCTTGCTAGTACCACCGTACTCATTGATAGTTCTATGGTTAGGATGGGTCTGCATATTTCTGAGGTCATTATTCTAAAGATCAGCGAGCTTGTGTTGACAGCGCGCTATATTCTCGACCCGTCTAATGTAGCCTCTTGTGACGAGCCGCACCGCCTAAGGCAATGTAAGTTACTATGTAACTTCTACACAAGCTCTCCCGACTGTAGTGTGCAAGATTGCTAGAAGACACGGTACGGGAATGGCTTTTGGGTAGATTTACAGTCTTGGAATGTTAGAGACGATCACTCAAAACACAATTGCACAGTATCATCATCATGCCTTCGTCAATTCGCGCAATACCGCGAGTAATCGCTTACAAAAGAGGTTTTCCCAACATGTACTACTTGTCCAGCGTAGTTTCATGTCTAGCTCCGGTGAAAATCGTATCGTGGCAGGCTCCCGCTCAGTGTCTCGAGTGCGTACAGATTCCAATGACATACGTTTATCGAAGTTTTTGAGGTCGGCGATGTAGCCTGCCTCTCAGACTGTCAGCTCTCTTCGACAATCTTTCGGCGTTGGAATGACTATCGTCGACAATGGGCCCAAGCGTGCCACGATGGCTGTCCATGGACCTTCTGGCGTCGGAGTAGTGGCTGCTTCTACCCACCCGGCAATCTGAGCGTAGAGCGATTCTTGTGCTGCCGACTGTCATAGAGGCTTCATATCCCAATGGAAGAGGTTATCGACTCGGACATGCTGCGTATGGACTCGTGCAAGTGATTTGACGGTATTGTCCCATCCGTGTTGCCATCTTCGAGACCGAGAGATAGACGAGGGGTTTCGTATGCCACCCCTTCCGACGCTCAAGGTGACGAACGCCGTGGAGTCGTCATCCACCGGCGAAAGGGCTGTGAGACAGTGGTATCGACGTGGTTCGGTGGTGCTGGCTCTGTTATTGGCTCGTCGCCACTGTTGTCGGAAAATCGCATCTCTGGCAAGGACACATACATGGCTTCATAGAGATCAAACAAGTCGGGCTCTTCCAGATGGTCACCATCAACCTCCATTGTTCCGTCTGAGCTGTCGCTCCGGGTAGAAAGTTCAGGCACATGATGCATGTCTCTGCTCTTTTTGAAGTGTAGATTGGCAAGAGCTGTATCGGTGCCCTCAGAAATGTAGGACCCTCCCCTCCCATGGGACTGATATACTGCGGCAGCCTCTAATTGGCTAAATGAATCTGGATCGACAGAAGTGACAGTCTAGGAGAGAGTCTGCAGGGCAAAAACGTGGGCTCTGGCCACTTACAAGGCTGCCCGCTTGCTAGTACCAAGGTACTTATTTACTAACCTATAGGTAAGATGGGTCTGCACATTCCTGAGGTCATTATAGTTTGCGACAAGGTCGGCACCGGAGATCATATGCCATACTAGTGTTGGTGGTGCTTCAGGCACTGACGTATGACAAGCTTGGGAGCTAGAGTAGCATGAGAGATAAACTTAACTGCATCCAACAAGTAAAGTGCATCTAGATTGTCGAATGTCTGGCATGAGGCACGGCAGCCCTCGAAGAGTTCCGGTAAGAGCTAAGACATTTCAGGTCGGTCGAGGGGACGTGCACGAAGTCTTATCTAAGACAAGCTTAGAGGTCAGACACGGGATGTAATCTCTACGGCGCATACCTTCGTATAACTGTATGGAGGATCGATCAAGCATTGACACGCACGCTAGCATTTTTCTTGGTTCCTGCGTGATCCCATGAGCTAAAATCAGCTTCGATGCAAACCTCAACAGCGACGTCTCAGATGTCCCGTTGACCCATTCCGCAAAGATGGCAGAGTTTGACAGTATCCATCAAGGGGACATCCGGCCCCTGGGCCATCCTCCAAAACCTTATTGTCAGCCTCAATCTCAATACGAAGTAATTCGACGTTTGTCCGCGCTCCTGCTAGCGCACGACCCAAGATAGATAGCTCACCCAAAAAGGGATCCAACTCGTATCTACCTAGTCAGGCACACAACCCTTTTCCGCCCGTTTCTGCGGAATCGAGCCGACTAATGAACGCTCCTATTAAACTGTTTCCCCGAAGCCAAGAGGTCTTTCTCTCTTCTCACAGGTCTTCCAACCTCACAATCTAACCAGCACACTCGCTTTTTGACGACCGATTAATACCACACTCTTTAATCCCTAATACCACACTCTTTAATCCTTAATAATGTCTTCCATCATTCGCAACGTTCTCGCGCTCAGCGCTGTCGCCGCCGTCGCCGTCGCTCAAGACCCAGCCCCCAAGCTCGACGCTCCCTGCGCCGATGCCGTCATCTTCATGGCCCGCGGTAACAATGCGCCGTACCATGACTTCCGTACATTCCCCTTCGTCGACGCTACGTGCGGCAAACTAAGGGCTGAGGGCAAGACCTGCGACTACATTGAGGTTGTGTTCCCGAAGGGCGGCGACTACTGCAAACAGATTGGCGAGGGAGTCCGCAACGGTCTAACCCAGATCACTGCTTTCAACAAGAAGTGCCCTTGCACACACCTTATCCTCAATGGCTTCTCTCAGGGTGCCTGGATTACCGGAGATATCCTTGCTGGACCTGGTGGATGCTCCCAAATCACCACTGGTCTAGACCCTACCTCGGCTCCTGGTAATGCTAGTAAGTATTCTTGACATGACACACTCGAACCTTAGACTGTGCTAATGTGGTAACTTAGTTGCTGCTGCTCTCCTCTGGGGCGATGTCATGCATGTGGCTAACCAGCCATACAACGTTCTTGACGGCTCTGATCTACAGAAGGACGGTCGCCACGCCGACTCTCTTGCGCGCCTGAACCGCTACGCACCCGTCCTGCGCTCTTACTGCGCTAAGGGAGACCCGATCTGCGCCAACGGCGACGACGTCGAGAAGCACTTGAGCTACTTTGAGCTATACACCGACGACGCCTCGACCTGGGCCGTTGGAAAGCTCAATGACGCCGCCCCTCTATGTGCCGCTCCCACACCTACGCCCAGCGCTTCTTCTACTGTCGTCGCCTCGTCTGTTGGCGTTGCCGCTGTTGCATCTTCAAGCGCTGCTGCTTCTGGCGCTGCTGCTTCCTCCAGTGTTGCTGCTTCCTCTGGCGCTGCTGCTTCCTCTGGCACTGCTGCTTCCTCCAGTGTTGCTGCTTCCTCCAGTGTCGCCGCTCTTCCCGCTTACCCTACATCTCCAATTTACGTTGCTCCCTTCACTGCTCCCCAGCCATACGAGGCTATGTGCGTTCCCCGCATCAAAATCAAATATGTCTACGCTTAAGAGTAAGAAGGACGGAAGATGTAGCGGAGTAGACGTAATGACAGCAGTAGATGGGTGTAGATCAATGAAGGAACTATTAAAAGGCATGGCCGTCGTGGTCGACGTCTACCTGGACTTTTGGTTTTCGTGCGTGACGAGTGTTTTCCGTCTGCTCTGTAAGTCCGCTGTGAATTCTTGTAGAGCCCTATGGTCCAATCGATCAACGTCTAGCTTGGAACGTAAACGTCCCTGTGAGTCCCCTGTATCCTCCGTATCTAGTTTCCTGAATAATTCTGGACAACACAATCTACTGGAGACCCCTTATCCTGCGAAACTCTAGCAAATCCGCTGTTAAATCTGGTATATCCTGGCGCTGAAAGTCCTGCACAAGACCGCTATTTATATTAGGTGTGACGTCTGGGTTCTTGATGTTGAACCTATCCAGGATGGTATGGCTACTCACGCAACTAAAGGCACGTAATACCGACAAACACGTATTACTATAAATGGGACAGTATATATTACATGGCTGATATACTAATCTGCGTGAACTGAGTGTATAGTAGTGTTGAGGATGTAGAGAGGCGAGCTCGGTACGGCGGCTTGGTGTGCATAGTATAGACCGACGAGTAGTCTACATGCTTGAAAGCTGGAGTTTATGAGGCAGACAACACGTTCCGGCTGGCTGCTGTCTGTATCGGGCGATCATGGCGCCTATTATGTTGGTGGTATCACGCCTCTTGCTTAGTGGAGGGAACGATTGGTGAGCAGGCCATATTGCTAGAATTAGTAGAGCGGTTTACTGTTAAGGCTAGTAGGTTAATGTCAGCCCCCTGATTATAGCTTATGTGGATCGATTATCTGCGCTACACTATTTTGGGATGATCTGCTGCTCAGCCCGAAGGAGTGTACGTAGGGCAAGTAGATCCTTCTCCTTTCTGCAAAAACTTGCTACGGGTTGCGCGATACTGGAGACAGATAATTTAGCGGTCTTTATGGTATCAGAACGGGAGACAACAAGGCTTCCCGTTCGCTCAGCCCTATTTAAGCAACGTACCGGCGGATTAGTAGTTAGGTGGGTGACCACTAGCGAATACCCGCTGTTGTATGTTTTTGATAACTTTTTTGCACCCACCGTAGTCAATCCCTTCGACCGACCACTAGCGTCTTTGGAGAATAAAGTTCTTTTTGCAAGTATCAACCATGATACGGAAAAGTACGTGAGCAGTTCGAGCAACTGCTGTCGAGTCGAGTGGAAAGACAGATAAACTTCAACAAGGAGATTGTGTCGCTACAACGAAAGCTGGACATCGTTTTGGACGGCCCTCTCGGCTTGAGTCGTGGAGAACCAGAAGCAAGCGCCCGCGTTCTGACTCGACGATAGACGCAACCTTCCTTGGGAATCATTGTCACGCCAACCCTCCTTTCTGTCGCCGGCTATTGCGCTCACACGTCTGCTTTCAGAGTCGAGAAACGAGTCATCCCGTGGGGTCTCGCCCCAGGATCGCCAGCCTTGTCGTTCTGACTGGGATCCAAGAACGCGTTTGAAAGCCTTCACTGTCCCTCGACAGCCACGAACTCTAAGAAGACGTCGTTCAGCGTCAGCGATCGCAGGGGACACATCGATTATCTCCGGCCATTCCCCGACATGTGAACGCGTTCTTCGAGCCAAACGACGCACTCGATTCGCAACGCGGGCGCTCCTTCGTATCTGGGCTGCCTCTTGTCGTGGACCAGATAGGTGGCGGACACCGAAAGGCAAGGCTACTGCACTACGCAGTTTTGGAATCGCAATTTTGTCTTCTTCAACATCGATTGCGGAAAAGAACAAGCACTCGTCGGTGAAGGCAGTATTGTCCCTCCGCCACAGCACCAATGCAGGAGCACTCACAGCATGGGAGAACAGCACCTGGTCTCGAGCCTAAGAGTTAGCGCTCAGACCAAGACAACCGACCCAGTTCCACTGTATGAGTTGCAGAGGTTCACACCACTGAACAACAGAACTTACGTAGCCGCTAAACGTTCGATGCTGGCGCGATGCAAGGCGTGACAGAGATGGCCTAGAAGATTTCAAGTTTAGTACTTAGTTACTTAGATATCTACCTTTTTTAGTTTTGTCTTATTAAGGCATGTTTTTTTCTCTTTTGAATATATAAATAGAACTTAAACTATAAACTCTACTAGAAACTTTATATTATAGACTTACTATAAGTCTATAAATCTATATTATATAAAAGCTTTATAAGATTTTATTTACTATAAGAAGGTTTAGAATTACGCTATTCTAGGTATTATTTTTCTAGTTCATTAGCTTCTTTTCTATAAGGTTTAAAGAAAATACTTATATATATATAAGTTATAGAACTTTTAAATCTCTATAACTCTTATATATATAGAGCTAATCTTTAAAAGTTTTAACTAGCTAGAACCTACTAAGAGTAGATATTTTTAGTCTTTTTTACTAATACATTAGGCGCGCGTTGCGGCGCATGCGCATTGCGAGCACAGCTGCGCAGAACGTGGCTGGAACCGTGTAGGAATGAGATCAAACCAAACCAATCAACCTCCATCAATAACACGACATTAATACATAACTGTAATTACGTTCCTATGTGGAGACTCAAAGATCCAGAGTATTCACCTCTCAGATCTGTATTGTGCGACTTCAAAATACATGTAGCACAATTTCGTAAAGCTTGGTGGGGATGTCGTGCTCACAAGGCTGTAGTTCAGTTGTGCACACCTCTCATCAGCTCCTTCCCCATCCTTCGGCTGCAATGACAATGCGATGGCAAGGATTGCTTCTTCCACGCGGCTCGGACCGGTCCTGTATCTGTTCTTCAATATGAAAGGTTCATGCTCTGCATGATTGCTTTTTGTTGCCCATGGGACTTGCCAGTTCATTGAATCCTCTCGATAATGGGGCGCACTTATTGGCGCAACCACCTTTGCTGTCGTATCACAGGATGCATCGATACGAATTGCTCAGCCCGACTTACAGTACAAGCAAAGATCGTCTGGACGCACCGAATGTTGGGGTTTCATCTTCAGCCTCGAGCCTCGGCGTCCCGCATCCACAATGATCCAAGACGTGAGCTGGCAAGGCTCAAGGCTGCCATACTTGTGGTGAGAGGCTCCACTAGGTCTGCTTACGGGACATGTGAGTGAGCGACAGTACCCTGCTCGATATCATTCGCTACCACATTCATTGCTTCTGCAGCCATGAGAGGTCGTGATCCACGAGCTGTCCCGATATCGTAAGTGACACCAAAGAGATCTCATTGCAATCCACAGGCATCACGGGAGCGCGGCACTATCCTTAAGTAGGGTTGGCGACCTCTGTGAGCTTGGCAGTTGTTCTCGCCTTGATGAGTCTGAGAGTGAATGCTCAACTCGACATCCGCCACGATATCCTATTGAATCTGTCTATCATGAAGACTCTGAGCCAGATGTTCGCCAAAGTGCGTCGGATTATGCTCAACCGCCCCTCTAAGAAGTCTCCGGAGGTCTCTGCAGACCCATCCAGTGAGCCAGGCCTCGAGGTCGCCGAAGCGCAACCAGATCGTTCGACTGTGGCAACAGAACAAAAACCAGAGCCAACAGCACTTGAAGAATACCAGTCATCGGATTCTATTCTCAAAGATGCACGCAATCCGCAAGATGCGGGCCCTAGAACGGCAACTCAAGGAGCAGAGCACGAGATCCTGGATGCAGAAGTGACAGAGCACCCGACTGCCATTGCAGGAGACGAGCCTTTACAACCAGCAGAGGAGCAAGACCTCCAAATCGTTGTGAAAAAGAAGACAGAACGTCCCGATTTCAGAGAGGATCCGCTGATGGGACAGATGTGGAAGGAAGCGTTGAAGAACCTTCAGCGCATGATCGAGGAAAACGAGAAGAAACATGCTGACTCCGGGCTACATTCTTTCTTCAGAACCAAGGTCAGAGCAGATTCAGTAGCATAGCTATATTTGCGACTAACGAGACAAGCGTAACAAATCAGACAAGAAGCCGCCTTCTACTGAAGAAATTTGGGACGATGAATGTATTCATTTGAAACCGGAGGAAGCCGTGGCAAAGTTCAACCCTAATGCACCATCGACAGACTCCAGAGACAAATGCAATCGCACGAAAGATTACGCTTCGAAAACCTTATCGGTCATTCAGGGACTCAGCGACATCATCGCTGAAGTGTGCGGTCCTGTAAGTCCGCAAATCCAGCTGCGTATCAAGAAGGCTTACTGAGTGCTACTCGTAGGCCTATCCTCCGAGCAAAATTTGCTTTACTGCGGTCTGCTATCTCCTCAATACGGCAGAAAGATACCACCAGTACTTTGTCGACCTGTCCGCCCTCTTCGAAAGTATATCGTACGTTCTGGATCGCTTCAAGACTCACTCCAGGCACACGAACGACGATGGTCTGAAGCGCATACTCCAGGAACTTCTCGGTTGCTTTGTGGAAATATGTATTGAAGCAGTCAAGATCTCAGGTGAAGAGAAGAACTGGAACAAAGTCAAACTAGCCTTCCGGTTGCTTCTGACGGGTGAGGATACTGTCTTGAAAGATCTGCTCACCCGGATCATCAGGCTTTCAGAGCTGGAGATACAACAAGCCGTTGCTGACATACTCGACAAAGTCTCAGTCATGGCTGAGAAGGTCGGCAGTATTGAGGAGAGGGGGCGTAAACAAGACAATCTTGCTGCGGAGGCAGAGATGCGAAAAGACGTAGCAAGGGTGCTATGCGTCAACGACAAGGAACAGTACTGGGAGACAACTTACAGAGGCTTCCGAACACAATGTGTACCTGATACCGGACAGTGGCTGCTGAAACACGACCTGTTCAGAGAGTGGTTCAAGGTGGATGACAAGCAAAGACCGTCGATTCTGGCACTCGAAGCACCGGACTCTCACGGCAAGACGTTCCTTTCCTCAATGGCCATAGACAGTCTATGGAAACAATACGTATCCAACACCGACACGAAGCTCACACACGTGGCGTACTTCTTCTTTGGCAACAGCCAGAAAGATGGAAGGACCAATTCAGAGCAAGATGCAATTGCTTCTCTAATCTGGCAACTGATTCAGACCGATCTGGCCTTTCTGAAGTTTGTTGCCAGGCTGTGCCGCAGCGGTCAGTTATCCAGGAATCCTTCTATGTGGACAGATGCATGGCGTCAATCACATCAAGAATGATGTGTCGAAGCCTCTTCGCACGCTGATACAAGCAATCGTACGTCGGCAATATAAAGCCTTGCGCATCAAGCTTCTCGTTACTGGCGATGGGGGCACATCAAAGCAACTCGGGCTCAGGAAAACTCAATTCTCCAATATTGAGGTATCGAGACACATCCAATCGGACCTTGGCATCTTTGTCAAGTACAGACTGGGTCAGAGGAGATGGCCGGCAGAGGAACCTGATTGGTGGCAGAAAATTGAACAGGATCTGGTCAGACAAACTCGAAATTTTGGTCATCTCAGCGGTGTCCTTGATCGACTCATCACTGCAACGGGCCGCACCACACTCGAAAAGATTTTGCAGGAGGGAAGCACCGTCGACAGCTGCATCCTTGCACTATCGAAGAGCCAGAATTCAGCGATCTTGAAAGATTTCAATGCGCTCATACCGTGGATCGTTTTGCCAAGACATTGGCCGAACATTGATGAGGTTAAGGTAGTTATCTCTCTTTCTCGAGGCGAAGATTTCATGCCTCCCAATGATCAATTTCCGGACTTACCTCCGCAAGACCTATCCATCGCCCTTACTCAACGTTGCGAACAACATAGTCGAGTCTTCCGAGACGATGGACTTCTTCCAGGATCCTATAAACCAGGCTGGCCTTAAAGAACCCCGCACAGCACCGAAGGAAGCTTCTGATACGGTAGGACAATTTCATCCCGCAGAGGTACAGGTCATCGAGAATGTCCTTCTTCAAGCTTGCGGGAAGGATCTTTACAAGCGATTCGAGTTTGAGGAATTCTTCCGAGTCAAGCGAAGTCCCCCTCAGAAGGCCATCACATTCAATCCTGTTGATGGTCACTTGAAGGTCATCGTAGCTTGTGTGATGTCCTTGGAAGATGGCTCGAATATCGACACCAGAGCGCTACGTGCCTACGCCATCAACAATCTTCCTTGGCACATTCATGAGGTTATCTTATCTGATTTGGCTGTTAAGGATCCGAAGGGAACAGCAGACGCTATCAAACATCTCCATTTGTTATTCACTGAAGAATCTTATATGAGGATCTGGTTGTCGCCGAAAGAATCGGACGATACGCGCAAAACCTGGCTCCGCGATGACACTATCGTGCATGATATCTTGGGCTTATACCAGAACAAGGCTGTTCAATCGACCAAGATTGCACCCAAAGCCAAACTGTGGATTAACCGACTTGAAGCGAAACCGATAAGCCTGTACAAAGAGGCTGCTGAATTTATGGCGAAGCAGTGGCTTCGACAAGATACGTGGGAAGTCATGAGCGCATTCAGGTGGGTACGGGAGTGCGATACTAGTGTAAGTTTCTTCGCTCTGCTCAAGTCTTACCATTTGTGGTGACCATATTGCTTTCTAGAATTTCGATCCAGAATCCGCAGATGATGACATTTCCTTCGAGGAGATCCAACAGGTGGCGGAATCGGCGTGGAAGCTGCTGGACAGTAAGACAGAAGACGCCATGGCACTGACAAGACTCGCGGAGACAATGTTTGGTTGCTCTGAACACTTCGCATCAAAGGATTATTGCGATCGAGCTTTGAAACTCAACAGCGCGTACTGGAGAGCAACGTGGTGCTCGATCAGAATATCTCGTCAGTTGTGGGACATTGGAGAAGCTGTATCGTGTCTTCAACAGCTTGTTCAAGAATATCACAAAGATCACGAATCGTTCTCACCCGGCGACATCGAGACCTGGAAGGACGTGTTGGAATACGCGGCGGATTTGAGTCAAGAGTGCGAGGAACTTGACCAGGCAGTCATTTACTCCAGGATGCTCCATGATATAGCACCAGAAGATCACAACACAACGCAGCATATCGTCGCACTCATGTCTGGGGCCAAGCAGTTCTCCATACTACTAGAATTCCTGGAGAAACTACGGGGTCCCATCACTGACAAACACCACGACAATTCACAGCACAACCAGGATAAGGATAAAGTTCAGGACCGCAACGGCCTGACAGCTCTGTTCATACATTGTGCAGATTCAATCGACTTCCACGAGCAGATTGCATATGCAGTCAAAGTTGAGTGCAATCAACTGCGAAAAGAACAGTGTGAGGCAATGATTGAAGCTGCTTTCGAAGCAGCAATCAGGCTTGCTGGAGAGATCGACGACGGCGGTGCTTCTCTCCGTTACTATTACGGGCTGTGGCTGTACCATGGGAGCCAAGTCAAGGAGGGCGTCCGCAGAGCCATTGGGTGGTGGGAGGAAAACTTAGGGGGAAGCAATCCTCCTGATGGCACATCAATGAGGCGAATCAGGTCGAAGTCTACGTCCAAGCTGATAACGGCGTATCTGGACGAGTGCAAGCGCTTGGCGCCGAAGAGCAGCTCGGAGCAAGCACGAGAGTACCTGAAGCTTTTCAAAAGCCTACCGAAGTCTCAGCAAGCAGTCGCTGACAAAGCAACAGATCTGCTGATAGCGAGACTCTGTCACAAGAACAACATCGACGAAGCTGAGATCCAGAAACGTGTCAAGCCGCATATGCTTGAGGCACTTCGCATCCTAGAGAACGATGACCCGGATGATGACTGGTACGGCTACATGTTGCTCGCTCAAATACCATCACCAATCGACGAAAAGAATGCACTCGCAGCATGGAAAATGCTTGGACCTTCAGAAGACTTCAGGTATAGACCAGGTATATACCGTTGTGACGGTCGGTGTGGACACTACTGGAAATTTGCGGACGACATGCACTACTGCAAAGACTGTTTCGATGTGCAATTCGACAAAAAGTGCCTGGTGGAGCTGAAGGCCCGAAAACTCGAGCGGCGAGTTTGCAATCCGGACCACGAGTTCTTTCGTGTTCCACCTTACGATCCCAAAACTGCTTTCTACCCCAAGGAGAACCACATTTACGTTGACGGGAAGGAGATCGAAGTGAAGAAATGGATCGAATTATTGAAGGTCAAATATTGCATGATCGATGCTAGGTTTTCCACCCAGCAGATTATGCGCAGAAAGGCGGATGGGAACATTGCAAGTCAGTAAGCTAAGGGCTGTTTGCTATAACATATGATGTCCCTACACGTATCCGCAATAAAGACATCTGTTGTAACACCATCAATGCATTCGACTACGGCTGTTCGGCTTCCTCAGCAGCTAAACCTTCACTCTCAGCCCAAATCCTCTTCGCAGCTAGCAACAGCGCTGCACTGTCAAACAACATGCATCTACGAATCGTCCAAAGCGTATCCAATCTACTGTGATTAAGAGTGGCACGTCTAATTAGCATGCTAGTTAACACACCTAGTGCTATAAACTTATACGCACAGACACGATACGCCTTCCTGTTTTTAGTACCCATGCAACCTTACCAGCTAAGCCTACTATGGACCTATCTGCTCTATACTTATAAGAGTACCAATAATACGCCAGCGACCGCATATGCTTTGTCTTGTCCCGCAAGAAGAACGGGGGCGTCGAGTTTGTTCTAAATGCGCGATATCCACTTCAGCCGCTTCGCAATCCGCTTTTCGTAAAACCTTGTCCAGACCTTTTATGGGGTATTGGCGGCTAGTGCATGTGATTAGTGTGATTGATCAGACGAACAGAGCGGCTTAGCATGCAGAACTGCACCTCGCGCGGACGGACGAAAATCGCCGCATATCAGCCGATCTGACTGGCGGACATGTCACTGAAAACGTGGAACATAATGTATCATTTCTGGCACCATACGTTCTGTGAGGATAAGGTCGTGCTTCTCAGCCTTGTTGTGCACTATTCACTCTTACACTCTATTGGTGTTGCACTGCTTCCGTCTCAGACTGCGTCAGATGTGCACTCATCTTCGTCCGACCATGTGAGGTAAGCAAGACGCCTGTTATGTGGGTCATCACATCTTTTGACACTCACAACACCTTAGGAACTCGCATTACCATAATGAACTATCAGCACTTCACTATTAAATGCTCGTGCCCAGACCATGTCCAGCCCTCATAACCAACCGGTACAGGTCAAGATCACAACCGTGAATAGCCCCTCATTTGTCGCCCAATGTATGCTGTGAGTCACTTAGAACGTTAGGAGCGCCGTGATTAGCTTATGGCAAAATAGCGAACTTCAGGTAGATAAAGGCTCTGAAGATTTCAGACAAAGGGGCAGGGAAGCCAATTGCAAAAAGACGCAAGTTAGGATGCTGATCATACAAGACATGAGCGGAATTTATTCAAAGGAACAATAACAATCACAAATCGATAGAGCCTCGCAAATCTATGTTGGCCACGCTGTCGAGCCTTTCACCATACTACGTACATAATGGTTGCGATCGAGGATGAAAGTCTGCGCACTCAACGTAAGAACTTTACCTAACTCAACATATAAAAAGTGAACATGATGGTTATTGCTGTGCTGAATTGTCCGAGGAGTCCCTGAAATGCACAAATCAGCACAAACTTCTTTGCGAGTTCAGTCGTCCAATTCGATCTCTAACCGCAAAGGAGCAGCAGAAGCGGATGTAGCTACGTCCAGATTAGCAATTCGTGCATCCAGATGATCGAGGCGTTCAGTCGAATGTTGGTCTATGGACAGATTTGGGCGTTTGTAAGTTGCCGTAGGTCGCTTTGCTATGCCCGTGAGCACTACTTCTCGCATGCTCTCGTCAATTTTGGAGGTTTCCGGACCAACCTCGGCGTCGAGAGAGTTCATCCACGCTTCGACCGAAGTCCTGGTTCCTGGCGCGAATTCATATTCTGTCATGTAAGCGTGGGAATGCGGCAGGAGGTTAAGTTTTGGCCGTAGGTCGCGGATCCAATCAATGATAGAGATAATCAACTCCTCGTGCTTGATGCCTAACCTGGGAGAACCTATGTCCAGCCAAAACGAGTGTTTCGGGTCGTTATCCTGCCAAGGAGAATCTGTTGGGGGAGATTTATCTCCTCGGTAGGACTTCACGATGAGACGATCGAAAAGAAAATGGATCAATCCGCTGGCAATCTCTTGGCTGGTCGGTTCTTGTTCATTACTGGTCCTGTTACTCCTAGGAAGGACGTAAAGGCAGAGCGTCTGTTTGTTTCCCTCGCCAAGCCTGGTGCTATCAGGGACGGGAGAATAGAGTAGGCTCATCTGCCATCCCGTTTTTGTGCTCAAAAAATCTCCGCAGGAATTGGGAACGCGGGTGCGGGAATGGAGGTGACTGCGAGAAGAAACTCGCAAGAAAGGCTCAGACGGCGTGCGACGGCCTACGCGGTGCATTTCATAGATCGCATGCACGATACTGTAAGCTCTGGACGATGGACTATCCTTGTCCCAATCTGGACTCAAAACTGAATGGTTCGTGGGATGGTGTGGCCCAAATCCTGGTGGCTCATTCCAATTGGTTAAAGCGAAAGTCCGTCGCTTTAGGCAATCTTTGAAGTCGTCTTGAAAATTTGAGCGCAGCACAGTCTGCAATGCTGCGAGAAGTCGGTTCTGGGGCCAGTGACAGGTAGGATGGTGCGGTGGATATTGTTTAGTCCAGTTCGATATCTTGCGCAAGTTGTCGACTACGTCCTCCTGTATCGCGAGCAATGTCAGCTCCCTAACTAGTCCCCACGAAGAATCGATGAAGTAAGAAAATCGAAGCTGGGCGTAAACTTCTTTCCTCTCGTTTCCTGCAGGTCTTGGAGGGGTTATCCTCAGGTTTCCTGTCCAGATATCCTCAATCGAATTCACGACATCTTCGGCCTCCAGGCGAACAGGTGCAACATCCAAAAGACTCCGGATGAACCCAATCTCGTCGGCTGGTTCATTGAAGCTTTGTAAGAGTGTCCCAAGATTGTCACGTGATATGTAAAGTGCTCTGAAACGAGACTCGATGTTCCTGGCACTGTGTACGATTCCCAAAGGCATCCGAATCTGCTTCCAGTGGTTATCGAAGGATTCACCGAAATTATGGCGGGAGATCTCAATTATCTCGGGTTCTTCCATCCGGGTAAGTGCAGAATCTTGGTCCTCGATCCAAGGATTGACGTTGGAGCGAAGCGAATGTATATCAGTATCGAGTGAAAATGACATTGTCCGGATCGTATCGGCAGTACCTAGTACTTTCAGCTGCAGGAGAATGCTTGGTCGATAGACATCTCTGGCCCAATCAACGATAAAGTCAATGATCAGGATAAGCTGAAGAGCCTCGTCATGGTTGTTTATACTTCCTTCCCAAAGATGAGACACAAGCTATGGATACATTAGCATCCAATACATCAACGTTCGATTGCACGTCTCACTCACGTAGTTTGCGCGGCCATCGTCCTCGTAGACGGTCCCTGCGTAGACGCGCCACGTCTCTCCCCGGTTCGCTGTGAACCATACCAAGGGTCCGCCTGGGACATCCACTGTGTTGCCACAAGTTTCTTTGAAAATTTGCTGAATATACAGCGCCCGCTTAATCGGCAGTGCTGTCTGTATCTCTATTTCTTCAAAGTTGTTCGCACTTTTCTCGCTCTTCGCCTCATGGATAAGGAACGGAAAATGTAAGGGCACACCACCGTTGTCAGGATTTGTGCTCGTTCGAACAACGTCTGAGACCAGTTGCTGTCTACCTGGACGTGGTGGTGGATGAGCATATTCTTTACGAAGACGTGTTGCCAAGTTCTTGGTTTCTTGTAGACCGTATGTGCGATCTGGTTTCTTGTCGAAACTTTTCGAGTCATCTTCGACGGCGAATTCCTCGATTCTGTTGGAAAATATCTCGCTAGTTCCTGGATCTAGACTTTTGACTACTCAGCACTGGGAAGGGAACGGAAACAGGGTTGGATATCAGGACGTACCAGTCGTTCAAGCGAGTTAATGGGTTGCATGTGCAGGGCTTTCGCCGGGCCTGTCGCTCTCTCAAGGACGGGGTTTTACTGTTCGCAAAATCATGATTGACCTCGATTTCGGATCTCCATAGCCTTTTGCGGCAGGTCTTACTATGAGGCATCAGTAATAAAGCTGGTGGGCCAGCACTTAGTTCGTCAGATACTAACCACGTCACTTCAACTTCGAATCTCTCGAAAACCTTGGGCTCGAGCTCGTATCGCCACCCACCTTCATTCTTATTCGCTTCTCGGCATCTTATGGCGTCTCGAACCAACCTGGATGCTTTTCGCTTGTTCTCGGATTGCCAAGGTCGCTCCAGAGATTCACACCCAGGCACGAATGCGTACGTATCATACAACGTGCGACCCAATTCCTGGATGGTAAAAAACTTCTCTCGGTGGAGTTCCGGCACCAGATTCGGAAATCGAGAGCTAAACTTTTGGCTGCTGAAAAAGATACGCTGCCGTTTGGTCTCGGCTTTGAGATTGCGATATTTCTTGCCGGTCATTTTGACCTGATGGCGAAACGAGAGACGAATTGCAGCGCACCGCCAGCATAAGCTACTGTTATTTGTATAAGATGACCCCAGGAGCACTCTAGGCTGCTATCAGTTGGGGGCCACGACCCGTGCCGCAAGAGTGCATGCACAGCCACACCTCAGATCCAATCAGCGGGTAAATCTCATCGCTCAAACTCTAGGCTCGCTTCAGATCAGGAAGGTCAGCGACAGCATCAGGGGCTTGCATCATGCCTTCACGTCTTGGTCGGTTGGTTACAGCCTGAGAACGGGTCAGTATATACCCGCTATCGTGCACCAAAGACGGTTTCCAGAATCGAATCTATGTTTTACTAACAGCAGCTTTGGGTGCGCAGAGTGGTGGTACAGTTTCTGAAGTCCCTTCCGACGGTGTATCCGCTTGGGGCCGCTGGGGGCGGAGTAGACCCGGGCCGAAGCGTCGCTCCCAGGTAAGCTAGGAAATGTGCAGACACGGGCGCTGCTATCAATAGCAACAAATAGATTGGCAGGCGTAGGAGAAGCGGACGCTGACTGTTAACAAGACTGACTTGGAAGAGTGTGTGGCTGGAGCCATAATAGGGTTCAGAGATCGCCTTCCAGTATTCAGGATGCTACGAAGACTTGTAGGGTGAGGTGAATCTCTGAAAAAGGCGAATGACGTCAGGCGTCTACCCTGGCCGTACAACCCAAGTGCGACGAGCTATTGACTTTGACAGTACACCACATACGTATTTGGAATATTAAATTACTGGGGAGTGTCAGGAGTGAGTATGGCATGCTAGGTGCAATGAGTGACGTAAACCGACCTCTCGGAGGGCTTCAAGCCAACGACGATACTTGGACATCGATCACGCCGAAGAGCCCCCTTGGTTTCTCGAATCAAAATCATTATCGCTGTAAGGGAAGTTAAACTTCGACTGACAGGAGGGGCACTTCGTATGCCAAATGTAATGTGGTGGTACTGATCGTTTCACAATGAACGAAGAGTTACTTGCATGGCCTCACCTACCCAGTCTTCCATGGTCACTCTCGGTCTTAGTGACAGTATAGCGTGTATAGGCCATCGAACGATGGGTGTTAAGAGACCGGAATTCCTTGACAAAAAAAAGCTGTTCCAACCGCTGGAGGATGCGATAATCCGTGTGTGTTATTAAGTGGAGCGTTGTATCGGTGACTTATAGTATATCATGACCCCTTCTTCTTTAGTTCTACATCTTAGCCTTGACAACGGCGTACAAGGTTAACCACCTTGTAGGTACCTACTAAGGTCTAGACTGTAGGGCAGCAGTGAATAAGCAGGTGCGGGTACCTTAGGAGGTACTAACAATCCTATATGCTCTAGATTAAAGTTTAGTAGCATAACAATACTAGTAACGTTAAGACTGATCCTTAGCTCTGTAAGTGGCTGTAAAGATATTGGTTAGGGTCTACTCTATATTATATACCTTCTCCCTCTCCCCTAGTCCACTTGTGCAGGTGCTTGTAGGTACCTGCAGGCACCTGCAGGCACCTAAACAAGGGTACTAAGGAGGACGGGGTCACGATATACTACAAGTCATTATATCCATTTTAAGGCGGGAGATGCGCTATGGAAAAAAACCCGGAACCTTGGAACCTCTGTATATTCGCATTCACGGGATAGCACACATACTCGGAATATTGCTAGGAAGGATTATCCTAGGGCTCTCGAAAGTCTTTGCTTTCTCCTCTATTGAGTAGCCAGGGGGACGTCCTGCAAACTAAGGACCGTGACAGCTTCGCAAGCGTAAAGTATCAGATATCGCTTTAGGTATGCATTACCCTGCATCTCCGGACGCTCTTAGGTGAGAACAGCTGGTGTGGAGCGGCTCGATGACTGCCGTTTATCGAAGTATGAACGGCTGATTTGGCGGATGGCAGTTCCAAACCCGTTCTTGGCATAGCTGGTTAACATTATTAGTTAACACAATCTGAGACTTTAGCACATACGACCATAGGACGTTGAAAACAAGGCTTCCCGTTCGCTCAGCCCTATTTAAGCAACGTACCGGCGGATTAGTAGTTAGGTGGGTGACCACTAGCGAATACCCGCTGTTGTATGTTTTTGTGGATCTTTCTGGCTCTGAAGCTTTAATTCGCCAGCCTGAACTCCTATTTCTCTTTCACCATTCTGCAGCAAGCGGTTGAGGATCCATCATTTCATTTTGCATGCAGACGCTCAACACCATTGACCATTTGCAGGTTCAACCCTGCTAGGTATCGGCATGCTGGATTATCTGTCGTTGCCGGTGTCGAAGTCCGTTGACTCCAGATGGTTTCATCGGATAATCATTGATCTTCTGAGCGCATCTGAAGGTATAAAACTAGCTATAGGCTTCATTTAGCGTCATCGGAGGTACCGACGTTGTTGGCAGAAAGGATGGACTAGTGCGCACAGCTCGTCAGCACTACATTCTCTAGGTATCTTTTCTCTACCGCCTCACGTCAGCCCTGCCGCTTATGACAAGTACATAAGGTTGGTTGTATCACACTCAACCTCCAGATCGCGTTCTGCCCTCCTTTGATTGTTCGCTGACGTTCCTGCCCTTTTCAACACACTCGCAATGCCCTCAAGATCAGTGTTATTAGCGGGCCTTTTGCCTCTTGTGGCCTTGCTCTATCTTCAGTGGTCGAATATGCTGTGGTTAACCTCGTTTTCAACCAAAGATGCAACTGCTGTGGACCGTTCGAAAACGCCAATCATCATGGCTTCTACACCGGCTTTTAGGTATGCTACCGCTTTCTGCAAGATCAAAACCTCCAATGCCGCTAACCAAATTCAAGCCATCTTGAAAAGCTTACCACAGTTGCCGAAGGCTTGATTCAACTAGGCTATCCAGTCCACTTCCTCAGTGGCCCTGACTTCGAAGACTACATCGAGTCGATCGGAGCGACTTACGTTCCCATCGAAGGCAAGGGTTCAGGACTGATGGATGATGATAAGTTCGCTACGTTTTTGAGCTTACAAGGCGACGAACAAGAGATTTTTGCTTTCAAAGCAATCTTTCTTGACGAGATCCCAGCGCAGCATCGCACGCTCCAGCGAACTTTCACAACTATCCGTGAAGAGTACGGGCAGGATCAGCCGCTGATATACATTGCCGACTGCTCATTTGGTGGCCACACTCCAGTGATGCTGGGCGCCGATGGTATCAAACCGGATGCAGCCATCTCCATCGGACTCGTTCCCTATCTAGCAGCCAGCAACGACACATTTCCCTTCCGCTCAGGGCGGCAGCCGGATACCAGTGTGGACTCGAAGCGCATCCACTTCGAGGCGCAACAAGCACAGTACACCAGCTATCCCGACAGCGAGTGGAACGCACACACTCGCAAAGTTTTGAGTGGTATGGGTGCTACAACGTTACTACCTGGAATGTTCGACATGTGGGCGTCCGCGTCAGACACATTTTTGCAATATGGTGTGCCCGAATTCGAATACCCACGCAGCGACTTCCATCCAAATCTCAAATTCATTGGCGCTCCCGTTGCAGTTGGCATCGCGGAGCGCACTCTCCCAGAGTGGTGGCCTGAGGTCGTCAGTGCGAAGAAAACAGGAAAGCATATCGTAGCCGTGACTTCCAGCAGTGCTGTCTTCGATAACAACGCTTTGATCATTCCTGCGCTCGAAGCGCTGGAAGATCGCGACGACGTGCTCGTCATCACTGCACTCGTCAACTTCGATGCGGAGCAGCTTGACTTCAAGATCCCCTCGAACGCTCGAGTCGCCAAGTTCATCCCTCTCGACCTCGCCTTGCCGGACGTAGACGTCCTCATCACTAATGGTGGCTACGGTACCGTCCAGCAGGCGCTGCGCAATGGTGTGCCGATGATTGTATCGGGAGTTGGGCAGGATAAATCGCACACTGGTGCTCTGATCAACTACATTGGCAATGGTATCTACAACGCTGTACATCAAGCTACTTCAGAGATGCTGAGCGACGCTTTCGAGACGATTTTGAGCAATCAGAGTTACAGGAATAAGTCAGAGAATATCGCGAAGGAGTACGGGAAGTATAATGTTGTAAAGATTGCGGATGAGGAGATTCAGCGGGTAGTGAAGGGGAAAGCGCTTTGAAAACGCACCTAGATAGACCGTAGTCATCGAAGGGGCTTTGTGAAAGGGAGACCTTTGGGTCAGAATCAGATGTTATACACTCGTGCGTAGAGCAGAGTACCAAGCATGCACTGCTTCGGAGCCATGAGTTACATTGTACAACCTCAATGATGGTACGGGAGCACATCGCTAACTTGCTCATCAAACCACGATACACATCTCACTACTCCAACTCATTGGAACATTCTTAATCACAGCCCAAAATCTGTGATTCGTAGTTCTACCCTACTGTTACCCTAGAATGTGTCAAAGAATTGAAAAGAGTCACCATCAAGATGTCTCGCACCCCGTCTCTCCCTGTTCACACACAACACTTAGTTTCCTCCCTTGCCGCCAGCCAGAAGATCGCTAATCCATGAAAGCCATCCGTTGCCGTTCTCAGTCTCCTCCTCCTCGCCTGCATCTTGCTCGGGCGCAGCGGTAGGTCGGGGTCCGCGGGTCACGGTGCCCAATGTGGTCGGCAGGCCGGGGAATCCAGGCGCACCGGTACCGGCAGGTGCAGTTGGGAAGGGAGCGTCGGTTGGGAATGGCGAGTCGCCTGTGGGAGCCTCGCCGCCAGGGAAGCCGGTGGGGAAGGGGAAGGGTGCTGAAGGGAACCCGGTGGGAAGACCAGGGAGGTCTGTTGGAATACCGCTAGGCAGTTCGGTGGGGAGGCCAGGGATACCGCTAGGGAGCTCTGTTGGCAGCTCGGTGGGCAGACCAGTTGCGGGCTCTGTAGCGGTAGGAGTGTCGCTTGGGTTGAGCAGACTGAAGGAGGGCAGTGCGGAACCGTCGAGCTGACGGTACTTCAACTCCCTCTTCTTGACTACAGGGGCAGCCTTCGCGGCAAGTTGGTAGTCGACATAGAGAGGCTTATCCTGGCGCTTCGCCTGGCTTTCGGAGCTGGGGTAGGGGAAGGGCTGGACTCCGTCGGTACCAGTAGGGAAGGGCTGGCCGGTTGCGGTGGGGAAGGGGAAAGGGACACCTGAGCCAGTGCCAAAGGGCGGGAGGCCGGGGAAATCAGTGGGACGAGGGCGGCTGTCGTTATCATTGTTGCTGTTGCCGCCGCCGAAGAGAGCGTCGAGGAAGTCACCGAAGGACGGTGCTGGAATATATTAGCAACTGATGAGATCTGGATGCGGGATAGCGGCATACCTGCAACGGCAGAGCCGGCGAGTGCGAGAACGAGAGCAGACTTCATTGCGATGGTTTTTGGGTGAATCGGGATGATCTAGAGAGGTTGCGATCGCAAGGTGACTGAACTGGAAGATGAAAAGAAGGACTGGCACAGCCAAAAGAATGTAGTGTCAAGAGTGACAAGAAGCTTGCTTGCAAAGCGTAGCGAAAGACGGCAACACAAAATCAACGAAGATCGGTTGATGAGCTTTTGTCGCTCAGGCGGACGTCGATATATATCTTGAAGTTGACATTGCCAAACAATATCGGCCCTCCGCTCATCTGCCAGACCCACCGGACATGCCGTCACCCGCAAATCACACAAACCAGTGATTTGACCATGCTTGGGAGTTCACAACGGCTTCCTTCCGAGTAACGCTAGGATCAGCTATGAGGTTCATGTTCTGATGTCAATGCGTTGGCTAAACGGCGCATCCAGAGTCGCTCGGTTAATCATCTTGATACATGCAGCCTTGTGCTAAACGCATGGGACGGATGGTATCATGCCGATCTCAATCGCTGTTTCGAGACCTAGCCAGTCAAGCAAAAGAACAAAGATGTGCTTTTGGGGGGTCTCAGACCATGTCGCACATCATTGAGGTGTTGATGTTAGACGGAAACAGATTGGCCACAGATAGATTACCGAGCGCACATCCTTACTTTCGCTCAAACGGTCGATAGCCCCAACATGTGGATAGAAGTAGATTGTAAGAACGGGTTAGGATGAAGGGGCTCTGCGAGCCCCGCTGCCTTGTTTCATGCGTACGCGTCTCGGACTGCCAAGTTTGGGTCCGTGGCTCTGATTGGTCGCACGACTCTGAGAGGTTACATGCCCTGTAACAGGTATACCGCCGGCTGTTGACAGCCTTGTTTTTTGCAGAGTCTAGTCAAGAGTTCGGTGTTATTTGCGAAGAGTTTGAAAAGTGATTGTCGAGAATGATAGGCGTTGACTCCACAGACGCATATTATACCGAGGAAACAGATCAGGATCGACACTGGAGAATACAAGGAGGGTGAAACGGCTTTCGTGATAATGACACCATCGGCTGGAGGCCTTCGGCTGGTTATGCATGCTGTTATGGCTGCCTTCGCTGAAGGTCGTTGCTGACTAAGTTGTCTCTTTTGCTTGAAGGGACGTGAAGTATCGGTCTACATCCATCCCAGTCGTTTTGCCCCATAGCTCCAGCCGCTGAGCAGAGCAGTTGCGCCGGTGAAAGCAATGAGTGCGCCATAGCCGCTACCGTAAGCAAAGCCGGCGTTGAAGTTCCCTGCATGGAGCAGAGCTTCAGAAAGAGGACCAGAAGCAAGGTTGCCCACACCCTTGCCAGCAGACAAAAATGCGAGTATGAAGCCGGAGTCAGCTCCAAACCGCCTCTCCTGAGTATGGCGAATGATTCCGCTCCAAGTGCTCGCTTGGCAGCCCGCAAATGCGCCATAGACAATGCTGAAGAGGTACAGGGGTGCCAGGGTTGTGGAGAAACCCCAAAGAAGGAAGACGCCAACTGCTGAACCGCTCGCTGAAACAAACAGGCAATTGACAACGTCGTACTTGTCGACTGCTACGCCCATGGCCAAGGAGCCTACAAACGCTGCTGCGTTGAGAAGAATAATCGTGACGGTGCTCTCGATGGTGTTCGCACCAAGTGAGCGAGCGAAAGTAGGCAGATATATGGCAGGTAGGAAGTAGCCAATGGCTTGCAGGACGTTTCCTGACTGCAGAATTAAGAAGTTGGAGCAAGTCCAAAAGCTGAGGTCGAACTTGAAGGGTAGGTTCACTTGTGACTGAGGAAGTCGAGGCTTGAAGAAGAACAAGATGGGAAAAATCAAAACAACGAAGCTGAGTGCGCACACTCGAAGCGTCGTCCGGAAACCGTAGCTGTGTAACAGCCATTCGAGGATGAGTGGGAGAATGGCACCGGACAAACCAAGGCCAGCCATGGTGACTCCGTACGCAAATCCTCGTCGTCGAACCCACCACTCTTCGATATAGAATAGAATTGGAGTCCAGGCGAGTCCTCCTCCAAGAGCGTAGATGATGCCTTGTGTGGCAATGAGATGAGCGACGGAGGTACTCAGTGATCCCAGGCCTAGCGCTAGACACATGATAATCAAACCAACTGGTGTCGCCCACGGACGAATGCGTGGGTAGCACTTGAGTATCATGAACCAGATGGTGAGATCCATGTACATGATACCCATTGCACAGGCACCTACGATAGCGAGGTTGCTGGAGCCCGCAAAGTCATTGCTGCTATAGTACTCCTGGAAAACACCATAGGTGGCAGGGAAGCCTGGGGGGAGTCAGCCAGTCATCAGCGCCTGCAGAGGGCCGTATCACGTACCCCAAATCATAGCTTCCAGCATAAAGCAAGTAAACAAAAATAGCCAAGCATCTTTTCCGCCATCCGTGGGTGGTAGAGAATGTCCTTCTCCGCGATCGGAGGGCGTCGCAGCGCCTTCTGGCAGCAGCTCTACGTCAAACAATGTCGCTGTGGAGGGATTCTGCGTCTGCGGAGTCAGCTCGATCTCGGTGCTGTTGTTGGACGCCATAGCGGTTCTCAATGTCAGTACAGCTGCTGCGGTCAATAGCGAGCTCGCAGCAGATATATGTGTTATCAAAAGTGGTTATGGTCGCCGCTAGCTGTCGTAGGGCGCGGTGAAGAAGCGCCGCTGACGCGGTGCGTGCAAACGGACGGCATTACGGCTGAATGCCTACAGGTCCGATCAATTGAGTTCAGTAGGCCGCCGACATGTTAGCTTTCTTGTAGCGCAATCACGCATTCACAGTCGTTGCAGAAGCGAATAAACCCAACCGCGCATGATACAGGTCGATGGGATGGGAAAGTGGGTCCTAGGACATTGTGCAGGGGTGCAGCGGACCTTAGCGAGGCGTGACTGGGGGTGACGGACGCGACCCGACGGCTGCAAGTGTTTACTAACAATCGCATTGACTGTATCATTTTACCAACATGACGCAACGCCTGTAGATGGACAATTTCAGATAATCTGCTTACACGATGGACGATTCCCCGCGCTCCGCTAAACGGCGAAAGCTCGAGACACCGAATCGCAACGGAACAAGCACGCCCGCAAAGAGCTCAACAACGAAAACGCCGGCGAGACTGTCTCGATCAGTAGCGAAAGCGAAGGGAGAAGCTCTCCCAGACGTGTGGCAGGATACGGCACGGAGGCGCAGGTCAAAGGACGAGAGCAATGGCACATCAGCGAGAACGGCAGTAGAGGAGGATGATATCTTCGACGACATCGAGGGAGCGTTGGGGGTAGAGAAACCCCCTGTGGTGAAGAGACGGCCGGCGAAGCCTGCTTCAAAAGGAGACGCAAAGACCGCCGATGAGCTTCAAGAGCCATCCACGACGCCGAAACGAGGCAGATTACGGTCCACCAAGAACGTTCAGAGCGCAAGCCGGAGCGCATTCAAGAGCCTGGTCAGCAGTTACAAACACGAGGAAGAGGCTGAGGAGACAGACACTCCGGATGAGCTTGCTGACGCCCCGACGCCTTCGAGACAAACAAAAACGCCCCGTTCTGCTGTACGAAAGACACCAGCTGCAAGGTCGACAGTACGCAAGAAGAAAGAGCAAAGACCTGCAGAAGAAAGCGTGGATGAAGAGGTAGACATGATGGAAGAAATTGCTACCACGCCCTCGAGATTGAAGCAACGAAGCAAGCCGGCTCGCACACGGACAGAGATACCAGACACCGAGGATGAGCTTGCAAAACATCCTCCACCAAGTACTACCAAAAAGGCCCTGGAACGACGCAGACAGAATCGCGCCGACCGCAGCAACAACCGATATGATGTCGAAAGCTCGCCGGTTATAGAGCCTGTCCAAGATGACGACGACATGGAGGTAGATGGTGGTAGTATATTGGAGAGTGTACTTGACCCGACCGAGCCAAGTCCCTTCAATAAGCCGCCTTCTGCTCAGAAAGTACACGCAGCGCCTACCATAATTTATGGTGACCTTCCAACAGGACGCGAACTGGATCTGTTGAAGACCATTGTCATGGAGCGCATCACCGGCAAACGGCCTTCGCCTTTGGTAGGCCTAGACGATGAGTACGGAACTGTTCATCAGCTTGTTGAGCACACCGTCACGGCAGGCGAGGGCAACTCGCTGCTCTTGATCGGAGCACGGGGTAGCGGCAAGACAGCGCTCGTCAACAAAGTACTGTCGGAGGTGTCAAAAGACAGTGCCCAAGACTATCACGTCATAAGACTAAATGGGTTCATACATACGGATGACAAGATTGCGCTACGCGAGATATGGCGACAATTGGGGAAAGAGATGGATGTCGAGGAAGGCGGCAGTGGTCCTGGCAAGAACTATGCCGACACCCTGCAAACGCTTCTCGCGCTCTTGTCGCATCCGTCCGAACAAACAGGAGAGCATACTGACCAAGTGGCTAAAGCGGTCGTCTTCATCATGGATGAGTTCGATCTATTCGCTCAACATCCCCGCCAGACGTTGCTGTACAATTTATTCGACATTGCACAATCACGCAAAGCACCTATTGCTGTGCTGGGCCTGACCACCCGGATTGATGTCACCAATAGCTTGGAGAAACGAGTCAAGAGTCGGTTCAGTCATCGCTACGTCCATCTCAGCCTCGCGAAGAGCTTTACCGCCTTCCAAGAGATCTGCAAAGCATGTCTTCTCATTCAGCCCGATCAACTGAGTGTCGAGGAGCGAGGCATACTGGGAGGCGGCACCAAAACCACACCCGCCAAGAAGCTGAAGAGAGATAATGATGTCGACGTTCTCAGCGAATGGAACGGCAACGTCGAGGTGAGTTCTTACCTATACAGTCCATTCTCATTTCTCACACCACACAGAAACTCTTCGCGACTCCCTTCTTCTTGACCACACACCTCGCGCCTACCTTCCACCTCACAAAATCCGTCCCCTCAGCACTAACCTCCTTCCTACTTCCCAACGCCACACTTGCCTCCAAAGCCCCTTTCGCGCCCACCACCTCCCTCACACCCCCCGACTCAAAACTCTCGATCCTTCCAACATTGAGCACGCTGTCTCTCTCCCTCCTCATCGTCACAGCCCGCCTCGACATCATCCACGACTCCGACACCTGCAACTTCAACATGGCATACGACGAGTACGTCACACTCGCATCGAAAGCGCGAATCCAGTCCGCCGCAGGCGGAATGAGCGCTAGTGGAAGTACGACAAAGGTCTGGGGCAAGGACGTTGCGAGACGCGAGTGGGAAGGACTGGTCGAGCTTGGTTTCATTATGCCAGTGGTCATGGGACAGAGTGGCGGGTTTGGCATGTGCAGGTGCGACGTTGCGCTTGAGGAGATTGGAGAAGTGTTGAAGGGCGAGAAGGGGGTTGAGAGACAACTGGAGAGATGGTGTAGGGCTATTTGAGCATATTGTTCGATCGAATTGACGATGTCTTGGGCGATGACGACCCTGGAATATGAGTGAGGATGTAGTAACAACATCTTCAACCCCCAGGGTGCAAAGACGTGGTCGTCAATCCCATCACATCCTGCCGCTTATTGTGCGTCCCGCTCCTTCCTCCTCACAGCCCCCTCGCAACCACTTCAACAACAACCTCCCTTCCTACTGCCTTCGCCCGCCCACAAAGCCATGGTCAGAATAAGCAGCCTCAACTCTGTGCGCAACATCCGAACCACCGCAGTGAGAGCGAGACCCCACATAACGCCCGTGAAGAACGCGAACAGCTTAGTCTCCCTGTTGCGGCGAGTAAGGTATGCGTGCTGCGTGTGCAGGTACTCCATATCCTGGGCATGCTGTTGGGCTTCGATATCGTAATCGTCATGCTGTTCGACACAACGCTGAGTTTGACCATCGGGATTTGTCGTGCCAGCCAGCGAGGTAGAGGATGCCTTCCAAGCTGCCGAGGTTTTCGGGGAGTGTGTCATCGATCTCTTTTTGGGAGATGGCATGTTTGCTATGTTCGTACGTGTAGGCGCAGAAATTGGGCGACTTGGGATTGATGGCGTCGGCCAGTTCCTTGTCGTTGGTATGGGTGTTGGGTGTGTTGTAGGGCGTGTCTTCGGGCGTTCCATGACGGCTTGTGATTTCGAAGCGGATGATGGCGATGTAAAGGCAAACGACGGCGACGACGGCGATCGAAAAGGGTAACCAGAACGAGGAATTGATGGAGATTGTCATGTTGGAGCGTAGTGGGTCAGCGGTCCTTGTGAACGTGAACGTTGTGGGAGGGTGAGAGATAGGTGGTTTGGGGTCACTGACTGGTAACGCTCGAGGAAAAAGACATCAGTCTTATATCGTATGAGTGTGGGCATCGGTGGAGTAAAATCGTGTGCTTCAGGGTTCTGTATACCATGGTTCGTTGGACGACTGAACCACAAGCTACCTAGGGTTCATGACCACCTTACGAGGCCTTTTCCTCGAATGACAAGGACTCGAGCAGCTCCTCCTCTTTGGTCCTGCTCTGCTTCTCGATGTCTTTTGGCCTGGTGTGCGACAAGCGTTGGTGCCATCTGATGAAGAACGCGACGGTGTGAACAACGCCACTATCCTGTCTCTGAACGTCTACCGAGCTTCATAGATCATGCCCTTAATAACGAGATTGAGCAGACAGCTTTTGATTTGGGGAAACATAGTGAAATGGCCGTATGAGGTTGGGGGATTCAAACTCTTAATTGGTACAAGCCTGGCTACTATTTACACATTCGCTTCGTACTCTTTTCTATGGCTTCTGGGTTGTGCCGGTGTGGGTGCCACGCTCAGCGTACGACCACTGGCCCTCGGGAATGGGCTCCTCGAGAGGTTCCCAGCTGCTGCACGTTAGTAATGCGCGTTGTGACCGGGTTATGATTGTACTTACACCCTGCTCTTGATCATCTCGTCGGCCAGCTCGTGCTCAGCCTGTGCGACCTGAATGACCTCCTCAATCAGACCAGCACCAATCTTGCTCTCCAAGTCAGAGATGCTGTACACAAGATTAGCATTTCCTCGTCTCTCATTGGCTGCGACGACCTACGCCTCAATGGTGTACTGCGGCTCAGGCGCAAAGACGGTCGGCGAGAAAGTGCGCTCAGGCTTGTAGTCCTTGTCGCCCTTCATGGCCTTGATGTCCTTCCTGCGCTCCTTCTGCGACCTGATACCCTCAGGGAAAGACTGCGCAACCTCGCCATCCCACTCGGCTTTCCGGTTCTGACCGTAGTCGACGTTCTGGAGCTTGGGGAGGACGACAGCGATGCCGCCTTCGCTGCGAATGGTGTGGAAGTGCTCTGGGTCGTCGGCGATCTGCGACAGGATCTTCGACTGCCACTCGTCCCAGCCCTTGGGCTTTGACTCCTCAATGATCTTCAGGCGGTGGCGGGTGAGGGCTTCGGTGGACTGGCGGTAGACGGAGGACTCGGGGATCTGCTGGAGCTTGGTGAGGGTGCCGTTGTAGTGGTGCAGCAGCGTCGAGCGCGGCGACGGGTGTGTTGCGAGGCCTGTGAGACCCGTGGGGGCGCCGGCCTCGAGGAACTGGCCGGGCTTGACGGCGGCGAAGAGTCTGGAAGCTGCCCTCATGGTTGCGGGGGTTGTGGACGGCGATGCGTGGCGCAATGGGTGTTGGAGGTGGTGACGCCGTTCAATCGTGAAGTTGCGCTCCACATGCTTGGCGAGCTGCGGGAGCTTGACAAGGATGCGGCGCCAGTGATCTATCTCAGGGACATGCATCTTCGCAGACCGTGGCATCTCACCCCTCCCCGGCGAACTCTACTATAGAGGCGGTTCCTTCCTTGAATTCAGGTGCTACTCTCCTTTTCCGTCTACGCAGTCGCACACGAACATACAGACCACGCGCTCACGCGCACATCCTCCGCTGCGTCCGAGCAGCAAGCAGCCGTCGCAATGCGCTCCATCTTCTGTTCCCTCCTGTCGCTGGCGACGATTGCCTCCACACTTGCAGTACCAGACAATGCCGCCGCCGCCGCAGCAGCAGCAAAAAGAGCCGATGCCGACGACGACTGGGAAGAAAAGGTGCCAGACACCATCTTCAACGGCCAGACGGTGCCACCTATGCCGGTGCTGGACGTTAAGAACATGGACACGGAGATCAGTAAAGGGAACTGGTACGCTTATCGACTTAGAATATGGGGACACATGCTGATATGTCCACAGGCTTGTAGAGTTCTTCTCGCCCTCGTGCCCTCACTGCGTACACTTTGCGCCTACCTACCAGACGGCTTACGAATTCTACTACACATCGAAGCCCATCGACGCAAAAGGCGAGCCCGAGGGCGACTCGCTCAACTCATTCAAACGCTTCTACGACTTCAACTTTGCCAAGGTGGACTGCATAGCATCCGCTGACCTCTGCGCCGCGCACGACATCATGAGCTATCCCCAGATGGTTTACTTCCGCGACGGAAAAGAGACAGGGAGAGAGCGAGGGTCCAAGGACATGAAGGCGCTGAGCCAGTGGGTCGAACAGCTTCTCGAGACTATCCGCCCTGGATCGCGCAAGGAAGGCGGACCTAAGCTGCCCAAGGCTGGCGACAAGGCGGTTGAGGTCGGTCCCGATACACAGGAGGTCGTCAAAGAGAAGGAAAAGGACGAGGTCAAGGCCAAAGAAGCCGTTAGCTCCAAGATTGAGTCCCTCAAGGACGAAGCTACTAAGGTGGCTACACCTACGCCTACTCCTGCGAAAGCCACGCCCGTCAAGGCTGTATCGACCTTCAACCCCTCCGGCCTCTCCGAATCCCTCACCGCGGAAAAGTTCCAGTCCGTCATCACGAACACTCTTGACCCCTGGTTCGTCAAGTTCTATGCACCCTGGTGCCACCACTGCCAGGCTCTCAAGCCAAACTGGGACAACATGGCGCGCCAAATGAAGGGCAAGCTCAACGTCGGAGAAGTCAACTGTGACGTCGAGAAGAGACTCTGCAAGGACGCCAAGGTCAGAGGCTATCCTACCATGCTGTTCTTCCGCGGCGGCGAGCGCATCGAGTACGAAGGTCTCCGTGGTCTAGGCGACCTCCTCGATTACGCCAATAAGGCGAGCTCAGTCGGTGCTGGAGTTGAAGACGTTGACGCTGCAGGCTTCAAGGCGCTCGAGGAGAAGGAGGAAGTCATCTTTGTCTATTTCTACGACCATGCCACCACATCTGAGGATTTTGCAGCCCTTGAGCGACTCACGCTCAGCCTGGTTGGCAAAGCCAAGATCGTCAAGACCAACGACAAGGCAATGTGCGAACGCTTCAAGATCTCTACCTGGCCGCGCCTCATGGTCTCCCGCGATGGCAAACCGACCTACTACCCGCCCATCACCCCCAAAGAGATACGTGACACCCGCCAAGTTCTCACTTGGATGAAGTCCGTGTGGCTCCCTCTCGTTCCCGAATTGACCTCCTCCAACGCCAAGGACATTATGGATGGCAAGATTGTGGTTCTTGGCATTCTCAGCCGTGACCGCTCCGATGAATTCATCCTGTCTAAGCGCGAGATGAAGAGCGCCGCAATTGAGTGGATCGACAAGCAAGACGCGCTCTTTCAGCTGGAGCGCCAGGAGCTGCGCGACGCAAAGCAATTGCGCATCGAGGAGGCCGAAGACAAAGAAGACGAGCGCGCGCTCAGGAACGCAAAGGGTATCCGAATCAACATGGACGAGATCGAGCGTCCCCGCGTCGGCTTCGCCTGGGTGGACGGCGTGTTCTGGGAACGCTGGGTCAAGACAACCTACGGCATCGACGTCAAAGAAGGCGAGCGAGTCATTATCAACGACGAAGACGTAAGCATGCCCTTCTCCACTTTCACACTCTATCTCATACTAAGACCCCACAGAACCGCCGCTACTGGGACACCACCATCTCCGGCGAACCCATTCGTCCCAGCCGCACCTCCATTCTCGAAACCATCAACAAAGTTACCAAGAACCCACCCCAGATCCAGGCCAAATCTACCACCGGCCGTATCTCGGGCTTTTTCCTTAGCTTGAATAGTTTCGCTTGGCACCACCCCGTCCTGGCAGTGTTTGCCACCATTGGGCTCATCATTACCGCACTCCTCGGAGGTAAGAAGTTGAGGAGGAGAGGCAACGCTGGGTACTTCCACGTCGGCGAGAAGGATGGGCTGCTGGGTGGCATTGGGAGCGGAAACGGCGGCGCGAAGCACGACTGAATGGGATGGGTGGGGATCTGGCGTTTGAGGAGGGGGCTTGTATCATACGCTTCGTACGAGAGATGCATTGGGCATTTTACGCGGCGTTCAGGTTGACTTTTTGATACCTTGACTAGACGTCACACATCGCGCAAGCTAGGAACGAAGAATATTTATCGTGTACCTTGATCTGACAATTCGGAGGATATAGAGCAAAGAAGTGAACCATCTCTCAACTCGTAAAGCATGCTTTTACATTGTAATCCATAGACGGGGACATCAGGCCTTCAGTGCCTGCTCCCACCCTAACACCTGACTCCTGACCCTCTCCTCCTCGCTAACAGCAACATGACTAGATGTCACTGTGTACTTTGTCTCCTTGACGATATTCTTCTGGCTGTCCCCATCATCATGTTCGATCTCGTCGCCATCATTCAGCGTCTGGAAGGTGTTCATCATGACAACACTGGAGCGGCTCCTGGCGTGCCTCCTCTTGCTGGTGCCCAATGGCTCGGTCCGCCCTGTGTACGGCGCTCCCGACGGCCCGGCGCCGGGCGTATTCATGCTAGAATTGAAACTGACGCGGAGGGACAGCAGAGGACGCAGGGCAGGCAGGCTGCCCGCGACAATGCCGATGCCTTCTTCCATGAGCGACCAGAACCCGATTTTGCCCGTGCCGTACAGGAACTCTCCCGGGTCGCTGTATAGCGCTAGGTATCTCAGTCTTACAATCGTTGCGCAGCTTGCACTGTTGAGCTGTTAGCATACTTATCATCCGGGCTAGGGGGTGAGAACGTACACTGAGGCCAAGGCGAGAATCACGGCTACGGATGTCTTGACACTGCCTTTCATCTGCACGTTCCAGAGCAGGATTGCCGGGAGGATGGCGAGAGACCAGTCGGTTAGGATTTCGATGGCGGAGAAGAAGAAGGAGACGTTGCTGTTGAGTTGGAGGTTACAAATACCGTTGGCTTCGCCCCAGAGCGTCCTGATAGGCCGACCTACTCACTGTTAGTGTTTTGCACGAGACAAGGCGGTCGAAGGGGGAGATGTACATATGCTGGCTATGCCGGCGCAGAACACGATGGCAGCGATCCATGTCAGACCTATGATAATGTAGATGGACCAGTTGTAGAGGCGCTGGGAGGCGGCGATGCGGAGGAGGGTCACAGAGATGCTGCATTTGATTATTGCAGCACTGACGGCGTAGAAATATTCTGCGACGTAGAAAAGCTTCGCTCGTCAGCCATCAGGTGCTTGCAGAGCGGATCTGGCGAGCAGCGTACCTTTATGCCTTTTGAAAGAGTAGGAGCAGGCAGGTCCTTAGCCTTTTGCCCAGAGCCATAGAAACAACACACGATGCAAAGGCAAGCCGTTACAGAGAACAGAACCTATGAGTATCAGCTTGAAGTTCTATAGGCTTGTTGGGATATGCATACCAGCCCCACGACCATGAGATAGTCGTCCATACCGAGAACCTTCCGCCAAATCCGGACACACACCCGCATGGAGACAGTAATCCAAGTCAACGTTAGCAGGATAATCGCAGCATACAGAAGCGCCACGCCATCCCCGGCCACTGCAACTGTGGAGCTCATCGTGGAGCTCAGAGGAGTGGCTCAGTAAGCCACTTCGTACAACTTCCTTACTCGGTGTTGAAGAAGACAAGAGTTACAAACTCGTACTTGCAGCGGGACTCCGAGTGAGAAATAGGAACGCTAAAGGAACGCTAAAGGAACGCCCCTTTGAAGAGGATTTGGTGGCGTGTCGCTCTTATTCCTTAATGATCCTCGAAGGCTTGAACTTATTTTTTTTTTGACAGGTTGGGGCGCGGCTTCGGGCCGCTCAAGAGTTCGTGTCAGGTACTGTAGGTACTTGTCAGGACTTGCTCAGACAAGCTTGATCGACAGTTCGGTAGGACCGGGTTCTGTAACAGCTTCCCACAAGTCTTTGCATAACTCGATCGGTCAGAGTCATGGCGCTCCGAGGGGTATAGACCGTATTGACTTGGAGAATTTCTGATGTTGCCGACGCTGGGGAATAGCAGATGCAGCTATTGCACGGCTGCTGCAACTACGAAGGCTATAATGGATGACGGAAGTGTAGTCCGCGGACCCTCCGCAACCAATCATGCGTGATGTTCGCCACGTGAGAAGGAGTACATCCACAAGATACAGTTCAACCATTCTGAGAACTGCTAGTGGTGCAAGCCCCTAATCGGCATTTGTGGGCGCTATTTGTAGTTAGCTCGCAGCCCGCATCAGGCGTGACATTGCTTGTGCCAGAACGTGCAACTTGGCTTTTTTGCCCACCTCCATGGATGTTGACAAATGGAGTATTGCTCAGGCCGGCTGATGGGTCGAGATCCTTCGTTCTCACCGCAGCTTTGGAGTTTAGTCGCTTCCCGGTTAGACACTGACTAAGTGCCACGCTACGCGGCTTCTCCACGGCTGTGCCCGCCCGCGTCAACCGTTGAAGCTCTGCTCTCCTGACCGCAACAGCTACGGTACTGGGTCGCACGAGCGCACACGCCCCTGAGTCCTCATTGGGATATAATAATGTATCATCACCACGACAAGCTGACGATCATCGCTGTAAGAAGTACACAACGTGCCCACGGTCCCTTCTCTTCGGCGCCGATAGCAAGGCTGAAGACATTTTCGTCCCACTTTCTACCTCTTGGCTTGGCCGGGCAAGAGTCTTCTAACGGCTGGCAATTTCACGATAGTCACGCTTTGCCGTTTTGAAGCCTTCAATTGGAGCACGATTTCAGAAAGCCACGAAGCCTCACAGGCACCCTGCCGCACTTGCATGCATTGACCGGACTCACTCACCAGACCCATCGTATGATTCGATTCGGAGCTCCACATCTGGACCCTGCATGTATCTTTACTAGTAACCTCTCAGCCGCTCCTTCTGGCAACATGTGCGTATGTTGATGCGCACGCGAAGGTAGCGTGTTGCTGTCGACGTAGATACTAGAGGTAGTGGCTCCGGATCCACATGTCGTGGACCGCGTTGATATGTCTGAGGAGCTGCCCCTCCAACGCTCCTTCTGATATTGGTTTCTTTGCTCAAGACATCAACTATTGTGCCGCATACCACCATCCAAGATGACCGACTTTCAGATCACAGACGCAGACTTGGCCAGGTCCAAGTTCGAAGGCAAAGTTGCGATCGTCACAGGTACCTCTACTATCATCCCACCCTCTTCCCACGAACAACATAACTGACCACCACGCACAGGCGGCTCCTCAGGCATTGGCCTCGCAACAGTCGAACTCCTCGGAACGTTGGGCGCAAAAGTAGTCAGCGCAGATATCAACGCTCCTGCCAAACAGGGGCCATTTGACTTCGTAGAGACAGACGTCAGCCAATGGACATCTCTTACCAAGCTATTCAAGTCCGCGATCACCACACATGGTCGCATTGACTTCGTTTTCGCAAACGCCGGTATTGGACCCCGCGCCAACTACCTTGCGCTCGAGACAGACGCTTCAGGAGAGCCGGTAGAACCCAACAAGGCGACATTAGACGTCAACTTGAACAGTGTGATCAACACCGCGACACTGGCTGTGCACTACATGAAGAGCCAGAAGGAGGGAGGCAGTATCGTGCTCATGGGCTCTAGCACAAGCTTACACCCCGTGCGAGCGATCGACTACGGTACGTTGGCCATTCCTACGATTGACGTTGAGAATGCTAACAACCCCAACAGCAACCGCCAAAGCAGGCGTCTTGGGCTTCGGCCGCGGTCTCTCCGTGCTCCTCCAAGCTTCCAACCTTCCTATCCGCGTCAACAGTCTCGCACCCAGCTGGACAGCAACACAAGTCTTGCCCGATCTGGGCGACCTCTTGAAAGCGGTGAACTACGATGCGCAGTCCACTGCCGTCGTTGCGCGCGCCGCTGCGTACCTGTTCGTGGACGAGTCAAGACACGGCGATGTGGTCTTTGTTTGCGAGGGCAAGTTCAAGGAGATCGAGAAGGCAATCCTTGCACCGGCGTATCAGAAGGTCAAGGGTGATGGGCCGAGTGATGATGATGTGTTGGCACGCATTTTTGCTTTGGCTGGCTGAAGCGGTTGTCGTAGCTCGTAACTTGGCAATATTGAATATATACCCCAGTTCAGTAGACTTCTATGTCTAGTATCGCTCACTGTGCTCTATGTGATAAGCGCGAGATGGAATCTATATTTCGGCAGTCGGACTTCGCCGTGGCCTGAGCACTGCAAAACACGGCGTGAGAGCTTAATTTCCAAACTCCCAGATATCCTTCTGATACCCCTCCGTCAGCTTCTCATCCTCCCCGTACTTCTCCTGCCACTCCGTAAACCCTCCTCTCAACACATACACCCTCTGCTTCTGCACAGCGGCCCCATCCCCCGTTACATCCCCTTCCTCCTTCTTGCCGTCATCGCCCTTCCCCACCCCCTCCTCCCTGACCTCACCCTTCGACTCCACCGCACTCTCCGGATCCAGCCTCTGCTTCTCCCTCAAGTACCGCAACGCCGCGCTCGGTCCTCGTTGCTGGCTGAGCGCGCAGTGGAACACGACAACCTTCTTGTCTTTCAACGTACGAACCAGCTCCGGCGCTTTATAGTCCAGCTGCGACGACGGTAGCCATGTGCTGCCTTTGATGTGCCCGCCGATGTGATCGCTGTCGCGGACGTCGACCACCGCTGTGTCTGTAGGCAAAGCTTCGGTGGTCTTGAATTTGCTCGCTAATGTTTCGCGGTCGATGTATTGCAGGTCGGCAAGGGTGATGGTCGACATGGTAGAGGTGGGGGTGTGTAGAGAGAGCCTGGAGAGCGGCGGTGTTGGTGATTCTCGGTGGGTACAGAGGCAGAGCGGGTGTTGGATTGTCAATTGAGCGACTGCTGTGAGAAAATGCTAGCGCATGAGCAAGAGAGTGGTTGTGCAGCTCACGATCGAGGGATGGAGGGGTGGTGGGGTACGGCAGGGCAGCGCGTCAAGCTTCGCGAGAACACGTGCAGCGTACCTTCCCAAGGCATTGTTGCCATCCCATGCCTTCTATGTTAGTGCACAAGTGCTGGAAACTGGGACGTCAAGATAAGAGAAGTACATGACGACGGTAGCAGCATGCAATTATGAGACAAACACTTATTCGATCATAGCAGTACATATATACAACGACTTATCCCAACGCCATAAGCAGTCTCTTGACCGCATCGCTAAATAGTGATCAAAACAACTACAACTTGCTTGCGCCACCGAGTAGCTCAGCACCAGCACCCGAGATAGCCAACTTGCCGGTCTCCTTGACCTTGGTCTGGAAAGCGACTGTGTTGCCAGTCTTCCACAATTCAGTGACCAGCGTCTGCCCTGGGAGCACAACACCCGCAAAGCGGACCTTGATGTTCTTGAACGGCCCAAACTTCTGCAACACGTGCTTGCCCGAGATACCAAACGAGCACAGTCCGTGCAGGATCGGTGTGTCGAAGCCACCGACCTTGCTGAACTGCGGGTCGATGTGGAGAGGGTTGAGATCGCCTGACAGACGGTAGATAGCAGCCTGCTCCTCTGTCGTCTTCTCCTCGACAACGACATCGGGCGCGCGCTGCGGCGGCTTGTGCGCCTTTGTCGCAGCGCCGCGGTCGCCGCCCTTCTTCTGGCCGCCGAAGTTGCCAGATCCTCTGATGAAGACGGTGGACTCGTTGTAGAAGATGACCTCGCCAGTCTTTGCGTCCTTGGTCTCGGAGCCGTAGACGACGAGGCCGGCGGCGCCCTTGTCGACGACTTCGACGAGTTTAGGAACTGCGATGAGCTTGGCTTCTGTGGGGATGGGGAATTTGCGGATCTCGAGGAATTGCTCGCCGTGGAGGAGCATGCGGGGGTCGAAGTTGGGGACGATTTCGTCGAAGGAGAAGGGAGGTTCTGCGTTGAAGGGTGGGATCACACCAAAGGTGGGGATAACCTGGAAGTTCTCGTCGCCCTCGTAGACGAAGGAAAGATCGGTGCGCTTCGCTCCAATACCAAGGTCTACTACGGTCAGTGATCTGTAAAGAGAAGATGGTGCTGATGAACCTACTGTAAAGAATGACGTCCCTCTCGGTGTACTCGAAAGGAGTGCCTTGCGACTTCGCAGCCAAAGCGGTCTGCTGAGCTTTGAGGATCTCCTCGTTGCTCTTTGAAGGCTTCTTCTCCTTCTTGCTCTTCTTGCTGGTGTTCTCCATGTTTGCCATGATCGACTTGAGACCACTGGCATTGTCATGGGGGTGATCGGCACGGCCGTCGTCGAAGTTCGTGATGCGCTCCCAATTCTGGAGGACAGCCTCAGGGGTAAGCTTGACATCGACGGGGAAGCCGTGACCGCCGGTACGCTGCCACCTAGTAGCAGCGAACCATCCAGAGCCCATCTCATAGAGGCCTCCGGTCGGTACGGGAGCCTTGTCGGAAACAAGCAGAATGACAAGAGGTGCGTTGTAGTCGGGTTTAAGGGCCTGAACAACCTCCTCGGGCATGATGGAGCGGGTCATCTGGGTACCGGCGTTAGGAGCAACGGTGTTGACGAAGATGTTGTTCTTCTTGCCCTCGAGAGCAAGAGACTTGGAGAAACCGAGGATACCGCACTTGGCCGAGGCGTAGTTGGCCTGACCGAAGTTTCCGTAAATACCGCTGGTAGAGGTGGTGTTGAGGATGCGTCCATACTTCTGCTTCAGCATGTATGGCCAAGCAGCCTTTGTGACGGAGTACGTTCCGAACAGGTGAACCTTGTGGATGATATCCCACTGGTCGTCTGTCATGTTGGCAAAGGCCTTGTCGCGGAGGATACCGGCGTTGTTGATGACAATGTCGACGCGACCCCATGTGTCAATAGCAGTCTTGACGACAGCCTCGCCGTCCTGAACATCAGCCTTGTTGCCAACAGCCTGACCACCGAGTTTCTGAATTTCCTGAACAACATCGTCAGGGTTGACCAGATCGTTGATAACGACCTTTGCGCCTCGCTTAGCCAACTGGAGAGCGTAGATGCGACCGAGACCAGCACCACCACCAGTGACAAGAGCGACCTTTCCGCTGAAGTCGAGCTCCTCACCCTTGGGGTTGGCAGGAAGCTTGCCAGCCTCCTCGAGGAGCTCGAGAGCGTTGGCAGGGCCCTGTGGGTGCTCTGGCTTCGAGAAGTCAACGACATCCTTCCACTTAGCAGCAACGGCGCCAGGTGTAAGGGTCTCGTCGGCCTTAAGGTGAACACCATTGGCACGCTCCCATCGCAGCTCAGCAATGTGACCTCCGCCTGCCTCGAATATCGCACCAGTCTTGGTGTTCGACTTGTGTGTAAGGACAGCGACAAGAGGGACAATCCACTCAGGCTTCAACTTCGCGAGGACGTCGGGGGGCATGACAGTCTCAGTCATTCGGCTGGCTGCGATAGGCGCGATGACGTTGCAGAGGATGTTGTACTTCAACCCCTCCTTTGCGAGCGTCTCGGTGAAACCAACAAGGGCAAGCTTCGCAGCTGGAAAGGCAGTCAGCATATGTTCAGTTGCTTTCTAGGGAATACATACCGGAGTAGTTCGTCTGGCCGAAAGAGCCAAACAGACCAGCAGCCGATGCAGTGCTGATTAGTCTGCCATACTTCTGCTTTCTGAAATGCGGCCATGCAGCTCTTGCGCACTTGTAGGCACCGAGGACGTGGACCTTGTAAATCAGTTCCCAGTCCGCATGCTTCATGTTCTTGAAGCTGACATCGCGGAGGATGCCGGCGTTATTGATGAGGACATCGATGCGCCCAAAAGCATCGATTGCGGTCTTGATGATGTTCTCTCCATTCTCGACCGAATCGTAATTGGCAACTGCATTGCCGCCTGCGGACTTGATCTCCTCGACGACCTTGTCTGCGGCCTGGGTTCATTGTTAGCGAGTGCTTTCTCAAGTCCAGAGTGGAGCATGTGACAGTGAAGCATGTCCGGCTGGGCGTGACACTGTAGTCGAGCTACGATGACAATTGCTTGCAACCCATATCCCTCATGCACTTGCACTCAGTATTCACACGTGAGAATAAACTTACCGATGAGCTACCGCCCTCACCCTTGAAGCTTCCACCGAGGTCGTTTACGACGACGTTCGCGCCGCGGCTAGCGAAGAAGAGAGCATACTCGCGACCCAGGCCACCACCGGCGCCGGTGACGACAACAGTCTGGCCGTCATATCGCAGTTCTTGTGCGCCGCTCATGGTGTGCGGATACTTGCTATGCAGAAGAGGTGGATGCTGCTCTTCAGGGAGACCCAGTACAGATGTGGAGAGCTAGAACCTTATGACGTTGGTTGTTAGCTACGTAATGGGTATCAACAAAGACCCCAGATGCTGCCAATATGAGAGTGTGGAGTGTGTGGAGAGAAAGAGAGGAAAGAGGCGGGGAAAAGGTATACCACGGATGCGGTAGCTGAAGCCAGAGTCGCGGTTTTGAGCTCATCTCGTTCACGCGGCCTCCCGAGGTGCGAGCTGCCTCGGCACTTTGTTGTGTGGGGATCCACGTGATGTCTGGGGAAAGCCGCAAACCGCCCGGCGTCCGTTCGATGCCGTCACAATCTGCCGACATGTGAAAGTCAGCTCAGGGTTCTAGGATGAACACATGCTGCCAAGCCATTGACGACTGTCATATGATGGTGAAAAGCAAATTTAGTAAGAAGTTGCTGTCACGCACGCTGACGCGAGTTTCGCCTGCACCTTTTTGCTTACCAAAGCCAATCGAAGCAGGAGTCTGCGAATTCTGACACTAGCAAGCGCTTATTAGAGGAATCCCAATACCAGTATAGTAGTTGAGCTTCCGCATTGCTTTCACATAAGGCAGGATAAGAATGACATCTCGAGCAGAAAGTTGCGGGTGTTAAAAGTGATGCAACTAAGCAGAGCGGCAACGACAGCAAGCAGGGTTACATTCCCTCAAAATTGCCTGGGCAGAATCCCACAAAGAGCTGGGAGAAATATGTTCATATTACAACATAGTGTGCTTGCACCGGGCTGTACGCAGCGAGAGCCTTCTTGTCTAGTTTATAGGGTTGAGGAGTAACGATGCCTTGCACCCAAGATAACGCTGTGTTCCTTCGATTCGTATTATCGCTTGCTGAGTCGGGCCGCTCTGCATCGTGTGGTCCATGGTGCTGGTGCGATCCGCCAAACTTTTCGAGCTGAACCATGATCACGAACATCATCACTCAGCCGTTCATCCTCTCTACCTTTGTCTCTCTTGGTACTGACACTTATCCACATATCCTCATTCACCCGTTCATTGGCCGTTACCGCTTCACAAATGTGAATACTGACATCGACGATGCCTCTTTTACTGAATCGATCCTTCCTCTGTCTGTCTAGGATATCACCATGACATTTCTTCATCAAGGCCTCACAAAGAGCTGTCTTGTCGCTTGGGATAGAGCGACTTTTCGAAGACGGTAGCCATCGCCCGGTCACGATGGCCTCGAGGACACAGAGTCTTATGGGCTGACTTGGCCTGCAGCAGTACTGCAGAGGCACCTAGGCTGACTGTAGGCCCTCTCTTGTCGTCTTGCAAATATACGTTCAAGGTGACCCTAGCTTCGGCTTGAAAATAGGAAGTTGCGCCAACAGGGGCAGCTGTGCTGTAGTGTGCTGTTGCGCAGCCCCTGGGTAGATACTGACCTTACCAGGTGTGCCATACAGTTGCGCCTTCACGAGCAATGCATACTCACACGCATAAAGCCGCTCCCGATGCTTCGAAACGAGAAACGTGCATCATGCACCTCGGAATACCACCCGAAGACGAAGAGAAAGTGGATCAAGCGGGAGGATTCTGTTGGGACAATCACAAGACATGGCGAAGGATGTATGCATAACAGCGCTGTCGCTAAGACACGTTTGGGTTTCGCGGCGGATATCGGCCTGAGACAGAGGTGCTGTCATATGGTCAAAACGTGGTCGCTTCCATGAGGAAGCCTACTCGAGGCGGACCTGCTGGTTTGATTTGCGTACCTGAAATCAGTAATGAGTATCCATAACCGAAGTGATTCGCGTCTCGGTGCCCACGATGGGAGATACTGCATGAAAGCAGTGTCTTATGCAGAGGCCTTGACAGGTGTCACTGCACGTAGCTTCAGGTATAGCGCATCAATTCGGAATTGTTCAAGTCTTTGAAGGGCATGCTTGACGTGAGTTCTCATGAGATTGATAAGCTTGCGTAATGATGTTTCTTCAGTCAGGCCCTGCTGCTCGTATCGAAATTGCTCCTTTGCCAATGTTCCAAGCGTCGTTGATATGCAAGATGACAACGTGAAGCGAGCTCGCAGGGCGCCATGCGTGGGGTCATTTCCGGTGGCTGTATCCTTCCGGTCGGCTGTGCCTGTGCCACACCTGAAGACATATTATTGCCCAATTCAGGACTCATGCGGTTTCTGCGCTGATAAAGTTTACTGTCGAAGTGGGGCCACCTCAGCTCAAGGTTTCGAGTGATTTGGCGTTCTGTCTGCAGCTTGGATGGGTGTACACCTGGGTGGTTTTGCCCCATAGCATTTTGTGGTTCGAGGGTCACCCTTCGACATGTTGTCGTTTTCTCAAAAGTTTTTCTCGGCATACCCAGTCTAGACCGGCGGCCAAATTCGATACGAAGGACGCGTGCTGCCGTTGAAGTCTGTCACCGGGATGTCGTACATATCAAATGCTCTAGTCTCAGCTCGGACCGCACTGGTTCACCGCTACGGTGTGACGGAGGTCAATCCATAAGACGCTTGGTGAGGAGAAACTGCCCACGGGACCATGCAGTGTCTGCAACAGTCGGTTACACCGCTCGCTCTGTTCACTCCTGCTGGTCGTGCTCAGTCGCTGCACAGCGACAGCGTGCATCGACACATTGCCCAAGAACTGTTTGCACTCAGCGCGGTATTGCTTGTGTCAGCATGAAGTCTGGAGGGGGTAGTGTCAAGCGATTGTGGTCTCTGCATCCCAGTCCCATGTCAGTGGTATCTTCCCTGAAATATTGACGGGATCAACCGCCGTGGACCAACGCCGTTGCTTTGCTCCCGCCTCTCGACCAGTTTCTAGATAGCTTGGTGCTTGAGATTGCGTAAGCGATCATATGTGAGTGTAAAGCTGTCGCTCACGGGCATCAGACACACACTTCGCCCGTCGCAGTATTGCACCCTGCCTGAGACCGCTGGCTTCGTATGCCAATCCGGGGTTCAAACGTAGTCAAATCTCCCCCCTTGACAGCTGTCCAATGGGACGAATCGAATAAGTATTATACTGCGGCGCAGATCCCTTTTGCGTTCTTGATCGCTGACCTCCGCGAACGAGCCGGAGTTAGGTTCCTCCAGGCCTCTGAATGGCTGGACTTCCTGACAGGCATTCGAGGTTGGTAGGCACCAATGCAGCAGTTGTTGCCGTCTTAGAGCTGACAACGTATGATACGTAGTATCTGAGCTGACGGGTTTGAGAGCTGTGCAGACTTGATGGACGGTTTGGCAGTCGAAGGGCTGCCGTTGCAGGCTTGTCATAGCTAACAAGCATTCCGTCATAGCAGTGGCTACTAGACGTTTTCGACCCACATTGGCCTTGAGGCGGGCCGCAGCGTACAATGAGGCCGAACAGCCTGCCGGATGATTTGATCTTGAAGCAGATTGGGCATCCACAAAGTGACTAAGTTGCATAGTCCCGCACTTGGTTTCGAAGTCAACTTCCTAGCCTTCAACCTCCATTGGCAGAAACGAAGTTCGTTCACAACCAGCACCTCTCCCCTGAACGGCTTCGAAGCCAGCCCTTCAACCTGGGCACAGCGACAATAACAGCGCCGTTGCGAGCCATCTCTTGCTCTGCCACAAGTGTGGAATAGGAACCTTTGGAACAGCTGATTCGACCAATATCTTCCAAAGAAGCCGTTGCACCCCTCTCGGGCGCTTTGTGCAGGAACCAATCGACGGCAAACAGTAGCCTCTTAATACTTCTTCATCGTTCCACAAAGCCGGCAACTCTGGTATCGGAAGGGGCTGGGACTTTGCAGAGTTTGACCTGCGATGGATGGCGACTTTGAGTGTGTTACCATACACGGGCGCCTGTTCCAGAAAGTCTCAATCAACAACGACATATACTGTGCCCCGGTAGCCAACGATGAGCTCGAAGAGGACAGACTAACAGCTCAGCATGACTTGCTGTTCAAGCTGTTTGGGAACGCTCTCTTCTCTCCTCATATGAGGATCAAAGATCCCCAGAAAATATTGGACTGCGGATATGGCGGCGGAGACTGGTCCGTACAATGCGCCGAAGAATTCGAGGACTGCGAGGTGCGTATGCAAGTGGTCGAGTCAATTGTTGCTGACGATGTGAGGTCACCGCTGTGGATGTTTATCCTTTGCTTGTCGTAGACCAACCAGAAAATCTCAATCTCTGCGGCTATAATCTGAACGACCGCCTTAACGACCCGGACGTCTTCCAGGCCAGAGCCTACGATCTCATTCATTCCCGCTGCATCGGTGCAGGTATCAAGAGTAACAGGTGGCCGTCCTACATCCAAGACATGAAGCTGTTGCTCCGGCCACGTGGTTGGATTCAGATCGTCGAGTACTACCTCAACATTCAATCGAGCAGCGGAAGGTTGACGGACCAATCAGCGGTAAGGCGGTGGTGGCTTGCGTATGCAGAGGCTATGAGTCGAATGAATCGTGACCCCAGGATTGGGACTCGGCTACAGCAGCTATTCGCTGAGGCGAGGTTGGGTGACGTCCGAGTTGAAACCATACAATTACCGATTGGAGATTGGGAAACAGGTGATTAGCCTTCCATCATTTGATTTTGTCTTGTTGCTGGCTCACCACTTGGTCATATAAGGCTATCGTGTCTCGCGCGTACAACGTGGCAATGCTGACCGATTCGACAGACCCAGTCAAAACCAGTGTTGGTAGAGACAGCATTGGCATGATGGGCGACCTGCTTGAGTCGCTCGGTCTTTGGCCGCTGACGCAGCAACTGAATTGGACAGTTGCGCAGTTCAGTCGACTCATTGACGAAATCCGTTCGGAATTTCAGAACAACGAGCTCAAGTTGTACGTCCCAATGTAAGTACAGCATGTTGCCCCTTGGTTGTCACTTGATCTGATCGATACCCAGCTATGTGGCTTGCGGTCGCCGCAGTGGATGAGGGGAACTGTTGAATCGGTCAAACCGTGGACGTTCAATCATGGTTGTTTGAGCCGGCTTTGCGGTGAGTCGAGGTTGAGCGCTGTAAGAGAACGTAGACGTCGCTGCCGCTGAAGTTGGTTGAGTAATGTCAGATAGCCCGTCGAAACTTTCACCTGAATACTGCACACCGCTGCCAGTCGCCTATCAAACGCTATGTTGCCATGGTTTCCAGACACGCATCGCTTGCCATACCTCGCCTCCTCATCGGACCCTGTTGTCCGGATGTGCTGTCGATGCCGTTGACTCGCCGAGGACTGTCTGGTGCGGGGGCAACCTGACAGCAAACGCATCGCAATTCTAGAAGAGTCGAGCCTCGTCAACCAAATACAGCTGGTGCAGCCAGTCCAACTCTGACAAGAGGATGGGTAGATATGTAGCCAAAGAGCTTGTCAGGCGCCTGGTGGGCGACATACCGTGGCCGCTTCCTCGACAACTATGTTATCGCACTCTCGACGCAGGCGCCCAGGTCTTAGAGCAGGTAGGACATGAGGAACACATGATTGCGTTGCACGGCTCTGGAGATACTTACCTGATCGTGGTCGGCTTGGTGGCGTTTCAGCGCCTCAAGGGCGCAACGGTCTCAGGGAGTGCCGATGTGGGTGCGGATCCGGCGTACGAAGCAAGATCAATGGGTCATGGAATCCAGAAGAGTTGATGAGCGTTATACGGAGATTCTAAGTGTATTGTGCAAAGGAGCAGCTCGGCCGGCGACCCCTTCCGGGAGGAGGAAGGAACGACCACCACCCACGTCAAAAGAAAAGGTCGCGCTTCCTCACTTCTCCAGACCGGCAGGACCGGGCACAGTAACGCTCTGACAAGCCTGCCCATCCCACTGGTTGGCATCTGAAGCTTGCAGCAAGCCTGCGATACCGACAGACCGGTACCGAAGCAATCTTCTGTGAGAAATGGCGTGTTTTTGTCGTTCGACACTCTCCCTTCAAGAGCTAGCAGAAGTCTCATCTCACCAGTTGGCTAACGATTGCTGACAATACAAACCTATTGAACAACAGGCTTACCTTCAGCAACGTCCTCAAAGATAGTGATACAAGGAGAAGCTCCTTGTATCGACGTTAAGCTATTGAAAACCATACTCGAATGAGGCCTAGAGTACCCACTGTTTACACGATCCGATTCAGATGGCTGGCATAAGCGCGTGCACCGGGGAAGCGGCCTATCGCATCGGTCGCATACGCTAATGCGCACATGAAGGCCTCGGCGGCATCTAATCCTACGTACAATTCCATCTCAGTCTTCATGATGGGGTTCTGAAGATTTTTGCGCATCCACTTCGATACGTGAGCGCGTCGGTGCAGACTCCGAGCCAGCGATGCTTCAAGCTTAACAACCGTCCTTGCTTGACAGACAGCATCAGGTCCACGAACAGCAAAACATGCGAAGAGCGACCAAGGATCTAGACGACGGGGCGTGATCAAGATTTAGGAGCAAGGACGCTTGCTTATACGGAATATGATTTTGTACATCTTCGGGGCCTATTGTGCATTGCCACCAAGACATGAGACGTTCTCGGTCTAATACGAAAAGATCCTTGTCCATGCAAGCCGTCTTCGACCGAAGAACCTGTATCGCTCTCGCGGAGAATTCTAACAAAGAACACGCTTCCTCCAAAAACCATCAAGACCGCAGCCCAAAGCTTCACAGAATTTACATGTCACAGTGCAACGTGTTTAGCCTGTTCTCCAGATGACTATGGCCCAAAAGGCATAGCTCCCGCGGATGACCACATCTCCAGCTTCCTTCCGCGTCGCTAACCCCTCAATTATCCCCGTAGTTCTTCACGAACCCAGCCTCAATTCCACCGTAAGTCGCTTGCTAGCCATTCAGAGCATGCACCGGCGGAACGAAGGCTCAATGCTCCGGGTTAAATTGGCTAGCCGCAGCAATGGCAACAGTACAAATATCCGCGGATTGTACCCCATAGCCAAGAACGCAGCAGCTGTCCGCCCTTAACATGGTCTACATAACATTGTTGCAATTGCTCGCTACGGCTATAGCTATCGCCCCTGTGCAAGCAGGGCATCTAGCGAAGGCTTGGAGAGAGGGAAATATCAAAACGCTTGTTACATTTGGCGATTCGTATACGGACGAAAACCGTCTCGGTTACTTCATAGCGAACAATGGCACAGCGCCCCCAGTTGGATGGGATCAGCCAGTGGTTTGTACACCTGTTCCAGCCTGAAGACATAATACTGACACTTGACAGGGCCTAGCAACTGCTTCGGGTGGTCTTTCTTGGGCACGCTACGCCAGTATCTACTCTGGAGCAAAGCTCTACAACTATGCTGTCTCAGGCGCTGTATGCTCCAACAACATCACCCCACGACCACTCTCGCCCACTCTCCTCTTCCCAGATATAGAAGGTTACGAACTCCCCGCCTTCATCGCCGACTCTAAATACATCAATGCCAATACCGGTCAGCCGTTCTTCACCGGCGTGCAGGACTCGACCGCCTACGCAGTCTGGATTGGAACCAACGACCTGGGCAACAACGCGTTCATCGACAACTCGCAACGCCCCAATAAGACCGTTTCAGACTACCTAGATTGCGTTTACAACACGGTTGATGGCCTTTACAAGAACGGTGGCCGGTACTTCGTCCTCCTGAACCTTGCACCCCTCGATCTGCTACCGCAATACCAACTGCCCTCTCAAGGTGGCCTTACCGCAACACAATTCTGGCCCGCCAACGGCCGTAACCAAACCGACGTGCACTACCGCATGCAAAACACCGTCGCCGCTCTGAACGACGTGTACGAATACCGGACGCCCTTCGTCGCCCAGATCTCGAAGAAGTACCCCGGCGCGCATTTCGCGAATTACAATGTCAATGGCTTGATGACGGACATCCACTCCAATCCGTCTCAGTACTTGAATGGGACCGCGCCCTTAAATGTTACGGGAACAAGTAAGCAGTGTGCTACAATTAGTGGTCAGAACTGTACGGTGAATCCGAGCCCAGACAGTTTTGAGTGGTATGATGCGTTGCATCCGAGTGAGCAGACGAGCAGGATTGTGGCGAGGGAATTTGTGAATGTTCTTGGTGGCAAGGGCAAGTGGGGAACATACTGGAGTTAGGGGAAATTCTCTATGTTACTAGGCCAATCAAACACTCGAAAGTCCACAATCCAGTGCCTCGACAGCTGCTTCTGGCCATACTCGTTTCATCATACTTCTACAATTGCTCTCATCGTCAACATGACATGCGTCAACTCCAGGAAGAGGAATGTGAGGCCCCGTCAAGCGATCTGCCGTCTCTGAAAACCCTTGCGCATGCCTTCGTACGCCTACACCGTCCGCTTGATGTGCCAATACGAAAGACTCAGCATCTTGAACAAGTATTTGTGTTGTCTTTTACAGTTGCAATCGCGCCAGCAGGTCATCAAGCGCTTCTTGCACCTCTTCCTCCTCCGACGAGCGGATAACCCGCTCAATGCTCTTACACGAGCCTTCTCTCTCTTCGACTGAGAAACAGGCCATGTCAAAATCTCGAACATGCTTTGTGGCATCTGCCTTAGATACCGGAAATCCAGGATAGGTACCTTTACCGCACCGACCAGCCTGACATATGACCTGCGATGTATATTCTCGCCTTTCAATCTGCGCTTGGTTCACCCTAGCGGCATCTAAGATTTCTTTGAGCCTACGCTGCATCTGTGTCTTCTGTTTTCCACGATTCCGGGGTAAAGATTTGACCCAGTCTGGTGATGTCCAAATTTCCTGCAATAAAGATTTGGGCCACTGATGCGGTTCAAAAGACAGAAGCGCATTAACATCGTGTGCGTAGGATTGTTGACAGTATCGATGCCACCCTGTCAAGTGACGGATGACAAAAGCCCGATGTTTCGTCACGCCCCATTTATGGATGTGATCGATCAAGGAGAGAAGACGCCACGCGTTCCGAAGCTCATCCACACATCCGCTCCAGATCCTTTGAAATACCTGACCTGTATCAGCATTTGTACGTTGAAACGACTGACATAACCCAAACAGACTTACGTAAACTGTGTCACTGAGACCCTTGTGACCCGCATGTTCTCGTTTTGAGCGTGGACGCCTATAGCCCACCATGATGTACCAATATGGCCCATGTGATACGACAGCAAAAACTTGTGCTGTGGCGCTGTCGGCGTTCTGGTACAAGGCCGGGTCATCTAGGCGACGAGCCAAAGTGTCAAGCATGTCAAGGTAGTGCGCCGCGGCCGCGCAAGCCTGTTGTCTAGCACTGCGTGCTGATCCGTAGCAGGCTTTGGCCTCATACACTGCGAATGGAAACACAAGGTCGGTCTCTCCCAACTTCGGATCTGATACCAGGCCTGTGCTTCGGTGGACCATCAGTGCTTGGAGGTGGTCCTTGACAAGCTCGTTCGTGTAGCCGCGGCTTTGAAATTGCCTTTCACGAAATGTAGCAAGTCCGAAGGTTGCATCAGGAATGCGTTCAACCAAAGTCGATTGCCCAGTGAGCAGGAACGACACAGGATGGACCTCGGAGAGGTGCGTGTAGTATTTGTGCTTGTCACTGGTACAATCAACAAGCTTTCTAGAAGTTCTGTAGTCTTCAACCAAACTTACCATGCCACAATCGAGTCCTTCCGCAGTTTTGCAAAAACGTCCGTCCATGCGTCGGACTCCCAAGCAAATTCGCTTTTTTCCCAATTTTTGTTGTTCTGGGCATGGTCTACCACTCTCTGCGCTCTTTTCCGTCGAGATTGCTCCTTGGTTGAATTGTAGATTTCACTACTCGTCGCTGGAATCCATAGCTGATGAGTTTCAGGATGCCAGCGGCGTGATAATTGATGACGATAGTAGATTCCCCTGGCGTTCCAGCTCCAGTCAAGGCCGAATGCATCGTTGAGGTCCATGGGGCAAAGAGCCCCAGGCTGAATGTATCTAAAAGATCTTAGTACTCCAACAAGTAATCTCAGAGGAGCCATTCTATGGACGGCTCACATAGGAGTAAAAACGAAGTCTCTTTCGTCGGGTGCCTTCGTTTTGAATTCGCGAAGGGATCTCCATCGCTCCGTCATGAACTTCCAGATCTTTTCGTCAAGTTTTCTGCAGATGGCACCGTGCTGCTCCTTGGTGATCTCCGCGGGCATTCGATATATCCTGAACCGCCCAAGCTTCCTTTCTTCGTGTCGTAGATACAAAGGGCCATTTGGTGTAAACATGTACTTCAAGTGGCCGTTTTGATCATTGGTCCGAATGATGCAAAAGCTGATATTGGTGACTACTTCAGACATGGTTCAAGCCACGAAACGTTAAGATGTGTCTTGTGTATGGTTCCATCGACCGTTGCCCGGGTATGTTCTTATACAATGTTGGCAAGCATGATAGAAGGACGCGTGCTCCGTACAGGAATTTGCTGAGGTACATGAGGCCGAAACACTGGTGAGTTGTTCATGTCTAAGCACCAGCAAGTGCTGCTGTGAGGTGTGTGCGTGCTCGGGGCTGTCACTTATTGCTATACGTCCCGAGAGTTTGGCAAAGTTTTGGGTGTTTGCATCCGGAGCCGCAGGTTCTGAAACGACACGAAGGAAGTGGCTGAGGGTGATATTCGATGATCGTGTGGGGGCCAAATCGAAGTGCGCCACCAACACGCCGGCCAGGAAGAGAAGGCGCAACTACCCGAAAAGGCAGTGCGTCTCCAAGGGATTGGCAGGAGCACTCCAATCTCGCAAGCGTGTGGCATCAGCTCCGCCAATATACAATATGTGGCGGGACAACGCCCGAGTCTGGCATTGAGGATCCTCATGTTTTTCGAGATCTACTGCGTAGGCCTTGGGTCCTCCCTTGGAATCCTTTTAAGTACGACCAGCTCTACATCGACTGTCTCCACAACCCTGCACTCACAAGCTCTTGAAGCTCATATCAGCCTTCCTACGGTTATGCTGTCCTGGATAAGTATGTCTGCATCGTCTCTTCTCGCCTGCTTGTAGTGCACGCCAGCGATACGGTACGCAGTTGCGCCACGCGCTTGAGAGGGCAGTACGTGAAGGCCGACCTGATGCAGGAAACTCTCATGACAGCCTGAACAGCGAACAGCGATAAGACAGCCAGTTGCATAGTTGTGAATGCCTCTACCATGTTCTTCTAGGGTGGCCCATTGGAGTATTGTTCGGGTGCGTACTGCGTAGCATGTGTCTTAGATTTAAGATGTCCGCAAGCTTTTCAGCTTCAGCTTTGTAGACTATTGCGAAACGTGTCCTCTTGTAGTACCAGTCTTCGAGGATGACTTCTACGTTTCTACACGTAATCCAATCAGCGAGGAGATCGTCCAAGTCGCGTTTGCTGAAGTTGTAGCCTGGAGCACACGGTCTTGAGAAAGCTGAAGGATCCTGATGATGTGCTGCGTTGACTGACGGATCCCAAACGTGAGATATAGCTGCGAGGCTCATGTCTGACGGAAGGCAGCGCTGACGCCGATCGAAGAAAAATAATAATCATGTATCATTAATTCAAACTTCGGCTAAACGGCAATCCTTCAGCCTTAGGACGTACCGAGCCAAGGGCGCCTGCACGCGTCCAGTCAGCATATTTTCTGAGACGAAATTCATTTGCCGATCAAGTGGATGTTCGTGTAAGCCATGTATTGCGGTCCGCGGAGTAGGCTCTCATGTTGCGGAAAAGGCTAGAAACAATCCACAAAAAGACTTGTAACCTCCAGGAATTCTGATTGATCGCAAACATGGTGGGGGGTAACGCTGTGTGCCTCCCTCGATCTTGAGATTTTAGAGCTTGCGTCCACTTCCATTGATTACGTGAGAGGTACGCTCCACACAAATATTGTCAAGAACACCAAAATTGCTTTGGACCTTTTCAACATTAGTGAATTTCAGGAAAGCCATGCCCAAGTCATGGTTACCCTGCCCAAATCATGGTCTGCCATCTTGTCGAACATTGCAGGGCTGACATCGAGATCAGTAGGCTCGCAGCCAGTGCCTGTCAATCGTTAAGAAAGAACTACAGCCTACGCAACATAGCCACATACATCTGTCAACGACCTTGACGTCAATGCTGACCTGATCTCCTGTACGCTCATCGACTCTTGTAGCTCTGATCTTCTTTCCGCACAAGGGATTCTGATTGGGATCACTGCCGGTCTGCACTGCATCAAACAGGTAATGAGACACAGAGACTATAGCATCGTCGTCATTAGAAGTGACACCGCATGCGCCGAGGCCGGGGCCGTAGTAAGTCAGATCTCCAGTATGGTGATCTGTATTATTTGGAAGGGGCAAGTTTTGCGTTCTGCGTTTCTAGTCAGTCTTGCAATCAGAGCAAATAGTCCAAATCTGACTTACTTGGACTTTCTTGTTAGCCCAACTGCCAGGCCGATAATCAATGCTAGTAAACAGAGGAATGCACTGAGCAGCGCAATAAGGAGCGTGCGGCGACTGCGACCGAGGTATCGTTTGTGTGGAGGCAGAATACGGTCGAGGCGATTTGACGACGTCCAACCTAGGCCAGCGCCAGCACCGGTGCCTAGGGCAAAACGCCTCTTCTTGCCTTGTCCTTCTTCGGGCGCGTCCCATATTGTTGCTGTGTTACATGCTCCAATCTCCTTTGAATGCGTCTGCGATGGCTCTTCAACTTCTTGGCTGTGCAATGGCTTTCTCGCAATCTCCTTCCTTGGTATGTTCTGGACGCTCATGGTATCATATGGTCTGTATTACGCTATATGATGGGTATACTGTTGGTGTGTACACGGGTATCTCGAAATAGGCATGCTAGAGGGTCATCGCAAATCAATAACAAAAAAGAGTGAACATCTGCGCCATTGAGCACCAGACAAGACAGTAGTGTGCAGGATAGAAAGTTGGGATGTAAGGTGGAGCAAGCGTGTGCTGTGGAGAATCAGGGGTCAATGCCTGGCGCTAATGAAAGCGCCGGTTGCTTGTGCCGCGGCAGCTGGCAGCATCTGACCTCACCACCAACTTTCTCTACAATTCCTCTCTCTCTTTGTTTGGAATCAACATCCCTTGTTGTTGGAACTCCAAGGACAACATCTGTCGAAACTACCCTGAACCCTGGTTCACACCATTCGGTACCGAACAAGTTGCCACCCTTGAACGTCGCCCGCCGAACTCGCTCTGTTATCTGACATACACCTCAAGATGGCAGAACAGAGCATCAACATACCACAAGTCATTGTCTTCGCCGTTGTCGCCTTCCTTGTATATCGATGGTACTCCAGCAAGCCCTCATCGAATGGCACGCGACCAGCCGCAAACCGCTCTGCGCGGATAAACCCCGCTCAAATCGACACAATAGCGCAAATGTTCCCTCAGCTGAACAGGAGAGATATCGCATGGGACTTGCAAAGAAATGGAGGAGATGCTGCAGCAACAACTGAAAGAGTTCTGAGTGGGAGATCATTGGACAGCGTAAGTAGCTGCAAAGAATACAACATTGGATGAAATGTTAACAGCTTCTAGGCACCAGCATCCTTCCAGATACCCGCTGCGCCCACACCAGCCACACCTGCACGACCTGTAGTTTCAGCAGCAAAGCCGACCCACCCTGATCTAATTACGAGATATAACCTGTCCTCGAAGCTGAACCAGGGCCCTGAGCCCACAGAAGAGAAGCCCAAGTCAAAGGCATGGAGTGCAGACCGCAACGAGCGTCAGTCGAACCTGCAAAGGAAGAGGGAAGAGATGATCCTAGCTGCAAGAAAAAAACTGGAGGAGAAGGAGAGGGCTAGCGCCTCAGGTACTACAGCATAAATTTGCGGCTGTGGCAGATTATGCATACAACATCCGTACATAGTTGGCGGTAGTATACACCTAGACACAGCATAAAGCGTCTCCAACACCAGTCCATTCAGTGCACTTCATTCAGCTGCCCTGCACACATGACGCAATCTGCCACCATCACTTCAAAGCTTCTTTTTCGTGACAGGCACCAGCCCCTTCTGCCTAGCAATCCATTGATCAAGCCTTGCATAACAGTCAAGCGTCATGAAGATCCCCAGGGCCAGATAACCACCGTACATGCCTCCTAATCCATTCAAGCCCCTCTGCTCCGGCTTCAGCTCCTCCCAACTCCACATCTCTGCAAGACAAACTAGCGTCGTAATGCTAGTTTCCATCCCAAAAACCAGCAGAGCTAAAGGGATGCGTGGGTCGTTGCGCAACAGAGCAGGGATAGCCCATAGGGTCAGAGGGAGGTGGTAGACGAGTTCCAGGAAGGTGAGGACGCCAAACCAGGCTGGTGGATCGTAAAAGAAACGGTCACCGTAGGTAGCGACGAACCAGGTACGCAGGTCGTTCATCCAGAGGGGTTTGATGTTGATGGGGTAATATGCTGTTAGATCGAATGCTGTGGAGATGTCAACAGTGTAACCATTCGAACGGGTAAGAACGAAGGCAGGCGTGAACGAAAATGACAATAGCAGGTAGTCCTCGACCACTTTGATTCCCCTTATTGGAGGTCGGGCAGGTCTCTTCTGATACTCATGCATGTGCGCCAAACGTCGCAGATGCTTTAAGCTCATTGGGGTCGGGCGATAGGAGGATAGGCCGGAGGTTTTACTTACTGAGCATGACCGGTAGATGCGTGAGAAAGAAGATCAAGTACACCAAGTCCCTCTTTCTCGCCAAGATCGAGTCAGCCATTTTACGTTTTGTTGTTTGAGCCGCGCCGCTCTGAATATGAGTGTTGATGGTGCAAGAGAAAAGGCAGACGCGCTTGCTATATGTGAAATGGCGGGGACGTGCATCGTACCCTCTTCTTCCTCTAGCCTCACTGCCTAACATCACGCCAACGTCCCCATCCTCAACTCGTCAACCATGGTTCGAATCTTGTTTCCGCGCAAACGGACTTGTCGCTGAGATGAAGTTGAGCCAATTTGCGCGCGCCCATGGTAATGTACACTTGTGTTGATGGCTAATACTCTTTTGCTTTGTCATCGTTTCAGGTCTTGCTCACTCTGCGGACACGAGATATAATCATACACCACAGCCAAAGTGGAGGGCAAGAAGCCCATTTCGACTCGTCTCCGAAGTGGACTGTCTTGGTTCTGGGCATGAACGTACGATCGAGACTGTTGTTATTTCATACAGAAGCCGAGCGCCGAAGCCACCCTTGAGTACGAGCCTCACTGGTAAGGACGCAAGCAGAACACGTGAAGTGGAGTACGATGTCAAAGCAAGCCATGCGCATGGAGCGCGCCACTTTACCCCAGCGCATGAGTACTTCCGAGGAGCATTGTCGTGTTGCTTGCGTGAAGGGCAGCAATTTAGCCTGAATTCACCCCGCGGCTTGGCTTCAGGCAGTTGAAGAACGACCATCACTGTCAGCGTCGCGTTACAGCCGTGCTAAGGTCCGCATATGGTCCAATCACACCATCTTGCGTTTGTAGAGACGCGTACAATTGCAGCCGCGAAGGCGTTCTCGGTCTTCGAGCCGAACTCAGTTTAGCCATCGATAGCTCGAGTGAAGCACTCGACAATCGTATCCACTGGCGCAGCCTTTGCGGATATACGAACGTTAGGGTCATCAAACGGCCGCGGTGAACACATGTGCCCGAAGTACCGCGACGATGTGGGGCCCTCCCACGACCAGGGTGCTGGCTAATGTGCCATAGGGCTGCAGCACGGTAAGAGTGTAGCATCAGCATACAAAAGCTGGGGTCGCCTGCAATAAGCTTTGAACCTCCGCAGATCTGGGGTATATCGAACTCCTTTCACCTCATTTGAGCCACTCTTCATTTCACTTCAGAAACATCCACAGTCATCATGGGTGGTGGGGGTGCAGCACCTGCCGGCTTCGACGCCGCACTTGAGAGACGTCAAGCCTTGATGGGCAAGAGTGGTCCAAGAGCTCTGGTCAAGAACTTCAAAGTCTTCCGCATTGCTTTGTTCGCCTGCTTGGGAGGCGTCCTCTATGGGTATAACACCTCATATCCAGCTCGGTAAGGGCCAAGCTTACACACCTCGTAGGTACAATCAGGGCATGTTCTCTGGTATCTTGGCTATGCCGTCCTTTGGTAAACGTACGATGCTTTCAATGATAGCACCTGCGGGTCAATGCTAATGTCGGATTCAAGAAACCGACGGATACATCGATAACCCAACACAGAAGGGCTGGCTTACTGCTATCCTTGAGCTTGGTGCTTGGTTTGGAGCGGTCATGTCAGGATTCCTCGCAGAAGTCATGTCTCGAAAGTATGGCATCTTGATCGCCACTGGTGTTTTCAGTCTCGGTGTCATCGTTCAGATCACAGCGATCGCTGGTGGCCACAACGAGATCCTGGCCGGTCGTTTCATTACGTGAGTGTACCGCCACCCCTGAAATTCAGAGGGCTTCTGCTAATTTAGTATAGCGGTATTGGTGTCGGTACATTGTCTTGTATCGTGCCCATGTACAATTCTGAATGTGCTCCTCCGTAAGCGACAAATGTCCGTGCGTCGACATATTACTGACAATGGTGCAGCGAGGTGCGTGGTGCTCTTGTAGCTGGTCAGCAGCTGGCTATTACATTCGGTATCATGATCTCTTTCTGGATCAACTACGGAACCAACTATATCGGCGGCACCACTGTGGACACGCAGTCCAACGCCGCTTGGCTCGTGCCCATATGCATTCAGCTTGTACCTGCTGCAACCCTCTTTTTCGGTATGATCTGGATGCCATTCTCGCCCAGATGGCTTGTGCATCATGGTCGAGAGGAGGAGGCTCGCCGTACCTTGGCAAGCCTCCGTGAACTCCCAGAGGAACATGAGTTGATTGAACTTGAGTTCCTCGAGATCAAGGCCCAGTCTATGTTTGAGAAGCGCAGCATCGCCGAGAAATTCCCTCATCTTGCCCAGCTTACCGCTTGGAACACATTCAAGCTCCAATTCGTGGCTATTGGTGCGCTTTTCAAAACCAAGGCCATGTTCAAGCGTGTCGTCGTAGCCACAGTCACCATGTTCTTTCAGCAGTGGTCCGGAATCAACGCAGGTAAGTCAGAGTCATACTCGTACCATTGCGCATAAGAATTGATCGCCTTACAGTTCTTTACTACGCCCCGTCGATCTTCGGTCAGCTTGGCCTGACCGGCAACACTACCTCCCTGCTCGCGACAGGTGTCGTCGGCATCGTCATGTTCATCGCTACCATCCCAGCCGTGCTCTACATCGACCGCGTTGGCCGCAAGCCCGTCCTCGCCATCGGCGCCATCGGCATGGGCGTCTCGCACATCATCATCGCCATCATACTAGCCAAGAACATCGACAACTTCCATAATCAACCCGGCGCTGGATGGGCTGCCGTCGTCATGGTCTGGCTCTTCGTCGTCCACTTCGGATACTCCTGGGGACCCTGCGCGTGGATCCTGATCGCTGAGATCTGGCCCATCTCCACTCGTCCCTATGGTACCGCGCTTGGTGGAAGTAGCAACTGGATGAACAACTTCATCATTGGTCAAATTACGCCAGATCTATTGGAGAAGATCACTTACGGAACATACATCCTCTTTGGATTGCTGACATTTGTTGGCGCGGGCTTCATCTGGTTCTTCGTTCCTGAGACCAAGAGACTGAGTCTGGAGGAGATGGATATCATCTTCGGAAGCGAGGGTGCGGCGCAGAAGGATCAGGAGAGGATGGCAGAGATCAACCAGGAGATTGGGCTTGCGGCAATTATGAACGGCAGTAGCCTGGTGCACAGGGATGAGATGATCGTTGGCGACGAGAAGAGCTTTGCCCGTGTGTGAGAGGTTCAGTGATGGCGGTATCAAGGGAAAATTGCTAAAGGGTAGTATCTGCAGGGGAACGCGGATATTGAACCAGTATACATAGCTACAAAAGTGTGGTCATATTCCTCGACTTTTAATTGTGCTTTCGTGCTCTTGATGAAGTGTTCCAAAGGCTTTTGTTACAAGTATCCCACCATCACTCTTTGCAAGCTCTTCCTGGCTGCTGTGACCGTCATCCCAGAATGGATTCCTGCTGCCACGCCTTGACCGAGTAGAAGCACTGGGTAAACTATGCATACCAACATCTCCTAATCCAAATGGTTGGTTCCGGTACCCTTGTCCGTTGTAGGAGATGTTGTGGGTTTCGAAGTGCCTGCGGATGAGGATAGCAAATGCGGGCGAACAACCTATGATAACGGCCATCGATGTCTCAAGAACAGTCCACAAGAGCATCCACTTCGGCTCTGGCATGGTAGCCTTGCCAGTTGCATCAACGCCGAGCTTGATGACACGGAGTGTGGCGAAGATGATGCAGATGAAGCCACTTCCGAACAGAATGAAGATACCGGTCTTTTGACCCCTAGGCATCTGCAGATTCCAGGTCAGGTGGAAGGGTAAGATCATAACTGGAGCGTTTGTCAGTACCGTCAAATTGCAATGCTGGTAATTACGCACCCATGAGATCGGTCAGAACGTCAACAGAGTAGGCGAAATATAAGCTGAAGATGACCCTCTGCGTTTCGTTTGGTGTGGCGCCACATTTGCCCCGATTGAACTTGGCATTGAGATCATTGCAGGTGAAGATGCTGCTTAACACACTACCGATCCAGGCCTATGTAAGATCAGCAGATGAGAGATCAACCGATGAATGACAGGAACCTACAAGTACTGTTACTCCAACGATAGCCCACCATATCCTACAGTAGACGATTGACAGACCTTTCAGTAACTTCCGGTAAAGTGTCAGGAGCGACAACTTAACGCCAAGTAGAGACGTGTAGAAGCACATTTGAGCGGCCGTGATAAGCCTCAACATCTGCGAAGCATCACGTACCATTGTCGGATATGGTGGGCTCTCGCCGCTGTACACAGCGTATGCTCGGAACATTGGGTCGATGACGATGCGATAACATATCCACAGAGCCAAGTAAAAGATGTATGCGAAGTAGATGCAGAAGTCCTGAATCTCGAGGGTCTTGCGTCTTGAGATATGTATGGTGATGCGAGCGAGGATGAAGAGCGACGTTAGAACCAGCATAGCCGCATTCGAATGAAGTAGTTCGGACTTTGAGACCGGTGTCTTCGCAGGTGTTGACATTTTGATGTGGCCTCAGAGGGTGACCATCACGAAGAGGGGAGTCAACAAGGGAGTACCAACGTCTGCATATCAGGCTGCGAGTCCAACAGCTTGATCGACTTGTGCCCGGCGTTTCCCGAACGGCATGAACCGCAGTGACTATGCAGGTCACACATGCAAGCCTTTGCAGAAAGTGAGCGATAACCTGGTCAGGCACATCGACGTTTATGGGCTGTTGGTTGCCTTAGGTCTGGTCGCCAATCGCTGATGTAGGGGTGGCGTTGAGAGAATCTTGTTGATTGAGGATAATGCCGTTATGCGATGTTGGGGAGCCCTTGGTCTAGAGCACGGGATGAAAGCTTTGTACCGTGTGGTCCAAGATGCGATACCCAGACGTCTGATCATGGTGATATCAACCGTTACTGCTGAGCATGAGCTGGCATAATTGTTCCAGAGGTACAGAAGATACCGCCGGTCGACTTTGACTGAATCTGACCTTGCGAAACTTCGTTGCTCACTGAGTTGCACGGTATTCAAAATGGGAGCATTGTCGGTGCGCTCCAAAATACTGGTCACAACGGTCGTTGCGTTTCCTCTTACAGCCTGACGCATCTGAAGGATTCGGAGACGGGAGGTTGTTGCTTGGCAGACCCAAAAGACACGGGCTGGGTTATTAAAGTATCAAGGCCTCGAATCCTCAACGCTCAATTGCCCGCCACTCCTTCACCGAAAACGTACAGCCGAGAAGCCCTACTCTCTGAACAAATGGTGAACGCCTACGGAGTGGTTGAGTTTCATCGTACGGCTGCTCACAGCCTTTTGAAAGTGGCCCGTAGTGATTCTGCTGTTTGATTTGTGGGGCTACGGGCTTACACGAACGTGCGGCACGAGTAACGGGACACCGTGGGTAACGACCACAACGGCCCATGGCGTGCATTCTGCCGCGCGTGAGTGCGGATTAATGCCCGTCCACAGAAGCATTTTCGTCGTGCCTTGAGTGGCGGGAGCCGGGATCGTTGTGCGAACGGGGTGGCGTGTCGGAGAGACGGGAGAACGATGCAGGACCGTGGAGTAGGGTCCACTTCACCCTGGACGACTTGGCGCCGAGGCCAACTTTGGGAATCTTTGCGACCTCAGGTTGCGAATCCCTCTAGCAACGACACCAGATACCTCTCTAAATGCGCACCGTTCTCAGGTGCATTGTTCTGTGATGGCGAGGACAGAGCGATCTCGGCTATTGATTGACTTGAGCCCATACAGCCCGCAAGAAGCACCTGCCTGATGCGCAACCGAGCCGGAAGGATGCACTCGCACATATCCACTCTAACCACATCGATATAGGAATACCAAACGCACTTACTCTACCGCAATCTCGCCACTTACTAATGACACGATGAGCCACAATCCACTCAATGTTCCGTCCCTGACCCATCTCCCTGGTATTGCTGCAGTCCTTCTTCGACCTAGCCAGTGACCATTGGTGGACGCAGCTAGCCATGTCAATTCATCTAAAAAGATGTGGAAGGCTCTTCGAAACGCAAGATGGTAGTGATCCCAATCGTTCCTTTTCACGATGATGAGGACCGCCTCTATTGCCTCCATTGGCGCCCTTGTGATCGGAACAGTCGCCCAGACTAGTACCTTTGAACCAGCTGACTTCAATATCACTAAAGCTCTCATTGACAACGGCGTCGATGCGTCAGCCATACCTGAGCTGTCTGGCCTTGTCGGGCGCACACTTGACTTCAGCCCATGTTCAATTGCTGTAAGCTACAGAACCTGTTCATAAGGCATCCATCATACTGACACCCTTTAGTGTACCTCCCTGAAGACCATATATGGAGATTCGAAGCTGTTTGCAGAAGGCTCTTCCGCATACAGTAACTTTACTTCTGGGTACTGGTCAGCTCAACAAGCTGCCGTGCAACCTCGTTGCGTCTTCAACCCCTCAAAAACCCTTGAAGTATCAACTCTGGTACTTCTGTCACGCCTCACCAACTGCCCCTTCGCAGTCAAGGGTGGTGGTCATGCTGCTTTTGGTGGGGCTTCAAGCATCGATGGTGGCATTACAGTGACTATGGAAAGCTTCGACCGAGTGACCCCATCGACTGACAAGAAAACCGTTGATGTCGGTCCCGGCAACCGATGGGTAGACGTCTACACTGCGTTGGACTCACATGGTCTCGGTGTTGCAGGAGGTCGAATGGCTCCTGTCGGTGTTCCAGGACTCATACTCGGAGGTGGGATCAACTTCTTTGCCAATAAGATTGGCTGGGCGTGCGACAACGTGGCCAGTTTCGAGGTCGTCACTGCCTCGGGCATCATCGTCAACGCTACGCCTAAGTCTTATCCAGATCTCTACTGGGCGCTACGAGGCGGTGGCAGCAACTTTGGCATCGTGACCAATTTCAAGCTAGATGCCTTTTCTCTCGGAAAGATGTGGGGAGGTCAACGCATCTACACCGAGGACAAGTTCTCCGCAGTGCTAGATGCGATTTACAGCTTTGCTACCACAAAGTCTTCGCAGGATACTGATGCCGCCGAGATCATTGTAAGTCCCCAACCATACCCACTGCATATCATTACTCACCATTTTCAGTCGTTCTCGTATGCACCCACCCTTGGCAAGATTGGCATCGCACAACTCGACTACGCTCAGCCTGTCGCAAACGCGAGTATTTTCAGTGACTGGAACGCCATCTCTCACCTACAGTCTACTACCGACATCCACACCTTGGCCGAGCTCACCATCATGATGAACCAAGGCCTCACTGACGGCTTACGCCAGACACAGTGGGACGTAACTTTCAAGGTCGACCGAAACCTCTTCACATTCCTTGTCAATACCTTCTACGCCGAGCTACCAGCAGTTCAAGACGCCACAGGATTCTTCCCATCGATCTCGATCCAAGCCATTACAGCTGGCCAACTCAAAGGCATGCAGAAGAACGGCGGTAATGCGCTTGGCTTGAACCCATCAAATGGCCCATACTTTATAATGAACATGAGCTCGCGCTGGGCGAATGCGTCTGATGATGCAAGGATACTGGCATTCTTCTCAACCATCATTAAAAAGGTTAAGGCGGAGGCAAAGAGCAAAGGTGTGGACAACGATTATATCTACATGAACTATGCTTCGCAGTTTGAGGATGCGATAGCCAGCTATGGAGCGGCCAATGTCGCGAAGCTGAAGGCAGTATCGGCCAAGTACGACCCGCAGTCGGTATTTATCAATTTGATGCCTGGTCACTTCAAGCTAGGTAAGGGTGCACCAAATCCAAGCATGCCTTGAACATCGAAAGAAGAGTATCGTGCGTGGAAAACTTGATAGTTTACATATATTACTCAAACCCACGACCCATACGTCTTCCCTGCCTTTCCCAACACAGGTTGCTGTTTATGCACACCAATAAAGGTTCTTTCGCCCCCAAACATATGCACGCTTCTTGCAAAATGGTCCTCATCCTCATCTTCTTCCTTGATGAGCACACCATCAACCATCTTGCCCCTCGCCATCCTAATCGTCTCCGCCTCGACAACAGTCTCAATACCTGCTTGCACTGTATCCTCCTCACCCCAGGGGAGCGCATCGATATCGATCTCCTTCTCTCGACCCAGTAAGCACATGACAATCACCATCGCACCTGCTTTGCTCATAACTTGGTTGGCGTGCTTGCAGCGATCGTCGTTGCAGCATTCGAGACAGCCCTCCAGACAATGACACGTCTGCAGACGCTTACATGCTTGTGCGAGGAGCGAGTCAACATGCTCAAACGCTTTTGTAGAAATGCCGCTCCCGCTTGCGCCGCCTTTTGCATCGTAGAAAGTCAGTCGAGCGGGGCGTTTGCGCTGTGTTTCCTTCTTTGCGAACTCTTTCATGGCGAACTTGCATTCCGTGCGCACGTCACCGGGCATGCTGATCACGTAGTTGGGCATCAATTGTAAAACAGAGTGTTCAGCTGCGTGTATGCCGGCAGCAATGTTGAGTCGGCGGGATTTGAGGATGTCCATGGCGGATTTGGGAACATCGAGCCACATGCCCTTTGAAAAGAGGATGATGGGCGGATTGTCGACTTGTACGGCATCAAGGATGCGGCGTTTCTTGTCGATTTTGAAGAAACCATAAACAACTTGCTGGATTTTAATGGGGCCAAAGAAGGCCTTAGACCGAGAGCCGGCAATGCGTCGTATAGCCTCAGTCTCTACAGGGTCGATGTCTGTATAATCACGTTGTTGTGTGGTCCAGTCCACCTTGACATATTCAACCTTCGCAATCATACGCTCCTGGCTGAACTCCTTGACTAGGTATGTGTTACCTTGGTGCAGGAAGATACCGCCGTCGTAGATCGTAAAGAATGCACGCGAAGCCTCGAGCTCCTCCAAAACCGTGTTCTTACCATGGGTGACGTCGATGATGGCGAAGTGAGTGTCTTCGGTATCGCGGATCGCGACTGCACGAGACGGCTGAGGTAAAAAGCGCTCGTTGCAGTGGTAGAAGTCGTTGGCATCCCGGCGCATGCGTTCCTTCGCAATATTGGGCAGTAAGGGGCCAAAGTAGGCTGTATCCACTTCCACATTGATAGGCATTTCGTGAGCTGCGCATTGAACATGTCCTTCAAGAACCAGCATGTTCTCCAAGTCAACCTGGAGTTCACAGTTCGGTTTCGTGAAGATCTCGTCCGGGTTCTGCATATAGTACTGATCCGTTGGGAAGCAGTCACCCACCAATACCGACAGCGAATCTTTGTTTCGCCGCCCTGCACGGCCACTCTGCTGACGCAAGTTTGCAATGGTGTAAGGAAAGCCAACCGTCAGGACACAATCCAGCGATCCAATGTCTACACCAAGTTCCAGGGCAGTGGTCGCTACAATACCAAGCAGCTTCCCGTCGAACATCTCTCGCTCGATTTGTCGTCTATCTTGCGGCGTATAACCGCCTCGATATGACATAACTCGACCAATAATCTCCAGTCGGTCAAGGTTCGTTAACTCCGTCTTTATGGCAGCCTGCAACCCTTCACACTGTTTGCGGATTTTGCAGAAGGCGATAACCCTTACGCCTCTCAGGATTAATTGACAGAAGAGCTTGGCGGTCTCTGCATTGCAATCGCCACGACCTGAAGTGGGATCCCCGGGGTCTTTAAACGGAGTGTTCCAACAAAGAAACTCCTTTCGGCCAGAAGGTGAGCCATCGAAGTCAGTCAACTTGACTTCATCAACGCCAAAAATAGTCTTCATGTGGGTCTCGGGATTTGCGACCGTTGCTGAGCAGGAAATGAACTTGACATGTCGATTACCAAGAGCGGCACATATCCTGCGCAGTCGTCGCATGATCATTGCAACATGAGCTCCAAATAGACCGTTGTAGACATGCAGCTCGTCGACGACTACGAAGCGGAGGTGCTGCAAGAATGTTCGCCATGCCTCTTCTTGCGGCAAAATCGTCAGATGTAGCATGTCCGGGTTCGTGAATATGATTCGACCTTCCTGACGAATGTAATCACGATCTGAGTGGGCTGTGTCTCCGTCGAATGTCTCCACAACGGTGTCTTGCATGCCGTCCATGAACCTGAGCAGCTCTTTCATGCTCTTCCTTTGATCTTGTGCCAGAGCCTTGGTAGGGAAGATGTACATCGCTCGTGTCTCAGGCTCCTGTTCCAGCAAATGCAGGACCGGGATCTGGTAGATCAGTGATTTACCTGAGCTTGTAGATGTTGACACAATCACGTTATTGCCGGCGTAGAGATTGTTGATGGCCTCAGCTTGGTGTGCGTACAACTGTGTGATGTTGCTTCTGTTGTATAACGCGTTGACGAGGTTTTGGGACATCGCAAAATCAAGGTCGCCATAGATAGGAGGCTGTGGGTCGAACACGCGGTGACCGTCAGGGACAATCTGGCCAGAATACCAGTCGAGTGTCTTCATCTCATCCACTATCTCGGGGATACTCTTTCGCTCTGAAGGTATAGACGTCGGTAGTTTGGCGACCTGGGGGCCCGGCGTAGAATCTCTGCTTTCTGTGGGCTGCGGTATGAATAGCGAAGATAATTCTTTGATCTTTTCTACCGGGTCGCGGTTCTCCTCAGCACACTGATTCAGAAACGCATTGACAGCGGAAGTAAACTTGACGTTCCTCTTCTCGATCAGATTCATCATCTGCTTCTGACTGAAGACAGGCATCTTCAGCTCCTCATGGCGCAACCTTTGGGTCGCCCGTGTGGGCTCGCCAGTCTTAGCATGCTGAACCTGACGTTTCAGATCGCCATCGATGAACTCGAACAGCAATACCTCTTTATGCTCGCCCTTGTCTGGCTCCGGCTGCATGATAAGGAAGTCCTGCGCCCTTCTTCCCTTCATGTTGTCCTCCTGACCCATCAAGTTTATCTGCAGCATGGCTTCGTCGACGTATGCAAAGTTGATGGCTTTCGGAATCAAAGTTGTGATCTGCGCCACATCTTCGATGCGCAACTCGCGCTTAATGTGGCCTTCGACGGTCGCTCTAAGGTTCTCAAGGGTCGTTGCGAGCTGCTTGCGCGTGCAGCAGAAGGTGTAGACCAGATTGAGTGCTCGTTGCACCTGCTGCAGCTTCGTGAAGTGCTCTGGCCATGTTATTGATGTTTCGACTAACGTCGAGGAGGCGTGGCGAACTAGGGCGGGTTTCTTCGCTTTCGTCGTCCTTCGCGGCTTCTTGCCTCCATCGTGAGTTTTGGTGGGCACAGTCGTGGTTGTCGTGCTTTCATTCGCTGGGTCGTTCACCGATTCTGGGCCGATGCCCTCCAACGCCGGGTTTTGTGATGGAGAGGCATGCTGTGTATGTTCTTCCTGTGCTTCTCTCTTACGTTTACGAACAGTTTGATTGGAGACCGATGCTGCTTTCAGAGGCATATTTCGTGCATAGTGGTTGAGAATCTAGCACAGAGAGAGACTTTGGTGGCGGATGTAGGAATAATTGCCCAGAGCTGAAGCGCGAACCTACGCGTGAAAGTCGATGACGTAGCTCATGAAGGCACTGAGAAGGTGCAATCAGGGTCGAAATTAAGCATTTCGACCAATGCTGCGTTTGTGTATGATGACTCTTGACATTGAGGTACGTTCCGATACAAAAGCTACGGATGTGTAAGTCGAATGCGCGCGTGCAGAGATCTTGAGATTTCCGCGCGGTAGCACGTGATCATCGTCAGCGGAGAACAAAGGTGGAGCCGAGCTGCTAGTCAGCGTGGCATGCAGCGAGCGTGCATCTCTACCGTTAAGGGTCCAGTTCAGCTTCAGCCTGCATGATCACGCGCGTATAACTCACTTCCAAACCGCAGACTGCGTCGCCTCGCGTGAGAAAAGGCTCAGACATCTCCGCCACCCGTACCTGATACGATGCCGCTCGATGCGTCCTCCAGATGTTGACGTCGCAGGCTCTTTATACATGAGCGACTTTCTAATGCCTGGACCGCTGGGAATAACATTGCCGCGCGTTGCTTCACCCGCGCATCGCATGAGCTGGTCATCCTCGCAGGATGCGAGAGACCGGTGCGCCTTATCCGTCAAGCCTCGCATCGTTTTCGCCTGTCCAGCCCTTAACAGGTAAGATGTGGAGAAGCTTACGGCCTAAACAAGTAATCGATAGTCAGAGTGGGCGGTACCCCTCCCAAGAATAACCCATCAGACCTGATGACCTCAGGGTTGTAGTTCGAGCTCAAGTAAGTCACCAGAGATACTTATACGCCGGACCGTACAGCAGCGCAGGAAGTTGTCGTGCCTTTTCATATCGTAACATCTTCTCATTCTGGAATTTCGGCCGATTGGAGTCAGCAGGCAGCCAACGTACATCGCAGTAGTTCAAGATTATTAAACCTCATCACCAGACTTCTAATCGACTCGACCCCTTCTTTACTTATACCCAATATGGATCTGAAGACCGAGCAGCGGATTGCCATCTACAGGGGAGCGGACTTACCGAACCAATATACATGGAGTCCGTTCGTATCGAAACTCGAGTTTCGCTGCCGTTTATCGGGCCTCAAATACATTCCTGACATTGGCTTTCCTCCTTCTGGTCCAAAAGGGAAGATTCCGTACGCAGAGTTGGTTTTGCCTGGACAGCCTTCAGTATGGCTATCGGATTCTACCCTCATAGCCAAAGACTTCGTCAGGAAGGGCTTGTTGACTGACTTGAACTCCGGATTGAGCTCCTTCGACAAGGCACACGATCTTGCGATTCGAGCGCTGATGGAAGACAAGCTTGCCTTCTACGACACGCATGAGCGTTGGGTCAAGAATTACTATGTCATGCGGGACCACGCCATGAGCAAGTTGCCCTATCCTGCACGGGTTATTGCTGGGAATCTGGCATACAGGGGCATCATCCAGCGACTCTATGAACAGGGAACCGGCCGATTCAGCGACGCCGAGATTGAAGTCTTCACTAAAGAGGTCTGGGATGCCATTAACGGACTTCTGGTGGCGAGTCATCAGAGAAGCCTAGGGAAGGACGAGTGCTTCTGGGTGCTTGGCGGGCAAGAACCATCTGAGGCTGACACTTCGGTATTCGGCTTCATCGTAGCCAATCTTGTCAGTGACTCCGCACCTTGGAGCAGAGATCTGCTAAGAAGGAGGTACTCTTCTACGATAATTGAGTACGCAAGGCGGATCCACTACAGGTACTTTCCGGACTATCAGATTTGGAGCTAAAGGAAAACGACATACATGCTCTTGGGAGCAAACGCCTGAGTATGCTCTTTGTGTCCCGAACTTCAGCGGCCACAATCGACTTCGATACTAATCGATGCTCGCGCAGCCGGTTACGAATCGTGCAAACGCCCATTCTGTACTGGCTGCGCGCTCAGAGACCAAGGCGACCTCACTTCCTGTCCGCTCTCCAACCTCCATAGGCCTTGCTTTGGCCTCCACATCGCATAGACAGCCGCTGGCGTCATCTCGTGTGCACACTTCCGCCATTCGTCACTCGCGCCTGGCACCTCGGTGTCGAAGGCTACCTTCAGTAAGGATTGGAAACCGAATTTCTCGTACAGTGGCTTTCCCATGCTAGACCCCTCCAACCAACACTCAAGATCGAGTTGGTCAGCTTTCTTTGTACCCGCTTTCATAAGAAGCGAGCCGATACCGCACAGACGATGTGCGGGATGGACCGCCATCCAATTTAGTGCTGGCACTACGTTAGCAGGTATCCGGTTTTAGGTGCGGTGTCGGAGTGCTAATGGTCAGGTAGGGGAGGATCTCTATAGACAAAGTAGGGTCAAATTTCAATTTTGATGATCTCCACTTACCACAATGAGGCCGCGTCATCCAGCTTGCGCGCGGCTTGTACACCTGGTTCAAGATGGATTCACAGAATTTTCGACATTCACCCTCGGGCCACCATGGTGCTTCGAGCTTCGGTACGCCTGTTGCGAAGGGGTTGGTTGTCGAGATCACCCATTGCGCGCAGCCCACTGCCTTGCCGTTGGTTGTGTCGATGGCATAGAGCCAGTGACTCGACGGGTTTGTGGTGTGTTGAGACCAGAAGCGCTCTTTCGACTCGATAATTGCAGCCTTTCGTTGTGCAGATGTATAGCCCAGAACTGGGAAAAACAGTTGGATGAAAGGTTCATATGGCGTGTGATTTGCTGCCCAGACCACATCGAGTACTTCGTCCAACTCTTGCTTTGTCTGAACCTCTCGGACGAGATAACGATCGTTCATGTCTGTCGCAAACTGCTCTTCGATACCAACCATAGCGACATCGGCACACTGAAGTAAGATGTCGAGTTACTGACCTGCCGTCTTGTGAAAGCAACAGCGGAGTCGGAGATACACAAAAGCACCAGGATTGGATGTTAGTAAATTGCCGTGTTTGGTATACCCACCCAAATAGGAAGGAGCTATTGTGGTTAAGGCTGCTACCCTAGCGCGCCTCGGCGCGACGAGCCAGCATTTGGCAACTCACCAGCAAACACCTGATAACCCCCTCATCTTCCAGCATTCTGGTTGCACACGTATCACCAATGCCATCTCGGTTGCTTTGCGACCTTCCTTGCTTCGCCCGGCGCTAAGACAGCCGCCCACTCGGCACTGATGACAAACAGCGAGGTTGAACGCGTTCTCATTCATCACTGGTCCGAGCTCCGGAGCGCAAAGATGGCTGGGCGTAATGCGCGTATACTGACCGACTGAGCCACATTGGCAGCAGGAAAGCGTGATACGGTTACACCGGAGATGCAACCTTCTTTTGCCGCAGATGCTGCTGCCTTCCTAACTCCGCTAGAGCATCATTGCTAGAGCATCATCACTACCAACATGGAACGACCACCCAAATACCAACCTGTGAGCGCAGATGAGGAGGAAGAAATCCGGAGACAGCTCGAGGAAGAGAAGGATGGCATTGCCTGGAACAACAACTCGACGGAGATCATTCCAACAAACACGCGCGCCTTTGTCGCTTTCATGTCACTGCTGCTGCTTTCTCTCTCAGCGAACGTGCTACTGGTGATGGACAATGCGAAACTGCGAATCTTGACGAACAGTGCTAGCAAGACGCTGTACAGCGGGCTAACGTTCGACACTCCTGTTGCTTATGAGCCGATTTCATCATTCTGGGATCCCAGCATTAGTGTTCAAGAGATGGATGCAGCTTGGGACGCCATCGACACCAATCCAATGGCAGTAGCGCTTCACGATGATTTCACCCGAAAAGCAGGACTACCTCCATCTGGTCGATTCCCATGGGACACGGAGCGCAGCCTGTACTATCTGAAAGGAATTCACGATCTGCATTGCGTGAAGTACATTCGTAAGGCCATTACGGTGAAGCACTATGGAGGCAATCAAACCTTCGATTTCCACCACATCAATCATTGCCTGAATGGTTTACGCCAAGACAGTGAGCTTTCTTCACGCCTGTTTCAGATCGCTGCTAACATTTCGTCTACAGTAATGTGCGCAGCGGACGACACTCCCATGCCAGCTCTGGCAGACCATATCGGCGACGGCCAAACCCGAAAATGCCGCGACTGGGACAAGATGACGAAATGGGCCACACAGCTGGATCGGCATGCTTGCTTCAAGCTGAATGATTATCGTGAGGCCACCAACACCCTTGAGCAGTTTGCATTTTGCCCTCCCGGGTCGCCTTACGAGCCAATCCAGCAAGCTTACTTTGATTATCATGGACACAAGGACCCATATGAGCGGAAAGATGGCGAGGAAGTGGTCATCTTCTAGGACCGCACGTGTGCCGGCTTCGGCGAGGCTTTTTCAACGTCGGAAACTTCGTGCAGCGCATCTCCAATGAAAGCGCAGTATACGCCCGCTTGCTCCGCCACGATAATCTAATCGCAATCTACGCCCATCTGCCTTTTGCTCATAGCCCCAAAGACTGCTGATCATACACCCAAACATAGCATCTGGTACACAGCATGTGTATGGAAGACACCGAATGTCTGTCACAGCCCCAAATATAACCCTCCATCGGAAGCAAGGTCAATTACTGGAGCCTACCAGATGCCAGGAAATGGAACGCTCACGCTACGGTGAGGCTCCGCCGCGCGTTAGATTCCTTTTCTCTTTGCTTCGGTGCTCATCAAGTATCTGAGGCATGGTCATGGATTGCTCATTGCGCCCCCAAAACCCGAATCAACGAGAATGCGCTTTAACAAGATCTCGGAATCTCAAGTCTCATGAGGCGCTACAACATGTCGGAACCGCGAGAAGATCAACTGCTCAGCCTCATCTGAGAAGTATATCAGGTTTCCTGAAAGACTTGCGATGGCTTTCCAGCATCCATAATAGCATCTCATCGACTCTCGTATTCAAGTCTGCAAAGGTATGTGGTGGGAAGATTGTTCAAGGGGTTTGCGTACATGAGGCTTGACCAGCAGCTTACAAGCTCAGCCACCATGCGCTCCACTCTGATGCTTCTTTCCATGCTGGCTTTAGTAAGCAGCATCGTCGCCGCACCCACGCCCTCGAAGTGGTGCGGCTGGAAGCCACACGACGAGAAGCCAGATACTGTCCCTGATCCAGCAAGAATCAACGAAAGAGCCGTGCCTAACGCAAAGACAACTATCAACCCCCCCAAGATGATCAACTGTTAGATGGTATGTCTGTTTCACTTCCTCGTTTGTCTTCCATGCTGATAGTCTGCAGGCCATCATCTGTTCCACAGCCTAGTCGAACCATCAATATATTAGACTACCTATGCACGCAATGTGCGGTTATCACTGCAATCTACTTCGCTTCCGATCACGTATTTTCGCACAGCACTTGCAGGTACTTTGTTTCTGCTACCGAACTGCATCCACCCCGTGATGACGTACAAGGTTAGGGCTTAAATGCTGGTCTGTCATAGAACACATCATCTGACAGCTCTGTGCTTTGACCACTGAATCTTGTCTCGCTTCTTGATTAGGCAGTACCTCCAGAGGTGCGTTGTCAAATGTTTCACGGTGGGTGGGAACCCACATCTGCCAATCTTACTCGACAGATGTTGTGCTACCGCGCTAGAAGTGAAGTGTTACAAGGTCGCACCCTCCCTTCGAGACCCTCAGCCAGACTGCAGGTTTGTTACTGATGGCGCAATGCTGATCCGTCTCAGCTGAGACAAACTTACGGGTCACCGTCGAAGCGATGCTGTCGTTCGGCTGCGTTGCTGCCGAACCAACTCATTGTACTTACATTGTCAGCCAACAAGATCCGAGCCACAACTAAGCCCACACTAGTAACACAAATATGACCACAAGTGGAAGCATCGCCGTTGATCGACTTTGGTCGGAAGACCTTGCATCGTTCACTGCACAACCGCGTACAACGGCATCCCCCGACTTCGAGCTCGTCTACCCCTCCACTCAGCTTGTGATGTTACGAAGCGCGTATTTGACTTGTCCGTCAAATCAGGGCGGATAAGGATACTGTTGTTTGTTTCTCAGGCGGTCTGCCTGGCGAAACCTTACATTTCTCAAGCGATGCGCCTGAAGTTGGCCGCAGACGCCTCCATCTACAACGCTTCCTGCACTGGTCATTTCGACATTCGAGTTCTGGCGCTTCATCCACATTTTCCGCGGCGTTTGCAGGCGAACTGTCGACAAACGATGCGATGACTGCCGTGTTTGTTTCCTCCCATCATCCCATTCCGCGGGCGCCTGGGTCTAGGGATGATTTGGGCCCGTTTTTGAATGTTGTCACCTGGATTCTACTTATTACTTCGGCGCTGGCGGTATTTACTAGGCTAATCACCAAGTGTGCGCTGAGGCGGACTCGAGTTGATATCGATGATGGTTTTGTTGTTCTAGCTTTAGTAAGAATGATTCACTACGCTGTTGCATACCCCAGACTGACGATCTGCGCCTAGATTACCAGCATTGGGTCAGGGGCTTCTGTTAGCATCCAAGTCACTAACGGCTTGGGCCGCGAATATTCAACTCTGAGCGAGAGAGAGATTGAGGTCTACCTGCAGGTGCGTTCAGTGTTGTCGCTCGTTCTCCAATGGAATTCTCACCTTCGCTTAAGGCCGAATATACAAACAAGATCCTGTACATTGCGACTTTAGCTCTGGCGAAGCTGTCCATCATATCTTTACTTATCAACATCACCGCATCTGAGCGGCATCGCCATTTGGGCTTTGGACTAACCGGCTTCATTGCGCTTTGGGGTGTCGTGTCAGTCCTCGTCACGTCGTTCCAATGTGGGAGCACGTATCCATGGCGTACAGGCAATCTGGAGCGCGACTGCGTTGACTTCGTATGTTTGAACGATGCTCGTGCTGTTTGTTACCTTACTGACGTACAAATCAGATTGCCTTCTGGCAGGGCATGGGAGTCATCAACATGTTGACTGATCTGGCGCTGATTCTGTTTCCTGTTCATATCATCGTTACGCTGCAGATGAGTATGGCGAAAAAGGTGGCCATATTGACCTTTTTCAGTGCGCGATCGCTGTATGATAGATTCTTCCCTTCTCAATCATCACTGCTAACAGACCATAGAGACATCATTGCGACCGCTGTGCAGATGGCTTACATCAGTGGATTCTCCTCTTCTGACCCGACTCGAGGTCTCTGGAAGTGGACGCTCATGACACAGATTATTGAGTGTATCACCATTATCACATCCTGCGTTCCCTACCTTCGTCCACTCCTCGAGTCTATTCCCTCAGGTCTATACGGATCCGACGAAATGCGTCGCAAAAACACACCTTCCGAACTGGGCTATTCGCGCAGAAAGGGTGGGTCATATCAGCTCAGCAGCACGGACTCAAAGACCGATGCTACGAGCCCACGAAGCAGACCACAGAGTAGAAAGAGCCGGAATGATAGTGGCATGAAGCGATTCCTGCCTATGCTTTCGCAGGACAGAACAACCCATTCCAATTCAGCGTCTGGTGTACCGGGCGGTCCTCGCAGAACGGATGGACGAATAGACGTCGAAATAACGGCTATGCGTATCAAGTCCGAAAAGGACAAGAAGTGGGAGACAGACAGTATAGGGAGTGATTCCAAGATCTTGAAGACCACAGCTATCACTGCCGAGTGGGAGGAGGCCCAACGACAGAGCAGAGAGGCTTCGATCGATGAGATCAAAGTCTTGAGGTAATTAGCTTACATTCTTTGATCAATTCATCGATTTCTTATTGACAACGACCCTTGGTATACCCTTGTGTACGCTTCGTCCTCCACAAGTGACGTCCAGCCTGCTTCGAAGCATGTGTAGCCGTAGCAGTGTGATCTGGAGGTTGTGCAATCAGTCTGAAGCACCACACATTACTTCCGTGCCAATAAGTCCGCCTCAAGTCCCTTAATTTGATCTGGAATGCTATTGTCTCGGTCCAAAGGCCGCGGGCACCAAAGCCTTCGTCGAGGATCGTGATTCGAACTGCCTCATCTAGTCTAGCTATGGCAGTGACAGGTACACGGTAGATGATCGTTGTGGGGCAGCTGCGCGTATGAAGACAGCGCTTGCTGCTGTCCAAGCCTTGTGCACTGCTTGGGCATTGTATCTCGTGCGATGTGCGAGATAGGGGTCTCGGAAGCGACACGGAGAAGTTGACGCCCTCAAGCCATTGGCTGCACGCATCCAGATGCAAGCAAACGACCGGGCATGCCTTCAAACTTTGCTGTACACGCGATTGATGTCTGCGCAGGTAGCCGAGTGCTGTGGTGCTCGCAAGTGACGCTGCAACGTGCAGGTGGCGATGCACACGGAGAATTGGCGGCCAACCGAGAACCGGTCAGCGACCGAGTTTCTTTAATTCCTACAGCCTTGCGCTGACACTTCGTATCGGTCTACAATGATTCGAGGTACGGAAGCCTCTGTTCCCTCGTCCCAAGAGTTGCCATGAGAAGCCGTTGGCAATGTAGGTGCAGCCAAAAAGAGTCGAGTGATGCAGAAAGCCCACGTGGTGCCGGATGACTAAACACATCAATAGCGTCCCACAAGGTCGCACCATCCCTTCATTCTCCTCCCCAACCACCTCGTTTACCAGGATATCGCCCTGGCTCGTCCTACAACCCGTCTGCGGGGAGCCTACAGGTCTAATCAAACGGGACTGGCAGCCGTTTCTGTTGCCACTTAATCCATGCCTTCATCTCCATCAGCATGCCGCCTGTCCAACAACGCTATGCTGTCGCTCAGTTCCGTACGATGCAGATCTCACTATTGACAACCTGGGCCCCTTCCGTCATTCCGCCGTATCCACTGATGAAGCCGCCGCCCCTTCGCTCACATCGAGCGTGAGTGGTGAAGCCACTATTCGAATTGGGAGACGATGCAGCTCGGTTCAAGGTGCTGCCGAGCCTCCCCATGCATGGCCTTTGATTTCGAGATAGACGAAGAACGTAATCAAGCAGGAATAACAACCATGGCTGCCACCTGGGAAGACATGGGAGCAAGGGGCAACGCTCCGATGCATGCCACCGCTTTCTGCAGCTTCCACCGCCCAGCTGTGCAACCCAGTGATCGAATCAATGTTCAGCCTCGAGCAGCTCCTCCCAAACTACGAATGCGGTGCAATATGTCGAGATGCCGCCGTCACTGCAGCGAGCCTACACACGCTTCAGCTGCGCGGAGTGCTGTCTTAGCGGCTTGCCTTCTCAACGCTTGACTGCAGCGCCGAGCCATATCGCCTAGTCCTCATTGTCTACCGTTCTTGCCGGAACACATGGTTCACGTTACCTCCGAAGGGGATAAATATCAAGATTGACTTGCATTGCATGTGTCCCGTATCACGATCTTCCTTCCACGTACCGTTTTTCCTTTTCCAAACTGCTGGCCTGTTCCCTTTAGATTCGGCACGTCATTGCAACAGCGGTGCTGTTAACTGTACCTTGGGTCTTCAACGTACCAGTTGTTGTCGACTAACGGCTATTTGAGATGGAGAAGCAGATGGAGCTCCAGACGTTCGATAAGGATGTCATGATGCGACGTCGATTGGAGAAGGACTCGATCTCAGACTTCAAAGCCGGAAACAACCAGGACGACCGTGATCGATATGAGCTGGAACGAGTGGGTAAAAAGCAGGTGTTGAAGGTTAGCATCCACCTGCTACGCAACATCGCAGAGCTGACCGTGACAGCGCCGCTTCGGCCTGGTATCTATGACAGGTCTTTCCTGCGGTCTGATGTGTACATGGGAAAGTCTGCTTGTGTAAGATACTCGAATATTTGTGAATGGAGCATTTCTGACAGTTGAGCAGCATCTTCGCTACTGGCTTCCAAAAGTGAGTTGACACACCTCTAAACTCTCTCTAAAGACGTTACTAATCCAAGTAGTGGCGGGCCTGCCGGTCTCATCTATGGCTTCATACTCATCTGGCTCGGCAATTTCTCAGTCTTCATCTGCATTGGTGAGCTAGCAAGTGCCGTGCCCACTGCAGGAGGCCAGTATCATTGGGTGTCATTGCTAGCCCCAAAGTCGAACAAGCGGTTCTTCAGTTACATCACCGGTACTTCACACTCCCTCCTGAATCCCATCACGAGGTCTCTCGCTAATCCATTTGTAAAGGTTGGCTCACTGTCATCGGCTGGATCGCGGCTCTCACGTCAGTCTGCTTCTTCGTCTCCGATCTGGTCCTCCAGTTAGCCAGTCTGAACAACCCTGAGTCCTACGTACGAGAGAACTGGCACGCCACATTACTCTTGTGGGCTATTTTGATGCTGTGCGTCTTCATCAACGTGTTTGTCAGTGGAGCTTTGCCGACTATCGAAGTCATTGTTCTTATTGTCCACGTTCTGGGCTTCTTCGGTATCTTGGTACCGTTGGTGTATCTCACACCCGCTCATAACACTGCAAAGGATATCTTCACTACGTTTCACAACAAAGGGCAATGGCCAACTCAGGCACTGGCTTTCTTCGTTGGTCTCCAAGGAAATGCTCTTGCGTTCGTAGGAACCGACTCTGTTGTACATGTGGGTTAGTCCTCTCCTGACGTTCAAATCGCGTCTAATTTTTGTAGATGTCAGAAGAAGTCAGGAACGCCAGCAAGGATGTTCCCCGGTCGATGCTCATGAGTCTTGGAATCAATGGGACGCTCGCTGTTGGCTTGCTTCTCGCAGTTCTCTTCAGCGCGACCGATATTTCAGGCCTGCTTGAGGAGGTGTCTCCACTGTCTCCATTTATCCGCATCTTCCGCACCGCTGTAGGCTCCACAGCCGGTGCTACTATCATGGTTAGCATCATCATCGCCCTCGAGTTCTGTAGCGCCATGGGCTGCTTGGCTGCAGCATCACGCATGACATGGTCTTTCGCTCGTGACAGAGGTCTGCCTTTCTCCAACGCTCTCAGCATTGTAAGCACATACGTACCATTTGATGCACGGACATATCATTGATGGCTCACAGATCGACTCGAGGAGTACCATCCCTGTGGTCGCCATCCTCGTCGTAACAGTCTTCGCCGCTCTCCTCTCCTTGATTAACATCGGTAACAGCGCTGCCTTCAACGGTACGATCTCGCTCGTGCTCGAAGGCTTCTACCTCTCCTACCTCCTTGCCATCGGCTTGCTCTTCTGGCGCCGGGTGCGCGGCGATCTTGACGGCAATACTGAAGAGCTAGCCATCTTCCCCTCATCGGCGCAACACACGGACGCCTACGATCGCAGCCTAACCTGGGGACCCTGGCGTCTCAAGGGCGCGCTTGGTATCGCCAACAATGCGGTCGCGATCTGTTACCTACTGCTGATAATCTTCTTCAGCTTTTGGCCCACGCAGGTGAACCCTACCGCCGAGATGATGAACTGGGCGGTTGTGGTTACTGGTGGTGTCGCAACATTCTCGGTTGTGTACTATGTCATTTTCGCAAGAAAAAGCTACACTGGACCTATTGTGGAGGTTGACCCGCATACATTGTAAGGGACGGTCTCTGACATTTGAAGATGATATTAGAGTATACGAAAAGGTCAGCAGCTGGAGTTTAGGTTGCTTTTGGGGGATGTCTTGAACAGGGATTCCTTTACTTTGCATTGTAAGTCTACTGAGTAAAAAGGCGGTACAGTGTTTGCTTTTGACTTATGTTAGGCTGGACATATTTCTATGCAGTATAATAACGAATTCATGATCTAACGTAAAGTTGTGAGCGTTGCCGACTTTGTCATGAAAAGTGCCGAGATGAAGATGAATACTTAAATGCTTTCTTCAGTGTAGCAGATTGTCATCGAATGGAAAGGCATGCGTGCAAGTCAAGGCGTGGTGTTGAGACAACTTCCAAGGTGCCAGGGATGACGGTCGCACGTGAACACCCACAGAGACGCGTCATGGGAGGCGCTGATTGATTGAACGTTCCTGACCGCGCAACGGCACCGACCCACCTCCACACCATGACCCTTTCCCTGCATACCTATTAATACATTTTGTAATATTTGCGCTTTGCCATTCTACAACTCAGGTCACCTTCGCAGCGTCAGCACCACTGATGCACCGCCAAACTTATTTGCTAGTGGAGCGTTGAGGACGCTCACAGCAGCATGGCCACCGTCTTCTCCTCCCTCGTACGCCCCGCGATACTACGAGGTCCTTCGACCGACACGCAAGAAGCGACTGGCTCTCCACCTTCATATCGCAAAGATGCTGCAGAGGAGACAGATCTTCGAAACCTCAATACCTCCCTGCAAGCCCTCACCGATATCTTCCCCAATGTGCAGCCCGAAGTTTTCCGCGAGATGCTGTCTTCCTTTAGCGAGGAAAGCAGGCTGCAGGTCATAACAGAAGCGCTACTGAAGCACGGAGACAAGTGGGTGCGTGGGCGCTACAGAATGCCTGCTGAGCAGGAAGAGCAGAGGGAAACAGCGCACAAGTACAGGTACCGCGAACGAGACACGGACAAGGACACGCGCGGCAAACCTTTGGTGCTTGGGGATACATTCCGTTCGAGGCAATACAAGGAGGCGGCGAAGCAGGCGCTCTACCAGGAGTTCAAAGGTCTGAGCCATTCGACCATTAGGGCGGTATTGGCTGAGTACAACTGGAGCTACACACAGGCACGGCCGACGCTGCTGAGTCTGTCGAGTAAGAGCTGGAGGTCCAGCATCACAAACTTCCTCATGCGCCGAAAAGCGCCATCTGCGAAGGACCACCCACTGGTGCTGTGGACAGCTGCAGACCCAAGAACAGGCCGCCGACGTACACCGCTACTCGTTAAGACCAAGGACGATGAGCTGAATCGAGAGCTCTACGAGAACCTCATAATGCCTGAGCTAGCCAGACAGCGGGACGAGCAACTACAACAAGACTTGGAGCTGGCGTGGAAGATGCACGAAGAGGAGGCCGAGCGAGAGGATGAGATGTACGACTGCGAATGTTGCTTCATGCCAAACACCCTGGAGCAGATGTCCACGTGCGATCTCGACGGCCACTACATATGCTTCCGCTGCATTCGACATGCTATCAACGCTGCGCTCTATGACCAAGGCTGGGCTCGGAACATCGACACGGAGCTCTGCACGCTCAGGTGCATAGCGCCCATAGTAGACGGAGACTGTACGGGATGTATACCGCTCACCTTCGTTCGCCGTGCGCTACTGGAAGAGAAGGACGGCAACGACAATGTCAAGAAGCTCGATGAGCGCTTCAACAACGAGGCACTCATCAAGTCCCAGCTGCCTCTAGCCCGATGCCCTTTTTGTTCCTACGCCGAGCTCGACGACCTCGCCCTGCCGGATGCTAACCTCCTCGCAAAGCTACGCCTCCGCCCGCGCCCTGTCATCCTTGCCTCTCTCGCATCGGTACCCCTTGTGGACCTGTTCTGCTTCAAAGCCACGCAACTCCTCGTCCTCACCGTCGTCCTCCTCTACGCCATCCTGGTCACCCTCCTCCCTATCCCGCTCCCCTCCCCGCTTGCATCCGCCCTACGCCGAATCCACCTCAAACGGCGCGGTCTCCGCTTCCAATGCCTCTCCCCGCACTGCTCTCGAGCCTCCTGCCTCTCCTGCGCCGCCCCCTGGCACGACCCACACACCTGCTTCTCTAGCGCGCTGACCTCGCTGCGCCTTACACTCGAGCGCGCAACCACCGACGCCGTGAAACGCACCTGTCCGCAGTGCAATCTGGGCTTCGTCAAGAGCGAGGGGTGTAATAAGTTGGTGTGCCTTTGTGGATATAGCATGTGCTATGTCTGTCGCCAGGGGCTCGCGGAACAGGGATATCATCATTTTTGTCAGCATTTTCGGGAGCGGCCGGGCGAGAAGTGTCAGGAGTGTGAGAAGTGTGATCTATACAGGGTGGAGGATGAGGAGAGGGTTGTTAAGCGCGCCAGGGAGAGCGCGGAGAAGGACTGGTGGGACGCTCAGGGTGATGGCGCGAAGAAGGGACTGAAGATGGAGGTCGTGAAAGGGACAGGGAAGGGTGTACTTTCAGCCGGGCGGAAGGGTTGGGGAGCTTGGGTTGGGAATGTGTTGGAGACGTATCTGGTGTAGAGGGAAGACTTGCATTTCTGGCGTTCACGAGGCATGAAGAGGACAAGATACCCGGTGTTGATATATTACACACTACTCACATCTACTAGGTTATAATCATATTTCAAAGTTCAACTTGGAAAATCCTGGAACTAGTCGCGCAACGATCGCAGTTGCCAACTGCATCATCTCGCAAGCCGCTGCATCGCCTGCTTGCTTTACTTGTACATTTCAGTTTAACAATCGGCATCTACGGCGGCCTCCGATCCCGAATCTGTATGGCAGAGCCTGGAGGTCTTCAGCGCATTCTCAGGGGTCACGAGCTTGCACAAAAGCACATGCGACAGGCCCGTCTCTTGCTCCTGAAGTATAAATGCTCGATATGCCCGTAACTCAATTTTTCTTTACTACCTTCTCTGCCTTTCGAGAGACATTGAGACCTGGACTATGTTCGAATACTTTGACATGTGGGCTGTGTTGTCCCTCAAAACCGGTTACGAATGCCTGTACGTTTGTACTGCTCCTTCCAAAACTAAAGGTCCATCAGAACATATTCTTCACGGCACCACAAGCCAGACGGTGTATGGTGCATGGTTAATTCTGACTTGTCTGTGGTATGCAGATGTCTATTATCAACCCATTCTTTCAAGTTACAAAAGCTGCCCGAAACCAACCGTGTCCCATTTGTCGAAGGAGAAAGGCGTTCGGAACATGTGGCTTGCTCCGTCTTGTAGGTCATCCAAAGCCGTGTGCATGTGTTTATGTTGGAGTCGAAGTCAGCGCTTTGCTCCAGAGCCAATATAGAGAGCATCTCCTCCTGTCTTTCTCACAGGACTGAAACTTTACTGACGTCCTGCAACATCCAAAACAACTGGCTGACCGACGTGTGTCGCGCGGCTGGGTTTTGCGTGATTCACAAGAGGTCGTCCGTTGTTCTTTGGACAACGGACATCAAGTACATGAGCGTTGAAATATGAACTTTTTGCATTATTGTCATTAAGGAAACTCCCAGCCATGCATGGTCAGTCATGTCACCTAAAACTTCTCGCCCTCGAGAATAGGCCTCGCCTCCTCACTCTTCCACCACGAAACACCCTCCTTACCAGGATACGAGAACTTATCCATACTCTCCGGCTTCATCTCCACACTGTACCCTGGCTCCGTCGGCGTGACATAGTACCCGTTCTCGATCCTCGAGGGGTTAAAGAAGTGTTCATGGAGATGGTCGACGTATTCCAACACGCTCTTCTTGCCGGACACGACCACGTAGTCGATTGTGCTCAGATGCTGTGTGTACTCGGGCAGACCGACACCGCCGGAGTGCGGGACAATGGGGACGCCGAATTTCGCGGCCATGAGCAGCACGGCGATGACTTCGTTGACGCCGCCGAGCCGACAGGCGTCGATTTGGCAGATGTCGATGGCCCCGGATTGCAGGAATTGCTTGAACATGACCCGGTTTTGGCACATTTCGCCGGTCGCGACGCCGATGCCGTAGGGCTTGAGGGCTTCGCGGATGGCCTTGTGGCCGAGGACTGGATATGTGTTAGTCGACAAGTCTAGTTTGTGAAAGGGAATGTACGAGGGAGGGGAAGGCAGGGGAAAAGATGGGAACAACAAGACGTACCGTCGTCAGGGCTGGTAGGCTCCTCGATGAACCACGGCTTGAACTCCTTGAGCTGCTTCATGTACTCGATAGCCTCAGGCACGCTCCAGACCTGGTTCGCGTCGACCATAAGCACATTGCCCTTGTCGAAGCCGATGATCTCGCGCGCAATGCTCAGACGGTGCTTGTCCTGCGCGACATCGCTGCCGACCTTGAGCTTGAAGTGGCGGTACCCTTTGCTCAGCGTCTCCTGCAGGAGCGCCTTCATCTTGTCCTCGCCGTAGCCGAGCCAGCCGGCTGATGTGGTGTAAGCAGGAACAGCCTGGGAGTCGAGGGCTTCCTGGAGACGCTCTTTCTTGCCCTGCTCGGACTTGGTGAGGATCTCGAGTGCTTCTTCGGGTGTGATGGCGTCGGTGATGTAGCGGAAGTCGATCAGGTCGACGATCTGCTGGGGGGTCATGTCTGCGACGATGCGCCAGACGGGCTTTCCGAGCGTCTTGGCCCAGAGATCCCAGATGGCGTTGACGACGGCACCGAGGGCGAGGTGGATGACGCCCTTCTCGGGACCAATCCAGCGGAGTTGTGAGTCGTTGACGAGATGGCGCCATGTCTTGCCCCAATTCTCGACAAGGGACTCGAGTGTTCGGCCCTTGACGCGGTCGGCAAGGTGGGCAATGGCGGAGCAGACGATCTCGTTACCACGGCCAATTGTGAAAGTCTGGAGAAGTCAGTACAGTTTCTATTTCGTGGCGTTCCAAAACGCTGATCTGGGACACGAGCAGTCGTTCCCTAGCTTTGGACTGTGTTGAATGTCATGTTGGAGCAAGCCGGAAGGATTGCAACTTCAGTCGTCTCTCCATCAAGAACAGAAAACCACCAGGATATAATTTGGAATGCTCAACTTACCATACCGTGTCCAGAGAACTCTGAATCTGTGCTCAGGATGCAGTAAGCCGAGGAGTAATCACCAGCTGCGTTCATGGCATCAGAGCCAGTCTTATCGAGGGATGTCTGCAAAACGTTGTCAGATCACGAACGTCAAGCTCAAGAGCAATCTCTACATACCGGGAATCGAACATCCCTGGTCTCAACACCTGTGATAGTAACCATTGTGAGGTTTGTGGTTGTAGTCGTGCTCGTTTTGGTCGTTCCGATGATTCGGAATGAGTAGTTCAGTGCCCCGCGGCAATTCAAGCAATATTCAGAAGCCTGAGGTCAAGATTTAGGGTATCAAAAGCTGAAGCAGCAGCAAAAGAAATCAGGAGAGTAAAGTATAATGTCAATTAGCAAATACCGCGGCGTTCCATCGCTTTATACAATCTGGCAACGCGTCCGACTGCTTTCCACTCCAGGCCACTAACCCCCACATTAGCTCAGATTAGCTGGGGTTCTGGAAAAGAGATCCATGAAAACCCCACCAAGCGCGCTCTCATTCGTGGAGAAATTGGCACCGCAGCCACAGGCAAGCGCGAGCAAGCGGGCTGGTGAGTCCCCGATTTTGAGCCGCGTGAGCGTTTTATTCGGCATCTAGTTGAAGGGCATGGCTCACGTGAATCTGCCTGCCGTCTAGAGCCGGGGGGAAACGTCCAAATTCCGCATGGGGTAATTGGGTGATAGGATAATTGAGGCTCTGAAAGCTTCGACTGTTGGCAAGAAGCTTGGTTTTGCTGCGGCAGACGTGCTGAGTATGGGTGGAATAAGAGCTTATGGAACGCAATGTAAATGGCAAGGAGCATCGCGAGAGGATTGCATGCTCATCAGATCTGATTGTTGGGTTTACTGTGCCGTGGAATATCTACGGCCGTGGAAGAATATGGAGAAATGTTTGGAAAGCTGATGCTTGAAACTCCACGCTAACTAGTGTACTTACCTCTTTGAGCCCCGGCATGGATGCTAAAAGCGCGCGCGTGCTTGGATGACCATGGTAGACACCTGTAGGAGAGTTTGAGACACGGCGCGTGTGATTGGCGGGGCTGCAATGCGTTCTCAATGCGTGTTAGCACTGCTGTATGGAGACGATTAACACACCTGGTGAATGCTCCATTGCTCCAACCTCCGCCCACTACATACTATTCTTTGGCGTGGTGCAAGATCCGAAGATGCTACAGCACATTAATATTACCACTTATGGTGTATCCACGTGCTCACTTATTTGATGCCCCTCTTCTCGGTCTCACTGTAGTAGATGACCATACGCCAGAGCTTCTTGACGAGAGATTCGGCTTCGTCGTCGAGAGCCTACAGATGTATTAGTAACGGATCTAGAGAGCGCAGCATGGTATGGGGCACTTACGACTTCGAGGTTTTCGACCAACGCCTGCGGACTTCCCCTACCCTTCAAGTGCTCAACGATTGCATCAACCAACATCTCCTCTTGCAGACCCATAAGCTCCAGAACCTTGTTCGCGGCCCAGTCCTTGATGTCTTTATCAATGTTCTTCTCGGGCAAATGCTCCCAAGAAATGGGCCACTTCCATAGACCTTCTTTGTCATTGGGAATATCTCTGGCGAGCTGTCGCTGCGCATCCTCAACTTCCTCTTGCGTGAGGTTGGCGCGTACGGCAGCGTCAAAGTTGATGGGAATGAGGGCACGTTTACGACCGCCGGTTTGGTCTGTGACTTCTTCGTCTTCGAGAAGATTTTCGACGTCGGCGGCGGTGCGTCGGGGCGCAGCAGCGGTCTCGAGCTTCTTGGCTGCGGCACCAAGGGAGATCTTGAAGTGCTGGGGTTCGCGGTGCTCGCGTGTGCGTTCGATTTCGTCGGCTTGCTGATCGAGGAAAGCATCGGCCTGGCCACGTGCGTGATCCCTCTGCTTCTGCTGAGAGGCCAACTCGCGCTGCTCCTGGGCACGATCCACAGCGTCTTCCTTCGCCTCTCGCTCGCGGATCTTCTCACGCTCACGCATGTACTCGCCGCGGTCGCGGTAGTACAGATGGCGCCGTGATGATGCTTCCTGATCGTCATCGAACTCCTTGAGCTGCTTAGCCTGTGCGTCTCTGGCAGCCTGCTGCTCAGCTTCCTGGTTTTTCATGCGATCGCTTGTGCGCTCCAGAGAGGAAACGCTTCTGCTCTCGTGCTTGAGCCACTTAGAGAGCTGCCTCTGATACTCATTGTCCAGCTCCTCATCCCGCTTCTTCTTGCGCCGGCGCTCGATTTCCGAGTCGCTAGCCGAGTCATCGTCATCCTCGCGGCTGAAGTAAGTACCATTGGCTAAGGATCCACCGTTCGTGAAGGCAACTCCGCCTTGGTAGTCCTTGGGGAACTGAGAGCCCCGTGGTCCGCTTGGAGCGCCCTGAACACCTCGGTCTGCCTTTGGCCCAATTGGAACACCATTAGCACCGCCAGGACCTGTAGGCGCAGAAGCTGGTGGTGAGCGTCTACCACTACGGCGACGCTCGGCCTCTTCCAACTCCTCTTCTCTTCGAAGTCGCTCGCGGTCGCGCTGGTTCGATCGATCACGGAAGGCGGCAATCTCGGCTGCAACTATCTCACGCATGTCCGCAGGGATATCCGCAAGCTCGTCTTCGGCGTTGGTGAGGTTGACGAAAGCGACCTCAACGCCATCTCCGTCTTGCGCCGGTACATCCTGCATCATAACGTCGCCGCCGTAGTCCATCTGCGGCATATTTGGCGGGTTGAACAAGCTCGCAAGCACTCCTGATAACGCCTCTTTTGCGCTATCGAGTCTGAACTGAACTGTGGCTTCGTCTTCGTTGCGTGTCTTGCTCCATTCTTCTGCATACTTGATGGACGCATCATCCACCATAACGTGCAGCTGACTTGTCTCCACCTCTTCGTCATCCTCCTTCTTTTCCTGACCAGGCTTCTGTCGCTTTGTAGGGACCTTGACCTCCTTGAAGATCTCAGCTGCTGTTTCCAGACTCTGCGCATCCGCGAATTCGGCAAAACCAAACGTTTGGGGTTTGTTGTTGGCATCGGTCGCGCGTGTCCAGCGCACCAGCTTTCCAGCTGTCTCGAGAATGCGCTCCATTCCATCGTCTCCTCCTACGCCGTCGGGGATGTTGCCGACGAAGATAGTACGGGCAATCTCTTCGCGTGTCGGTGGTATGACTTGCTGGGGCCCGTCTCTGCGGTCGCCGTCTCGGTCCATGCCCAACCCACGTCGAGCAGGCATGGCTGCGCTCTCCTTGCGCCCGCCCACAGGGCTGTCGGCAGCTCCACCACGCCCTGACTGTGTTCCTAGGCGGATGACGGGCGCGTTGAAGTTGAAGTTGGGCATGTTCGCCGGGGGCTGCCAGTTTGAAGGGAGCGGTCGTGGGCCGCCGAGCTGTGGAGGGCCCTGTGTCTGCGCAACGCCTGGAGGAGCCACGCCGGGGGGTGCAGCACCTGGTGGTCCGCCTATAGATGTTTCAGTACAAGCATTGAGGATCATTGATCTCACATACCCATTCCAGGCGGCGCCATACCCGGTGGTGAGCCAGCATAACGCGGCGGGCCGCTGAATCCTGGTGCACCTGCAGGTGTTAGCTATACCCGAGTCGCCTCTTGCATTGTGCTTACCCGGATAGTTATACATGTTGTGAGTAGCTTTGGGTAAGCCTCGCGATCAAAGAAAAGCAAAAAGCACACGACAAGTCAATGTTGTCGCGTGGTGTTGCAAGAGGGTCGAAGCCTAAGCTGTCATGTCTTTTCGACATGCAAGGCGCATGGGCCACCGACGCTAGGGAAATGTCGAAGGGAACATCTTCAATCCACCATTCGACCACCAGCGCCGCGCCGACGCCCAATTGCGACCTTCACCACTCCTCGACCGTCACTGCAACTCACATGAGATAAGACTACACGACTATCTCGCTCACAATGGCCTCCCGCGCCTTCGGCGAGCTTCTGCTCCGCCCATCCACTTTCACTCGCATCGCACCTCCCACACGCTTCGCCCCGACATGGACAGCACAGCGCTGCATCACCGACTCAGCCTCCAAGCCCGCCGCCCAGCCTGCGCGCCAGGAAGGCCCCAAGACAGCAACCACACCTGAAGTCGCCGCGCGCTCCCCTCAGGACGCAAATGCAGCCATCGACAACCTGTTCTCCAGCGATGCCTCTACCAACAACACACCACAAGAATCCCTCATAGACCGCGCCTTCGGCTCCAACTTTAGCAAGCCCACTGGTCGTGGTCGTCCCGCCCGCCGCCCCAACATGGACGTTGGCGCTATGAATATGGATGGGCTGATTGCCCCGACATACCAGAACAAGCCCACCTCCACTGTTAACCTTGCGAACCAGCAAGCCGAGACCTTCGCAAACTACCCACGCCTGAACCCCACATATGGACGGTCAGTGGACCTGGATGCGAGCCGCGGAAGGGATATTGTGCGTGGCATTGGTATGCTGGGCAGCTTGATGGCGAGGAATAAGGTCAAGAGCGACTTCAACAAGCAGAGGTTCCATGAAAGAGGGGGGCTGAAGAGGAAGAGGCTGAATAGTGAGAGGTGGAGGGCGAGGTTCAAGCAGGGGTTCAGGGATGTTACGGGGCGGGTTATGGAGTTGACGAGGAAGGGGTGGTAGATTGATATATTGGGGATGATCATTGTCGAAAGTGTAAGATTGCGCGGTGCTGCATTTACTGGTAAAATCTGTAACATATGGCAAGACCTGGGCTTTGAACAGTGGACCATAGCATTGCTCTGTACAAACAAGTTGGAACTTCAAAGCATATTGCAATGCACATCTTATTCATAATCATCGTGGACTTAATCTGTTTCATTTTTACGGCTGCGCACCACAACATGCTCCACTTTACAGCTCCTCAGTCTTTCTTCCCCAGTCCACTCCCTCCATATCCATACCCTCCCAACCCATACCCACTCCCATTCCTGTTCAACCCTCCATTCGGCATCGGCAGCCCATACCCACTACCCCCGCCTCCCATCCCACCACCCATTCCAAATCGACTGCCTCCATTCATCTTGTCCCTCGCATACAACCTGAGCCTCCGCGGAAGTTCAACACCGCGAAAGTACGCAATGCAAATAGCAGCGCTCGCACCCGCAGAGAGCAGACAGTAAAGGAAAGTCGACTTATATATATGCCCACCATACCCAGACCAGCCAGGCGGGAGCGTAGTACTCGGATACCACCTAACGCTAAAGCTCAGCGGCAGAGGGTCACCAATGGTGATCTTAGTATTCCTAGTATGACTCGCAATACTATACGCCGTGGCCGCATCGATCGTGCCGGGACTGAGTTTGCGATCCGCAGCGTGGATCAGCAGATTCAAGCTGTGCCCGACGTGCAAATGGCTGAGCTGCAGCGTGCCTGCCAACCCGACTACCAGCGGCGTATACAGCATGCTCTGGCTGCCGAGCGCGCCTTCCTGTGTCGTCTCGTCGGACACGCGGTACTGCTGCTCGAGCACGCTGGGCGGTAGGGGCTTGGATGGGATGCGGCAAGTGAGCGGTGCGTCGTTGTGGATGTAGAACTCGAGGAGGTGGAAGAACTCGTCGGTTACGAAGTCGATGGTGCAATTGATTTCCTTTTCCACCCCGAAGAAGAGTTCGAGCGGCCGGCCGGTTTCGTTGCAGCTTGGGAAGGGGATGTATTGGAGTTGCCCAGAGGCGTCGGTTATGTGTTCGCCAGTCTCGCTGGAGGGAGGTTAGGATTGCAATTGGGTTGTCAGACATGTCGACCTTACATTGTGCGGTTCAGACAGCTGACGGGAATTGGCTCGCCAGGGTTGTAGCCGCGTGCTTCTTGGAGCGTCTTCAAGGGCTCTTGACCGCTCACCGCGCTGGCGAGGGACGTCCAAAAGGCACAGAGGGCCAGGACAGGAAGCCAGATGCTCCTCGACGCCATGATATTATTCAGTTTGAACGACCGAGACAACAGAGAATTGATGTTGGAAGTAAATCACCACAGCGCCAGCATTGCGTGGTTGGGTGTGCTAGGTGTTCGTTTCATCTGTCAACTTGCACATGTTCAAGTCAATTTGATGGTCAAAGCTCAAGCACTTCCGCCTGCAACTCCGCATCACTCGATTCGAAGCACCATACTAAACACATAACTTGATCATTCGCTCGTTGAATCACATTAGACTATCGGACTCGCTAGACACTTTTGTTCTAATCATGTACTCATAACCGTGCAGCCATCGTCGCCCTCAATCCTGAATCTCTACAACTGAGACTTCTTCTTGAAGGCGTTGATGAGACCGCTTGTGCTGGCATCGTGCGAGTCGGACTCCTTGCTGTCATCGAGCTCAGCCTGGATCTTCTTGGCCAGGACCTTGCCGAGCTCGACACCCCACTGGTCGAAGCTGTTGATGTTCCAGATAGCACCCTCGGTGAAGGTGAGGTGCTCGTAGTAGACGATCAGAGCACCAAGAGTGGCAGGTGTGATCTTGTCAGCCAAGATGGAGGTGGTGGGGCGGTTGCCCAAGAAGGTCTTGTGCGAGACAAGATTGTCGGGAGCACCCTCAGCCTTGACCTGGTCGGGGGTCTTGCCGACCATAAGAGCCTCAGCCTGAGCGAAGAAGTTCGAAGCCAACATCTTCTGGTGCTTGTTGTTCTGGACGGGGTTGTGGCTCTGAGCAGCCAGGATGAAGTCGGTGGGGATGAGCTTGGTGCCCTGGTGGAGCAGCTGGTAGAAGGAGTGCTGGGCGTTGGTCGCGGGCTCACCGAACAGGATGGGTCCAGTGGTGTACTTGACGTAATCACCGCTGCGGGTGATAGCCTTACCATTGGACTCCATGGACAGCTGTTGGAGGTAGGCCGGGAACCTGTGGAGGTACTGGTCGAAGCTGCTGAATGTTAGATTTGGTCCCACAAGCATTCAAGTGCGACTTACGGAGAGACAAGGTGAGTCTGAGCGCCGAAGAAGTCAGAGTACCAGACACTCAGCAGACCACCGAGAACGGGGATGTTCTTCTCAAGAGGAGTCTCCCTGAAGTGCTTGTCCATGGCGTGGGCACCCTCAAGGAACTTGTGGAAGTTGTCGTAGCCAATGTACAGAGCAACGCTTGTACCGATGGCGGACCAGACACTGTAGCGTCCACCAACCCAGTCGGAGAAACCGAACATGTTCTTCTTGTCAATGCCGAACTTGGTGACCTCCTCCTCGTTGGTGGAGAGTGCGACGAAGTGCTTGGCAATGTCGGCCTCCTTTGCCTCTTCCAAGAACCATGACTTAGCGGTGTTCGCGTTTGTGGTTGTCTCGGCTGTGGTGAAGGTCTTAGAAGCAACAAGGAAGAGGGTAGTCTCGCGGTTGGAGTCCTTCAGTGCCTCAGCAATGTGAGTTCCGTCGATGTTGGAAACGAAGTGGGTCTTGAGGCTGCGGTCGGCGTAAGGCTTGAGGGCCTCAGTGACCATAACAGGGCCGCTAGAAGTTGTCAGTACCTGGCTCAAGAATCTAAACTCCTGCTGTCACTCACAGATCGGAGCCACCAATACCAATGTTGATGATGGTGTCAATCTTCTTGCCTGTGTAACCCTTCCACTCGCCGCTGCGAACCTGCTCGGTGAATTCCTTGATGTGCTCAAGGACCTCGTTGACGCCCTCGACGACGCTCTTGCCGTCAACCTCCATCTTCTCGTTGGAGGTGTTGCGCAGAGCAACGTGGTAGACTGCGCGGTCCTCAGTGAAGTTGATTTTCTTACCCGCGAACATATCATCGCGGAGCTGTTCGAGGCCGGCCTCCTTGGCGAGCTCAACAAGGAGCTTCACAGTCTCCTCAGTGATGAAGTTCTTCGAGAAGTCGAAGAGGATCTCGGAGTTCTCGGCATCGTTCTTGAAGGTGTGGCTGAACTTCTCAAAACGCTGCAAGACTGTTAGTAAACATCAGTGCATTGCTCGATTGCGGTTTACCTTGGGATCCTTTTGGAAGTACTCCTTCAGGACGATGTCCTTTCCGAGCTTCTGGTGGTGGTCCTGGAGGGACGACCAGGCGTTCAGGTCAGACGCTTGCGAGAAGCCAGGCATGTTGTGTTACGGAACTGGCGGGGTCAACAAAGCAATGCGCTGAATGGCAATAGTGACATACAATCGAAGTTTGGGGTATCGAAAAGGGAAATGCAAAGTCAATTGAGCTGAGGAAAGTGTCAGAAGTGTTGGGTGAAGGTGACAGAAGACGATCGATGGCGTGTTGAGGTAACTGCATCTTGGAGCTCTCGGCCGCGCCTTCCACAGCCCCCACTACAGCCCCGCTATACTCGCAGATACGTCACAGCTTTTGCAGGTGGTCAATCGACCGCGTGAACAGCAAACCCTTCTCCGGTTGGTTAGTAAAGCAGCATACAAATGCTCACTAATTGACAGGTACAGCCGCGCTACCGTTTCGCTGGGCTGCCAGTTTCAGAATCGCTGCTGTAGTCTAGACTTTCCAGAGTGGGATATCATCTTGCATTGCCTATCTGGGCGTGTTCCAAGCACAAAATGCTGCCCCCCATACGCCGATGCCGTTGCAGAACCAAAATAGCCAAAAGCGCTGAGAGTTCCCACCAATCACACCCATCTATGTATGCTTCAAAACCCGACAACAACAGTTCCAAAGGTTGTGTTGGCGGCGGTCCGATCGCCGAAGTGGCCGGCTATTGGCCGAGCTGAGCTCAGTCACCATTTTTCCAGGCCGGGGTGACCTTATTTCCTATCCGCAACTCCCTCAAAAGATGGGTCCTTCACCGAACCGCCAGCATCTCCGAGGCCAGCAACCGGCCGGTTGTATGACCAGCCCGCAAACTGATCTTGCATGGTCTGAGAGAGCATGGGTCCGTCAACATACGAATCTGTCGGCGCTTCTGAAGTGAATTCACGGTCAAAGTTGGCGGTATCCTTAGCATCAGCCTGCACTATTGTCAGCAAGAGTAAAGTTATATATTTCACAATGTGCACATACCACGTTGGGCTTGAAGCTGGGCTCGTACTTCCTCTCCAAAAGCTTACGCCAGTCAATGCTGTGGAAGAAGTAGTGCGCCTTGATCTCAGCCGCGCCCTTGGCTCCCAGACGCTTCTCTGCGTTGCGGTCGAGCAGACGAGTGAGGAGGTCGCGTGCAGCCGGGGGAACGATCTCAGGCCCAGGGAAGTGCAGCGGCTCGGTGAGAATCTTGCGGTACATATCGTTGGTGTTCTCGTCGTAGAACGGCGGGAGACCAGTCAACATCTCGTAGAGAAGGACACCCAGTGTCCACCAATCTACCGACTTCGTGTAGCCACCACCGGTGAGAAGCTCGGGAGCAAGATATTCGGGCGTACCACAGAATGCTAAAACGGTGTCAGTGAATGTTGAAACGTAGTGAGAGTTCAAGAAACTCACTGTTTGTGCGGTCCTCGTCCTTCATGTCCAGCTTGCACAGACCGAAATCGCACAGCGCAATGTGACCTGTGTAATCAAGCAGAATATTCTCTGGCTTCAAGTCACGGTAAATGACATTGAAACCGTGTAGGCACTCCAAGGCGCAAAGTAGTTCAGCGGCGTAGAATCGCGCACGGTTGATGTCGAATCTTTGCTCCTTCTGCAGGTGGTGGAAAAGCTCGCCACCGTTGACGAAGGCCAATACAAAGTACAGCTTCTCTGGGGACTGGAAAGAGAATTTCAATGGTACAATGAAAGGGTTGTTGATCTGGGCCAGTACTGATCGTTCGGCGAGGGTGTGTGCGACTTCGGAACGAGAGATGATGTGGGCTTTGCGGATGGTCTTCAAGGCGTAGATTCGGTGTGTGTCCTTCTTCCTGTGTGGTGTGAGCGTTGACTTGCAACCTTGAGATGGTCTTTACGTACTGCACTTGCATGACCTTTCCAAAACTTCCCTTTCCAACAACCTTGAGGAGCTCGAAATCGTCAATAGAAAGGCGGTCTTGTCGCACTTCGACAAAGTTCACGCCAACCTTCATCTGACCAGTACCGAACTGCACACTGATCCAGTCAGCTCCCGCCTGACCAGCTGCTGTGTTCTCGCCCTTCTTGTCCTGTCCGTCGCGCTGCTCCTCGAATCGGGGGTTGATTTTCAAAGTTCCAATGAAGATGTCCTCGTTTCGGCCAGCGTTGGGAGGAGCGGTGGGGTTGCGAATGTAAAGGGAAACGTTGAGATCAGTCATGCGAGAAACATCGAATTTGTACTGTGTGTTGCCGCCAGCCCACAATGGGTTCTCTGGTGTACCGGAGACGGCATTGATGAAAACTTGCTGCTTGTCGAAATCGACCAGGGCATACGGCAGATGCTTCGAAGAGTATCGACCGTGGATAGTGGGTGCTGCGTTGATGCTACCAGCAGCAGACTGTGGGCGGCCCTGACCCGTGTACGAGCCAGCAACGGGGTTCCTCGACGACCCCGGTCGCATGGATCCCGCTACGGAGAAGCCACCGCCAGTCGAAAGCGAACCCTGGTGGTGTGAACCGCCGCTGAAGGCCTGCTCGGCGCCCGGCGGGAGGGAGAAGGCCTTGCCCTCATGGAGTGTGACTATCAGGATACCAGGTCGGAGGGGAGCTGGCGGCGGGGCTGCGTTCGCTTCTGAAGCAGCTGCGACTAATTAGCAGTGTCTCAGTGGGGGTCGTACAAAGACGCACCGATGCCGTTGGGGTCTCTGGGGTCCACGAGGGTCGCATTGCTGCCGGCGGAGCTGGTTGCGGCTTTCGGTGTCTGCTGGTCGACAATGGTCGATGTGGATGACGAGCGACTAAACGTGTTCGCGAGCGGCGCCAGATGCGTCTCCTTGAGCTCTGCGCAGTGTGTCAGAATGCATAATGGGGCAGCTGGCAGGGCTACGCACTCTTTGTGAGCTTCCAAGACATGGTTGCAGCGGCTCAACGGTCTCGTGGGATATGCAGAGGTAGCAGCAGGCCAGGTGTGGGCGGTGGAGACGGGCGGCCAAGAAGAGCGGGGAGACAGGCAGGAGTACCGAACGGGCGTCGGTGAGGTTGGTGGGAGAGACGGGGAGGGAGACAGACGGCTGCAGGTATAGGGGCAGTGGAGAGAGTGGCGATGGACTGTCGCGATGCCCAAGGAGTCCCGTCAGTGTGCACTTCTGAGGGGGCACGGCCTGTTTGAGTCTCACGTTTGGTTATGCTACCTAGGTAATCTTGGGCGTGGATCGTGTTTCCTCGCGCCCGCACAGGCGCGCCAATATGCCCTCCGTGTGCTCCTCATTTCCAGCCCTCGAGCCCCACGACGAGTGAGCGCTGTGACGCTGAGAGCCCACCGACCGCCCGCTGATGACGATGCCCCAGGGGCGCGCACATACGTAGCGACACGGAGGCTGCGAGAGAGCACGCACTTCAGCGCCTCGGCTGCACCTTCCGCCTCGTACCACCACCGCCTGCTGCATCCACACCCGCCGTCGCGGCATCTTGAACGCCAACACGGACAGGCCCATCGCGCCCATTTCCTCGACGCACCATCTCAGCGCGCTGCAGTCCGCTCACCTGCGCGACAATTGGGCTGTTGGGCACCTGCCACCCCCGTTTGCACTGCACCGCCACGGTTGCTGTTGCGCCCACTTCACCTCCGAGCTCCGACCGCCTTCACTTACTCGTGCTACGGGCGCGCCTAGAGGGCGATCATGGGTGTCATCAAGAAGAAGACGGGGACGCGGGGCACTGAGGGTGGCATCAAGTATGTCTGCGATGTTTGCTCGTCTGACATCACATCAACGGTAGGCTGCATCCCACGCAATTGTCGCCAAGACATCCCATGTTGACATACACAGGTCCGCATACGCTGCGCGAACGACGAGACCTGTCACGAGTACGACCTCTGCGTGCCATGCTTCTCAGACGGCAAGTCGTCACGCGATCACGACCCAGCAACCCACGCCTTCAAAGTCGTGGAGCAGCACTCGATACCCATATACACCGAAGATTGGGGCGCGGATGAGGAATTGGCATTGTTGGAAGGTGCTGAGACGTACGGTCTTGGATCATGGGCAGACATTGCGGACCACATTGGTGGTTTCAGAGAACGAGACGAGGTCCGCGACCACTACATCGACACCTACGTGAAGAGCTCCCAATTTCCCCTGCCAGAACATGCCAGCAAGGATGATACTGTGCTCAGCGATCGCATACCGCGAGCTGAGTTCCAGGCGCGGAAGAAGAGGAGGATAGAAGACAAGAAGGAAGAGGCCAAGAACGCAGCACCCGCTACACCGAAGCAGAAGCCCACAGCCAGTGTACCGTCATGTCACGAAGTCCAAGGATATATGCCTGGTCGATTGGAGTTCGAGACAGAATACTTCAACGAGGCCGAAGAAGCGGTACAACACATGTCATTCGATCCTGGTGATGGTATAAACCCACGAACTGGCGAGATGGAGCCGGAGATGGAACTCAAGATGACCATCATGGACATCTACAATTCGCGGCTGGACGCTCGAGTAGAACGCAAGAAGATCATATTTGAGCACAAGCTGCTCGAGTACAGAAAGAATCAGGCAGCGGACAAGAAGCGCACAAAGGAAGAGAAGGACCTGCTGAACAAGGCGAAACCCTTTGCGCGCATGATGAAGCACGATGACTTCGAGACTTTCTGCAAAGATCTCGAGTATGAACACAATCTGCGACAAGCTATCTCGCAGCTGCAGGAGTGGAGGAACATGCAGATCACGAACCTGAAAGCTGGTGAGAAGTATGAGCAGGAGAAGCAGACACGGCAGTCTCGAGGACCTCCGCTTGGCCAGTTCGACCGCCTGGCTTCCAGCAGAATTGGCAAGCCCACACCTCCGTTCGAGCAGCCTTCTGCAGCAACAGCTCTGATAGGCCCAGAGCTACCGCTCCATATTAAGCAAAGAAGCGGTCTCACAACACCACCTCCTGATAAAGCAACAAACGGTACCAGTGGCACCAATGGCGTTCTTACCCCACAGCACACCAAGACCAAGTTCCAAGTCAAACAATTACCAGGCACAGTACCTCTTAAGTTCGGTAAAGAGTCTGCAGCTGATCTACAGCTGTTGACACCGGAAGAGCGTGAGCTTTGCAGTGTACTGCGCATCATGCCAAAACCGTACAATGTGCTGAAGGAGAAGGTTGCACGGGCTGCGCTGAGCAACAATGGCGCTCTCAACAAGAAAGCCGCCAAAGAGCTTTTGGGCATCGACCCCAAGAAGTCATCGCAATTATTTGAGTATTTCGTTCACAGCGGGTGGATAGCTCGAGCGTAAAGAGCTGGTGGGAATGGGTCTGGACACGGGCACGGCGTTATAAGGTCACTGTAGAATACCCAGTCTGGACAGCGTTGGGTGGAAGCACCTAGGCCTCAGCTGCCTGGAGCGGCCTTGTTGATTTATCAATATGATAATTACTCTATCTATCATGAACGTGCCTCTAGAGTCGCACGGCATGTTGTGGTGATCCAAACTCTGCCAAGCAATGACGTTCATGGGTGGTTGCTGCGGCAGCTCCCATCTCCAAACAATAGTCTGGTACCGAGATATCGAACTCGTGGAGAAGCTCACGTCTCCGCATCACCGCTTACCGCCAATACCATGTCTCTTTAGTAGTCGCAGCATCTGTAGAGCGGGCAACGTCGACGTCGACCGAAGCTTCATTTCTACCCTGCAACTTACGTCCAACGACAGCCATTCATTCTCACCCTTTGCAAGACCCCCGGCCGCAGGCAGCCTCGACTTCTCTTTACATCAACTGCACCGCGCATTTCGAGCAACATGCCTATCTTCGGTACATCGTCGCAGACACATACGCGCACGGCATCTGGCGCAAGCTATCATGAGCCAGCGCCGCGCTTCTCCTTTATCCCTGAAACATCCGGGAGACAGGTGATTGACGCAGAGCACCACGAGACCCGCAAACGTCGAAACGGCGACTACGACAACACACCAATACGCGGCTTCACCGCACAGCCATGGACCGGCACCACATCGACCTTTTCGCATTTTGAGAGCCCGGCACCGCTTGCACACGACCGATACGCATTGGCTGGAGGAAGCATAGAGGGCACAAATAGCTTCACACGGCAGAACGGGAACTACGACGACTACTTCAACCTCCAGAGCCAGCGCGGAATGTGGTCGTCCCCCACCAGTCCATCGATGCGGCCCATGGAGCTAGATCGAGTTGCTTCGACACCAAACGCACCCAACTCCTGGGTTGTTGACTCTCTTCTGAACATCGTTGGTGGCGTTGCAGGAAAGCTGTTCCAGTTCTGCGCCGTTCCGTTTCGAGGCTTCCAAGCCGGAGGCGGCCAGAGCTACGACGCAGACGCGCAAATCAAGATCGCCTCCAAACTAGGCCTGCACGACGACCCCGAGCCAAACGAACCAGCAGCCCCAGTCCAACAAATCAAATTCGACACTCGCGCGAGCGACGACTACGGCGTACGCTCAATAGACTCCGTCCAAATCGAGCGCCCACGCATGCCAAAACGGCTACGCACAGAAGACGCCTGGGTCATGGTCGGCACGGACGATGAAGCAGGCTCAAGTCCCATCGCCACACCACGACTGTCCGAACGCCGCATGCCCGCACCCACATACACGCCCTCGCCCTCTCAGATCCCGCGCCCACAATCCCGAGCCAGCATTACACCAGTTTCCAAACGGCCCTCCCTCATCCCCGTCTCGCGGCGCTCAAACGCCTTACGCACACCTGTGTACAGCAGCAGCATCCCCGGCCCAAAAGCGCATAACAGACAGCGGTCGTGTAGTCGACTGAGCTTCGGGACTTCGAGCTCCGGTTCGCCTGGCAAGTCCGAAGGAGGAGAAAAGAAGAAGATCAGTCCACTACCACCAGACAGCCAGCGGCTCGTGAACAGAATGCGACGAGAGGAGATGGAAGACGACGCACGAATGCGCAGAATGAGCAGCCAGATGAGCGCCATGCTCAAGGAAGCGCGGGAGGCGTTGGGCTCGAAAATTGAGATTGAGGATGAGGATACGGATATGGCGCAGCATTGGAATTCGTAACGGCAGGAACTCGTGACGTCCTTACTACTGCCTGGAGAGATCCAGCAATTCCTGTTCTTGTATATCATTTGCTCTGCTCTACTAGTGGGTTTGGCGTTTCTGAGCGAAGGCGTACAGGTGCACATTTATACCCGGCACGGCAACAGCTCACTTTGCATATAGTACATTTTGGATTAGCCTGGAGGTATTCGGGGCTTCTGAATCAACAGAGTTCACTCTCAGATACCCGTTCCCACTTTTGTAGGAGGTAGACGCACAGGATGGCTCCGCCATGTTCAACCCCTGGAGGTACTCGAGCCTTCAAAGTAGAAGGAGCTACCGCTTAAGATGCGTGTTCAAGCTCACCAAGTTTTACACAGCACCTTCTTTGCTATGACAGAAGCACTCGCTGTTGCGACGCGTACGTGGGCGCGTCTAGTCGTACTTGTTGATGTTCCAGCAGTCGTATTCAAGGTTACAGTCGCGGCTGAGGTACCCTTCAAACTCCACGAGTCAGTCGGGGTATGCAGTCAAAAGGAGTTGGACACCTACCGCCCAACTCATGGCTTGTGCGAGAGGCAGTTGGAGGCTAAGAGAGCCGAAGAGGAGCTTGGTGATGAGCTTCATCGTGACATATATTGACGACTGTGATGATAGTTCTGTTACAGGATTTTTAAAGAAGGCAAGAGCATTATATAGGGAACGTGTGAGCGTGTATTGTAGGAGAGTTCTCGTTTGAGATCCTGAACGCCTTCAAAGTCTCGCTTCCTACCATTGGCACTACTGATCTTCAATGTGATTAAGGACCCTAGCGAAGCTTGTGTATCTGTTTGTATCGGCTGTTGAAAGAATTCAGACAGTCTGGTAGAGGCGAATGTAATGTATGGAGGAAGACGGATGGCTACAATGCAGTGCATTGCAACTAATTTTCATCAATTTGGATACATGAAGGCACTCGATGAAAAGGCCAAATCGCAGGTCTTGATTTTTGGCCTCCAGGAGTTGCTTGATCCCATCATCGTTCCCCCAGTCTCAAGTCTTCCATCAAAGCATCTATGATCTTGAACATCTCCTCTGCCATCTTCTTGCCCTGCTCCCTGTAGCTTTCATCGCACAACCGTCCGAACCGATCGGGATGCCACCGCAACCTCTCTTGTCGTAGCCATTCATAGCTATACAGGCCGCTGGCGCGCATCAACGCTTCGACATCGTGCCTGCATGCTTTGATGCTGACGGGATCAGACTTCAGCAATTCACACGAAGGAATGGTGCAGGTGGTGACTGCTGGTGGTAGGTATGGAAATGCAACAAGTAGTCTCGGGGGAACAGAGGCTGTCGTTGGAATCGAAGGCGGGTTTGCGTTGGACTGAGAGCGTACTTGCAGTTTTCGCGGCTTTGGGCGTATTGGGATGTCACTGGTGGGACTTGATGGTGGGGGGCTCAGAGGCGTACCGAGTGCTGCCAATGCTGAAGCCAATGTGCTTGCTGTGTCTTTCGACCATTGTTCGTAAAGACCCTGGATTGCAGCATTCGGTGTTGCATTGGCGGGTGGTATAGGTGGTGACCGTTCGCCGTTTTGATGGTTGGACCGGCTTCTCTGCCGGCTTCTTTTTACCTTTGTGAAGAAGTTCAGAGCAAAGTCCTCCAAGGCATCTTCGTTGATGTCATCGATGCTTCCTGCCCATGTTCCATCGTTACGGATTGCAACAAACTGGTCAGATGTAGTAGGATCGAGCGCTATGAATGCAAGTTCACCCCACGAAAACCCTCTTTCGACCTTCCATTCTTCGACCGTCTCTTTGTAGATATCCCAACTGTCTTCGTCGCCGAGTCGGTACACGACATCTCCATATTCGCTCATGGCAAAGAATGCGCCTTCTGGGCCCCAAGTCACGATTCTTGGTGGGCCTACACGCCATCCTGATGGAGTGAGCCATGACTGGAGCGAGTCCTCCAGATTGGACGGCAGATTAGCCCAACGTATCAGTTCGGGATGCCACACTATGAAGGATTCCCGTGGACCCAGAAAGCAGCGGAGATGAGGTGAGTGCCATGTCTTGGCTAGCACTGCCTGAAGACGCTGAGGCAGAAGCGCACCCCATCGTAAGTTATTTCTACCAGAAGCATCCTTGAAGCTAAGCAACCAGGACTCGGGCACTGGCCCAAGTGATGCCCAATAGATCTCTCTCGCAGTCGATAGGAGGACCAGAAGAGACGTAGGAAGATTACGACTTGGTCATGTTAGTTCAACGTTCAAGTTTGGAGTTTCTGCTTACTGCTTTAGCCCTTGGAAGCTTTTCGAGATAAAACTATCGTTCCGCCCGAACGAGAGGAAAGAACCGTTACTGGGTGGTGTTGCGGCCATGCTGGACTATCATTGGTTCAGAGCTGCTATGACGTCACCTCCAAATATCTTTTTTATGCCTTGCCTTCTCCTGTGAACTTTGAGGTGTCTGGACCACTAACTTCTATTTGACTATAACATTAGCATTGCTTAAGTCGTTGGTGGAGCGACCAAATTGCTCGGTACGAAGTCGGCCGATGTGTGAAGTAACAGTTTCCCTGCTATGAACCTGGGAGGTGATCGCTTGGCGCGGCAACGTTGTTTACGCCACGATCGTTCGACGACCTCGTTATGCGACATACACACGCTCGTAAGAACTCTTACGAGGGGCGTTCGATATCATATTCGTTCTGAGATCTGCAGCTTGACTTTGTGATGAGCGAAGCAGGACCGCGACCGCGATCATGTGCGACGCAACGTTTACGTTCGGACAACGAGGCAGTCACTTCTTTCAATGTTCATCACAGCGTGAGATGTTTGTGTTGACCACGAATATAACCAGTTTCCTGATGCTGACAACATCAGAACTCGCCTGCCACGAAAGCTTACAGCTTTTCTCTCAGCGTCCCAACCACAGCAGATCTATCACGTAGCGCTTGGATTCGAGGACAGCTTTCTCATCACCTGGCGTAACGCAGAGAACCAAGATCGCATCAACAGCTGCGGCCTTCCTGATGAGCTCGTCCGCTTTCTGTACGCTCGGAACGACCATGGCCAAACAATCCGTAATATTCCTGCAATACGTTGTATCCTCGGAGCTTATAATCATTCCTTCTTTGTTCATGACCTTTCAGCTTATCTCTGGATGAGTATACCGGAAGGTCTGATTACTGCGCTCCAGGCCCGCATCAAGAACGGTTCCTGGACAGATCGGCCTCGCATCGTTGCGCTGGGTGCAAATGACAATTTTCTTTTGATCACCGAGAAGAATACGGCAATCTGGGATCTCGACAACTACGGGGCATTGTCGGATTTGGTCGAGCTCTCACGTAAGCAAGAAGGAGGCATTCGAGAGATCCATAACATTACGCTACATCCGTACCGTTACGGCTGCTTCATTGCACAGTCTAAGAACGGCACTCTCGTATACGAGAACCCTCCGCCACACCAACTGCCAGGACTCAGGAATATGCTTAAACCAATCGCGAAGGATACGGCACAAGCTAGCAGGAAACCGAGTGGAAAGGGAGAATCCTTACAGAGAAGACCTGACGTGCTGCAAGAACGAGCGAGAATCAAAAGAGAATGGAGTGAGCACAAGCAACAATTTACCGCGCAATCAAGAGGCCTTAAGTTGAGCCTCAGCCTCAGCGTCGGCGTGGGAGGGTTAGCACGCATGTTGGGGTAACGGCAGCCTGGAGGCGTTTAAGGTGTTGTGAGAGGGTATTGCACGAACAAAGAATCGAGCACACTTGTCTCAGTCGTAAGGCCACGCTCAGACTTGTGGCAGGGAAATGAAGCTGTGGCGTACCTCCAAAATCCCGTATTGGTGCGCCTCCTGAATTTGGAGGAACGATTTCTCTCTAGATATCGACTTCACTAACGGACGCGATCAAATCACACGCAGATCACAACGCGCCACATTGTAGCTACCGGTCTCCCACTCCTTATCTTCTTCATCGTCCTCAGACTGTCTCTACCCTCTACAAACCAAGACACACAAGACACAAGCGACGTTTGACACCATCAGCTTCACCACGAAGCTTGGCGTCGCCATCACCTTCATTCTCGCTGCCCTCACACGGCTGCTGGTCAGGCCGAAGGCGTCCAGCTCGCCACTTCCAGGGCCAACTCTAACGATATCTGCTCGTCCTGCCCTGTGTCTACGAGCTTCTTCGAAGACTTCCACACCGTCGTCTCAGTGGACAAGAGCGCCGTCGTGCGCCGCTCTTACGCTGACAGCGAGTACAGCGACCGCGCCCCATGGGGCTGTTTTGCTCCGCCTCCCCAGAATTCTTTGAGAACCTCCGCTCGGCTCTTTGCCGACTATAAGGATGTCCCGCGCTCGTCGGACGGCGAGGACTGGTGGGGCACTCGGAAATATTGGGATGGTGAGGCAACGCATCCAGGGGTCGTCCGAGCGTATTCTGAATGCGGTGAAGGATAGCAAGGAGCGACTCTGCCCCGCTACCGCTTTCTCAGCACCTTTGCGCTTTCGATTATCCGGGGTCTTCAAGAGTCCTGCACTCTTCTTTTCAGTCAACGAGAACACCGTCGTGCGTCGTTCGGACGCCGATAATGACTACATCGACCCGGGAACCGCCTCCTGGTTGAAGGCCCTTGAAGGTTTAGCGCCATATTTGTGGTAACAATAAAGGAGATTAAGAAGGCCTCAGCGGAGACCAAGGAATCATCCACCTTCGTCCAGATCCTTCCTTACGCTCCTCATTCATCAGAACCCATCGAAAGGTGTTGGTGATTTCGATATGTCAGTCTTGTTGCTGAGGATGAGCAGTAGCAGAAAGGGGGAATGTGTATACTTCGGACATCTGCCAGGAAAGACATGGATGTCCTTCACTCTGATTTTGATGTCCAACCAGACAGCAAGATCGGAAGCCGAGAGGACGAGCGGCATAGTCATCTCTTCTTCATGGCCTCGGTCAGTTCATGTATGGGCAGACAGACAGACCATGCACAGCATGAAGGTCTTTTTCGATACTAAAATGAAAATGTAAAGTCAGAAGATAAAATGACAGTGTCGTAGGTGATCTGTATAAACATTGTGCAACAAGGAAGGCTTGCATACAAGAGAAAAGTGACGACAGACATGTCAAGAAAGGCCGTCATGTTTCAAGGAAACAACATGTTAGTGCTCCAGAGTGTTTTGGAAAACTGGGTTCGACAACGAATCCAGAGCATGTCGAAAGTACAGAACATCGAGACTCTTTCTCGGAGCTTTCATGCTTCGTAGCCGGCTACTATGTGCATTTTCGGACTCAGCCTTGTTCAGCCCTACCATGCGAGATCCGTACCCGGCTGCTGCGCCTCTGCCGTCACCACGGAGGTTCCGGGGTCCGGTCGTTTGTTTGCGCGGGCCCGTGGGGCGTGCCGGTATCTGAGCGAGAACGAGAGTTCGCCCGTACATAAATAATATCAGTCTCGAAAAACGTTCGCCACGTAAGACGCAATTGCACGGCCCTCTGGGATTTGAGGCGCGTCGTGTTACCTTGCAGGGTGAGGGGCCACAAATGTCTCATCGCCCTGATATGCTTTCGGCTCATCTTGACATGTGTGGCAGGTCCTGAGCTGAGGAGTATGGACTGAGGAGACGATGTGTTCAATTTCCCAATGCGAAGTCGGACCGTTTGCTTTCGTTGCTAGAGAACTCAATAGTGTGCTGGCAGTTGCCGGTAGCAAACATATGCAGCTGCAGCTGCAGCTGCCACAAGAGCGATGGTCAGACAAGTTTTTGATGGCCGTTCTTCATAAACTTTCTCGGTATACTACAACGAGTCAGGTATCCATGGCTAAGGCGTCGTGACGTGCGCCGTGATGAAGGACAGGTCTGGCTCGGCTGTGCCCGCAGGGCTGAGGACATGAGTCAGCGCCAACCGTGTATTATCTCATTCTCAAGGTTCACCGTTCATCCCAAGGGGAAGCAGTAATGCGGAGGCGGTTGTTGTGGCAAGTTCGTTCAGGAAGAGATTGCGTCAGATTCTTTTCTCTCGGATAGTGCAGAATCTTTGTCCGGAAGCAAAGTGATCTAAAGGCTGATGAGGAAATCGTACAGAGTTATCAAAGGCAAGTCTTGCAAGGCCAAACCGGGCTGATCCGAGGAAGTCGTCCGGAGACTGGAGCTAAGTGTGTTCAAGCTCGTTAGCTGAGACAGAGAAAGAAGTGCCGCCAGCACACTTCTGGCGATCTGCGCAGGCTTTCCTACTCCCTTGTTGCATCGGTGGCTTGCAGTGACTTTTAGCGACTGCGATGCGTTATCATCGTAGAACCATGAATTGATTGCAGAGGCGCATTCGTTTTGGTGTTTACCAGGCTGTTGAGGCCATAGAGAAGCTTTGAGATCCGCAGCCATCCGAGTAAGCACAAGAACAACCACGTCATCGCCCCAACGTTCGAAACTCTATCCGGCGCCCAGGGACCAACCCTTTAGTGTGCGAGTCTGGAGCAACAACGCGCATGCAAGTGCAGAGTCAAGCTCTTTTCGTCCTGATCTTCCCGCCGTAGCGTAAATATGCTTTCAGATCTGCCCTATCGGATGAAGTAATTGTGTGACGCCCATTTCGTCCGTTTTCAGCGCAAGAGCTAACCGCGGACAACACATCGATCCGCGATCCGAGCTGGTGGGATCCTGAGCATTGATGTAATCATGGGGAAGGGGTTCAACTATGTTTATTATGCTGCAAGCGGTGCTACGATCTCGATCAGTATCAACCGCTACTTCGACATTTACACCTGTTGTTGCTCGCAATGGCTCAGAATCACCAAACACCAGGTGACTTCACCAATATGTCATCCGGCAACCAGGTGTTCTCGAACACCACAACATCCTCTACACAAAACACTGAAACAACATCCCAATTATTACAACAAGCATCCAGGGTCAGCGAACCAGCAAATCCTTTTGATGGCATTCTCCGAACAGAATCTGGCCGCGAAACATATTATCCTGATGGCCACCAGAGCTCCAATCAACATTCACAAGTGCAGCGCTCCACTTCACGCGGCAGCTATGGATTATTCCCAAACACGGAGGATCAAGAGGCTCTGGAGAGGGTAGCGACAGCGAGCTCTAGCGACTCCTCGACCACGGCATATGGTTCGAACGGCCAGGGTCGCAGTAGGAAGGAAACCAAGATCTTAGATACCGACAATAGCGATGGCTCACCGATGGAGCGTTCTGTCACACGACCTGAGATCGACAACGAAGAGAGGAGAAATTTGCAACGAGCTCTCACCAGTATGAGCATGTCTCGTCAAGGGACTCGTCACAGCATTGCAGAGCCAAACGACCCTTCGATGGACCCCAGCAGCGATCAATTTGATCTTACCAAGTTCTTGCGCTCCTTCAGACATTACCTCGAGGGCGAAGGCGTTGAGATGAGGCAACTCTCTGTTGTGTACAAGGACCTCAATATTTATGGCTCTGGTGCTGCTTTGCAACTGCAGAAGACCGTTGCAGATATGCTGATGGCGCCAATCCGTCCACAGGAGTTCATCAGCTTTGGCAAGAAGGACCGTAAGCAGATCTTGCACAGCTTCGATGGTATCATCAAGGCTGGTGAGCTTTGTGTGGTCCTCGGTCGACCCGGATCTGGGTGCTCGACTCTTCTCAAAGCATTGACTGGCGAGCTGCATGGCCTCGAGGTCGATGGGTCTGAAGTCCACTACAATGGTATTGAGCAGCACAAGGTCATCAAGGAGTTCAAGGGAGAGACAGTCTACAACCAGGAGGTACGCCTCAAACAGGATTCATTGAAGGCTATTTCGACTGACTTCTTATGTATAGGTTGACAAGCACTTCCCCCACTTGACAGTCGGTCAAACTCTCGAGTTCGCGGCCGCAGTCCGTACTCCTTCCCACCGTCCTCATGAGACATCTCGCAAGGATTTTGCCAAGTACAGTGCTCAGGTCGTTATGGCTGTCCTTGGCTTGAGTCACACCTACAACACCAAGGTCGGAAACGACTTCGTTCGCGGAGTCAGTGGTGGTGAGAGGAAGCGTGTCTCAGTTGCTGAGATGTTGCTTGCCGGTGCTCCTTTCGCTTCATGGGACAACTCAACTCGTGGTCTGGACTCAGCGACTGCTCTCAAGTTCGTTCGCTCGTTGCGCATTGGCTCTGACATGACTGGTGGAGCTGCAGCTGTCGCGATCTATCAGGCGTCACAAAGCGTGTATGATTGCTTCGACAAGGCCGCCGTGCTGTACGAGGGACGTCAAATTTACTTTGGTCCCGCCAACAAGGCACGAAGTTTCTTCGAGCGCCAGGGCTGGTACTGCCCGCCACGTCAAACTACCGGTGATTTCTTGACTGCAGTCACAAATCCCGATGAGCGACAACCAGCGAAGGGCTTTGAGAATAAGGTTCCTCGTACACCAGAAGATTTCGAGAAGTATTGGCGTGACTCGCCGGAGTACCAGAACTTGCTCCAGGAGATCAAGGACTTCGAAGAAGAGAATCCTGTTGGTCAGCACTCGACACTGCACGAGTTACGCGAAAAGAAGAACTACGTCCAGGCCAAGCACGCCCGCCCCAAGTCTCCGTACCTCATCAGCATTCCCATGCAGGTTAAGCTCAACACTGTCCGAGCGTATCAGCGTATTTGGGGTGACTTCGCCTCGACTGCCACCCAGGCAATGCTCAATCTTCTAATGGCTCTTATCGTTGGTTCCATCTACTTCGGTCACTCGCAAGGCACTAGCTCTTTCCAAGGGCGGGGTGCTGTTCTCTTCTTGGCTGTTCTCTTCAACGCATTGACTTCTATCGGTGAAATCAGTGGACTGTACTCTCAAAGACCTATCGTCGAAAAGCACAACTCGTACGCATTCTACCATCCGGCAACAGAAGCTATAGCGGGTATCGTCGCAGATATCCCTGTCAAGTTCTTGCAAGCAACGGTTTTCAACATCGTGTTGTACTTCCTCGCTCAGCTGCGGTACACACCCGGTCAATTCTTCCTGTACTTCTTGATCACCTACATTACAACCTTTGTCATGGCTGCTATCTTCCGTTCGACGGCTGCGCTGACGAAGACTGCTTCGCAAGCCATGGCCTTAGCAGGTGTTTTGGTGTTGTTCCTTGTCATTTACACCGGTTTCGTCATTCGCATTCCGTCTATGCACCCTTGGTTCTCATGGATTCGATGGATCAACCCAGTGTTCTACGCTTTCGAAATTCTGGTTGCTAACGAGTTCCACGGCGTCAATTTCCCTTGCGACAGCTTCATTCCTGCGGGGCCAGGCTATACACAGACCGGTAACTCATTCATCTGCAACTCGCAAGGATCAGTGGCTGGCCAGACTTTCATTTCTGGTGACGACTACATCCGGGTTGCCTACGAGTACTCCTGGTCGCACGTCTGGCGCAACTTCGGTATCCTCGTCGGTTTCCTTATCTTCTTCATGGTCATCTACTTCATTGCTGTCGAGGTCAATTCATCTACCACCAACACTGCTGAGCAGCTCGTCTTCCAGCGTGGTCATGTTCCAGCTTACATGCTTGAGAAGGGTGGCAAGCAGTCTTCTGATGAGGAGTCTGCCAAGCCCGCAGCTGGCAACGAAGGCGGAGGAACTGATGTCAGCGCCGTTGAAGAGTCCAAGGGTGTCTTCACATGGAGAGACGTCGTCTACGACATCGAGATCAAGGGCGAGCCCCGACGACTGTTGGATCACGTCAGTGGCTATGTCAAGGTGTGTTGTTGCACCAACTACAAATCGGGTTTTCCGCGCTAATTTGAACTCTAGCCTGGCACATTGACCGCTCTCATGGGTGTCAGTGGTGCAGGTAAGACCACCCTTCTTGACTCTCTTGCTCAACGTACCACCATGGGTGTCATCACCGGTGACATGCTTGTAAACGGCAAGCCTTTGGATCCCAGTTTCCAGCGTTCTACCGGTTACGTCCAACAGCAAGATCTTCACCTCGAGACCAGCACTGTTCGTGAGGCTCTACGCTTCTCAGCCGTGCTTCGCCAGCCAAAATCGGTTCCAAAGCAGGAGAAGTACGACTACGTTGAGGAAGTCATCAAGATGCTGAACATGGAGGACTTCGCAAACGCTGTTGTTGGTGTGCCGGGTGAGGGTCTCAATGTCGAGCAGCGCAAGCTTCTTACTATTGGTGTCGAACTGGCAGCCAAGCCCAAGCTTTTGCTCTTCCTTGATGAGCCAACATCTGGTCTTGATAGTCAGAGTTCCTGGTCTATCATCTCCTTCCTTCGTAAGCTCGCATCTGCTGGCCAGGCCATCTTGTGTACCATCCATCAGCCTAGCGCCATCCTCTTCCAGGAGTTCGACCGCCTGTTGTTCTTGGCCAAAGGAGGAAAGACTGTCTACTTCGGCGAGATCGGAGAGAATTCCCAGAGGCTCCTTGACTACTTCGAGAACAACGGTGCTCGCAAGTGTGGAGAGGACGAGAACCCTGCTGAGTACATGCTCGAGATCGTCAACGCCGGTAAGAACGATCAAGGTGAAGACTGGTTCAACGTCTGGAACAAGAGCGAAGCAGCAAAGACTGTGCAGCGCGAAATCGACCAGATCCACGAACAGACTCACCACTCTGACCTCAACATTGCCGAGGAGACTGGCGGAACTGAATTTGCTATGCCGCTTTGGACCCAGATCTGGGAGTGCACATACCGTGTGTTCCAGCAATACTGGCGTATGCCCGAATACGTCCTCGCTAAGATCCTTCTCTGCGTTGTTGCTGGTCTTTTCATCGGTTTCTCCTTCTACGGCGCCGACAGTACCCAAGCTGGCATGCAGAACATCATCTTCAGCGTGTTCATGCTGACCACCATCTTCTCCTCGCTCGTCCAGCAGATCCAGCCTCTCTTCATTACCCAGCGCAACCTTTACGAGAGCCGTGAACGTCCCAGCAAGGCTTACTCTTGGATCGCTTTCATGATCGCCAATATCGTAGTCGAGTTGCCATACGGCATCGTTGCCGGTGTGCTCATGTTCGCATCATTCTACTACCCAGTAGTTGGTGCAGGTCAAGCTTCTGCTCGTCAGGGCCTGGTCCTCATGTACTCCATCCAGCTTCTCGTCTATACCTCATCCTTCGCGGCCATGACTATTGCTGCGCTGCCGAATGCCGAGACAGCCTCCGGATTGGTCTCACTGTTGACCCTTATGTCTATTCTCTTCAACGGTGTTCTGCAGACCCCCAGTAACCTCCCTGGGTTCTGGCTGTTCATGTATCGGGTTTCTCCGTTTACGTACTGGATTAGTGGTATCGTCTCCACTATGCTGGCAGGTCGCGAGGTCGTTTGCAGCTCCACAGAAGTTTCCATCTTCGACCCACCATCAGGCCAAACCTGCGGTCAATACCTTGGCGCCTACGCTGAGGCCGCAATGGGTACCATTCAGAACCCAGATGCGACTGCATCGTGCCAGTACTGTGCGATTTCCAGCGCCGACCAGTTCCTGGCTGGCAGCAGCATTTACTACAGCGAGCGTTGGAGGAACTTCGGTATTCTCTTCGCTTTCATTTCTTTCAACGTTTTCCTTGCCCTGCTCACCTACTGGCTCTTCAGGGTGGTCAACCTCAGCAACCTCACTGCGAAGTTCCATAAGAGCAGGAAGGGTGCAAAGACAAAGGGTGTTGCGGACAAGGCCGCAGAGGGCGCTGGTGAGGCAGCAAGGCAAGGTGCGCACCCCGGAAACCGGTCTGGGGAAAAGGACACCGCGTAATGGCAGGATGTGGGGCTTATTGTTTCCTTGTTTGTCATTGCTATCTTGCGGCTCAAAATGCGGTGGGCTCAAAATTTAGACCCGTTGTTTCCCGGGCCTCTGTTATCCAGTTCCTTGGACATGGGGCCCCTCTTCTGTTGATCACGATACTAGACTTTAATATTCCGATTAGCGCATGGTAATTCAATAATTTGCACACACCGTTGAATGCCTCCACATCGTGCTGCAACGTAGATGGACTCCGCAAATTTTCCGTATCTCACACCATAATCGGTAACATGTTTTCTGATCGCTCACATGGTTGTCAGCTTCAGAGTGCGGAGAAGATCTGGACATGTTGGGGAGATGTCAGCCGGGGGCACAACCGTCTTCCTCTAAGCCAGGGTATCTGCCTTTTGTGAACTGGGATCATCTTTGCTCCTGCCTCACTGATGGCGAGACCTCGGTGACTGCCCCGCATTTCATGCAAGCCATGCATCCCACGCTCCACGATGCAAAGGGTTTTCTACCCAAGTGACGAAAAGTTGGGGATTTGGAGATCCCACACCCTCCCCCATCACGAATCGGCACTGCACCGGCAATTGGACCGCGGGGAGTTTTGTGTGGGGACTGGGCAGAGTGACGCACGCTGGGCTTGCAGTTTGCGGGCGTCATGTTCCATTCGAGCTTAGTGACTACTCAACCCGAGCTAGTGCATTTGACGGCTCCTCAAGTTTTGCAAGCCACGAGGTCGCGAGACGAGGCTCTGCGCACCCACAGACCTCACACGATGTCACGGCAAGCTCGTCCGGCTCTTCCTTGCGACGTTATTGACCAAGAACAAGGCTGATGGCAGCCGATGCGGTCGTGGTTGTCGTGGACATCGTTGTGTCCCCCCGCCCACACGAGTCATGATAGGACCTTGACGATGCTTGTGCGGAGGTGAGCACTTGAAAAGATGGAGAATGCCGGCCAAAGTCGATATACGGACAGTTGCCTGTGAACGTAGTAGCAGCTGTGATTAGGCAAGAACGACTCGTTATAGGCAATCGTTGTACTTTCCCTACAGTATGTTAAGTTGACGATCACAGTGCCTCAATCCTACGTAGAGAGCTCCCGTTCGGACGTTTTTACAGCGACTTCGGCACGAGTCACGCTCAGCCAACGACTGCCGAAGCGCGTGCAAGACCTGAACTTACGCCTTGGCAGTGCTTCTCAATCCCCGGAATGACGTTAGGTAACCCCAGTTTAAGAGCATCCAAGCCATCTATCTCTCCACACGGGCAAACTTCGGTTCGGCACTCTGGTACTGTCACGTAGACTACCATGAAAGCTGAGTTGCCGATCCGACGAGATGTGGACGTGCTTTCGTACAGTGCAGAGTATATAAGGACCGTTATGGACGATCTTTGGGCAGAACAAGGCACTATCAACTTGTCCATTCCACACCATGGCAGCCCTTCTCTCAGCACTTGCGGTTCTGACTGTTGTCAATGCTCAGGCATATGACTCTGGCTCGAGGTCTGAAGATGCGTTCTCGTATGTCCAGCCTCTGAACACCACTATCTTGGGTGATCATGGCCACTCTCCTGCTGTCTACCCTTCTCGTAAGTATTGAATAGCATTCGCTTCGAGTATCAGAGTTTAACATAAACTAGCCAATATCTCCGCAGAAGCCACTGGCGGATGGGAGGATGCCGTCACAAAGGCCCGTGCTTTTGTTGACCAGCTCAGTCTTGAGGAGAAGGCTGATATGGTTACTGGTCAAGCTGGACCGTGTGTTGGTAACATCGTTGCCATCCCTCGCCTTGGCTTCCAAGGTCTCTGCTTGCAAGATGGACCTTTGGCCATTCGTGTCGCCGACTACGCCAGCGTCTTCTCTGCTGGTGTTTCTGCTGCAGCTTCATGGGACAGGAAACTGCTCCACGAACGTGGTTATGCCATGGGTCAGGAGTTCAAAGCTAAGGGCGCTCACGTAGCTCTTAGCCCTGTTGCTGGACCTCTTGGTCGCTCTGCCTATGCTGGCCGTAATTGGGAGGGCTTCGCTGCTGACCCTTACCTCACCGGTGTTGCCATGGAGGAGACCATCACTGGTCACCAGGATGCTGGTGTCCAGGCCACTGCAAAGCACTTCATCGCGAACGAGCAGGAGACTGCCCGTAACCCCGTCTACACCAAGAACGGCACTACAACCGACACCGATGTCGCTGCTCTGTCCGCCAACCTCGACGACCGCACCATGCATGAGCTCTACCTTTGGCCTTTCGCTAACGCCGTGAAGGCTAAGGCTGCTTCATTCATGTGCAGCTACCAGCGCATCAACGGCTCCTACGGCTGCCAGAACTCCGCAACCCAAAATGGTCTGCTCAAGACTGAGCTTGGTTTCCAGGGTTACGTTATGTCTGATTGGGGCGCGGTTCACAGCGGTGTTGCTTCCATCGAAGCTGGTCTTGACATGAACATGCCCGGTGGCCTTGGCTCGTACGGCCAGGCCTTCGGCGCTCCTTCCTTCTTTGGCGGCAACGTCACCCTCGCTGTCAACAACGGCACTCTCGATGTCACTCGTGTAGACGACATGATCGTACGTATCATGACACCTTACTACTGGCTTGGTCAGGACAAGAACTTTCCCACCGTTGATCCCAGCACTCCCGCGCTGAACACCTTCTCCCCTGTCAACACCTGGACTCGCGAGTTCAACTTGACTGGTGAGAGCAGCCGTGACGTCCGTGGTGACCACGGTGAGCTTATCCGCAAGCACGGTGCTGCTGGTTCCGTCCTTCTCAAGAACAACGGTGCTCTCCCTCTCAACTCGCCCCGCAACATTGCTGTTTTCGGTAACGATGCTTCTGAGCCTAACAAACAGTTGAACCAGAAGATCTACGAGTATGGCACCCTCGTTGCCGGCGGTGGTTCTGGTACTGGTCAGGTCTCCTCCCTCGTCACCCCTCTTCAGGCTATCAAGGAGCGTGCTGCTGAGAACGGTACCAAGATTATTCAGTACTTCCTCAATAACACTGAGATCATCGACAGCGACCTTGACGATCTCTGGATCGGCGAGCTTCCTAATGTCTGCATCGTCATGCTGAAAACCTGGGCTGAAGAGGCTGCCGACCGTGAGCACTTGAGCGTCGACTGGGATGGCAACGCCGTTGTCGAGAATATCGCCTCCAAGTGCAACAACACCGTCGTTGTTACACACTCCTCCGGCATCAACACCCTGCCCTGGGCCGATCACGAGAACGTCACTGCCATCCTTGCCGCCCATTACCCTGGTGAGCAGTCCGGCTACTCACTGACTGACATCCTCTACGGTGACTACAACCCTAGCGGTCACCTTCCCTACACCATTGCCCTGAACGGTTCTGACTACAACGCTCCTCCTACTACCGCCATCAACACCACCGGATACTTTGACTGGCAATCCTGGTTCGACGAGAAGCTCGAGATTGACTACCGTTACTTCGATGCCCACAACATCTCTGTCCGCTACGAGTTCGGTTTCGGTCTCTCCTACACTACCTTCAACATCTCTGATGTCGCCGCCGAGCCCCTTGCCAACAACATCACCGCTCACCCCGAGGACCGCCCTATCATGCCCGGTGGCAACCCTGCCCTCTGGGAGTCGATTTACAACGTTACCATCTCTCTTACCAACTCTGGAAAGATCGGCGGCGCTGGCGTCCCCCAGTTGTACGTCGGCTTCCCCGAGAGCGCACCTGCTGGTACACCTCCCAAGCAGCTTCGTGGTTTCGAGAAGGTCTACCTCGAGGCTGGCGAGAGCCAGACTGTTGGCTTTGAGCTTATGCGCCGTGACCTGTCCTACTGGGACATCATCAGCCAACAGTGGGTCATCCCTGAGGGGGAATTTTCGCTCTACCTTGGCTTCTCCAGCAGGGATATCGTTGAGACGCAGAAGATTACTGTTGTCAGTGCATAGATTTATGATTCCATTCATGTATTTAGCGAGTTTGTAATGACCCAGTCATGAATAATAATGAATAAGAACTTTTTCACAATACACTGTTCCGATTTCAAGTGACGTTCATATCTGCAGATTGTCGTTTTGAATGCTTCAGCAACTCCGTAAGTTGCCATGTGCCAAGGCACAGCTGAACTCGTGTGTCACGAGCTCGTCTTTCACTTTGTGGTCGAAAGTGAGGGATCCCTGTTCCCCGTTTGCTCTTGACTCAAGTCTTGCATACCAACTTTAGCTTGGGATTGCTGCTCTTGTTTCTTCATCAACAAACAACAATCGTAGGTATAGCAGTTCTCCCTTAACTTCTTGCCTTGATCTTCAGCTCACTTCAATCTTCTACAAGAAGGTACCGTCTCATTACGCACCCAAAGTCCCGTGTTGACATCGCCAGTCTCAATCATGGTTTTCTTGCAATCTGAACACTGCACTCCGGAGTTCGTGCAAGCCTGGGAGGACTCTCTAGCCTGCTCTTTTGCGGATATACGCAATGGCTTCCCCTTTGGCCCCGCACCACACCTTACCGGCGACCTCCAGCCTGCTGGTACCATGTGCGTCGTCAACAAGGACTTCCACCGTAACTGCGTGGATTATTCTAAGGGCATGAAAGGTCAATTCTTGGCAGAAATCAAGGACGAAGATGGGAAGATGTGGACTAGGATTGTGGTGGAGGGTGTCACGACCGAGAAGCACATCAGAAGCGGCTACGCCTGGGTCGAAAGGCACAACATCGACAAGGTCACGGTAGCTGCTTAAGCAAAGCCACCATAGCTGAGGGGAGTGAAGTCACTGTCATCACATAAGAGAGCGTCCAATGAAAGGTTGAGAGAAGTCCAAATGTAGCACGAATGCACCTTTGTGTATCGAGACCTGCCTTACGGCTCTATTCTCTACGCCCAGCGAAACTACATTACAGTACATATCTATCATTGTGCCGAAGCACGGGGTATCAAAGAAAGCAACATACGAAACGACATAAAAAACATCTATATGCTCGCTGAATACCGGCGTGACAACGTCGTAAACATCGCTAGTTGTGAGTCGTGAACAAATGAAGTTGGTCCTGCATCTGGGCGGGGTTGCGGAAGTGCTGCGGTTGGGGGTGGGCAATCGGTTGTTGTTGATGGTGCTGCTGCTGCGGCTGTTGTTGGTGCATATGTGGTTGCTGGTATTGTTGCTGTGGTTGGATTTGCTGTTGAGGTTGGATGTTTGCGTGCAGATTGCGCATGCTCAGAGCAGCCACTGGGTTCTGAATGCCGAAGTCGACATGCATGTCTGACTGACTCGTCTCCACATGCGAAACTGGTCGCGAGCTGTTCCTCGATGTGCTCAGGCGATTGCCAATCTTGTGCAGAGGCTTGGCGATCATCTGCCCAAGCGAAGGACGATCGTAGTACTGACTCTCTTCGAACTGGGGTGCAGCGTCAAAGTAGTTGGGATAGTACCACCCAAGTGGATTGGGAGATCCTTTGGTCTGATCCACATAGTTGTTCGACTGCTGCTGCATCTGCTGCCCGTTGTCCGTGACTGGTGTATGAACTTGTGGCGCGCTCAAACTGAGATGAAGATCTGGTATGGGGGGTTGCGCGACGTCCAGATAATCTCCTGGATCAATGTCCATATAGCTGATGCGTCGTTCGGTTGTATCCACCGTAGGCGAATTCTGGTCGGCGAATGGTGACGAGCCACAGTGGTAGTTAGGTACATGGGTTGTGACGCCGAGCAGAGCAGCATTGAGGCTTGCTAGTCTGGTTCGCGACAACTGAACGTTTGAGTGTCCGATGAGAATCTGCATCCGCTGCTCACGGGTCAATTTGTCGACGTTCGGCACGGAGTCTCTACTTGGAACAACGAAGCCCGCCGGCACCTGCTGGTGGACGAGTTCCACCACCATATCCGAACGCAAACTGAGGGCTGTTATGAGCACCTCTTCTCGACTTGGCCGAAGGTCACAGCACTGCAACTTCTGCCGCAAAACCCTGGTGTTGTCCGGACACCAGCTGATCTGCGCCCGATTCTCCTTCAAACGTTCATCTAGACAAGCGATGATCTCCTTCCAGGTCTCGTGTAATGCCTCTTGTCGAATCAGGTTGCGTATCACGTTCGAGTACTTCCACAGCTCGGATGTTGCACCGTTCTTCATGTGTTTTGCAACATGATCACACCGTTCGTCCCAGCCGATGCTCACTTCCTTGCACTTGTCGAATCCACAACCAAACACCCTCCTAGGAAGAAGAGAAATGCCAATATCTGTCAACGAAGGTAACGGCCGACCGGAGTGGTAGCGTTGGTGGTGCTTGATGAAGTCCTTCTGGCGATCGAAGATGCGACTGCAACCAATGACAACACATGCCCAGTCCTCACCAGTCTCATGCATCCTAGCTTCGTGCTTCTTCCAATCCGACTTTGCCTTGAAGGTCTTCAACGACTTTTGCTCGGCGCAGTAAGTGCAGAACATGTAGGGTTCACCAGACGGGCCTTGACTCTTCTCGTCCGGAAACAAAGTGGGCGAAGCTATGCTGACGTCGTCTGTGGGAGTGATGCTGTGCTCAAGCTGGTTGTCAAGGGGGCTGCTAATGTCAGATGCAGGCGTCAACATAGCAGGAACAGGCCGCGTTGGATCTAGGCCAGCTGGATACGAACGAGGCTCTGCCCTTCTCATCCTGAATCGCGACGCGGCTGAAGATGCAACGGAAGGAGCATCACTGCTGCCAGTGGAGCTTGAAAACGTCGATGCAATCGATAATCGAGACCGCCATGATGAGCCAGACGACGAAGTTGAGCTCGTAGCAGTGGTGTTTGTGGACGCAAGAGATGATATGGAGTTGCGGCCTGCCTAACATTAGCTATACGTCAAAACGATGTAGTACGCAACGCACGAGATTCGAGCGCCTGTGAAAACATCCTCTGAATCATTGCTGGAGGATGTCGTGCCAACAAGGCCTCGATGTGTCGCATCGACTCTTCTGGGATCTCGACATGGTCCTCCATCTTAGCGAAGAACCCCAAATGACTAGCAGGTTCCAGATCTAATTGTGACACCTCTTGACATGCCGAATACACCTTTCATGCAATCCAACAGCACTTGAACTCTGAATAACGCCGTTTGGTAGTAAAGCGCAATGCATTCGTAGCAGGATGAATGTGAAGAAGGGGATCCAGGCAGCGGCAACGGACTTTAGGGGGCAAGGAGTGGACGAACGTGTTCCCGGACAGGCATCAGCTGCTGTTGGTGCGACGAGGTTGTTAAATCACATCATCAGATTGCAGCGGGGAGCGCGGGTTGGGAACTGTTCTGGAAAAGCCATAGAAGAAGCTAAATTGGAGGGTTGGTCGCAGAGGTGCCCATGCCCCGGCGGTAACATGAGCAAATCCTGGTCACGAACCCAGAGTTGGGGCAAGGCTGAGGTTGCGACGGCGCGCCAAGATGTAAAGCGTGTAACGTGTTTGATCCGCGCAGGGTGCTGAAAGGGCATAGAAAATGACGAACGTTAGATCTCGGGGACAGCCGGATCGAATGACTCTGGCTGCAGTTGTCTTTGTGCGCTGCAACAGGCTGTTTGAAGCGTTGAATGCTGGGTCTCAGGTGAACATCTTGAGCCTGCCGGGAGCCTGGTGCGAAGCGAACGAGGTGCACGGGCTCGTGGATTAGACATTCACCCTATCACAGCCGCACAACGTGCAGTTACGAATGCTTCTGGCGCATCGGGCCCTTGTAAGGGGTCATGCAGCCGGTTCCTGGATGACGCATCGAAGGATCAGCTTGTCGAAGCGTACCTAGAAGCCGTTGTGGATGGTCTGGAGATGTCACTGCACCGATTTCGGACTGTCATTGCGGGCCACCGGCAGACTGTGAACACTATAGAGTATGTGACCGGTGAAAGCTACCCACAAGCGCTCCGTTTACCGTAAAGCGTGTCAAATAGTCCAGCTAACAGCCGATAGATAAGGGACTAAAACGAGCATGCACGTTGACACGAGTGACTGTCACTGTGGCGCGCTGACTGGCGTAATGGTATTGGACAGCGAGACCGGGAGATCCAACGCGATATTCGCAAGGTTCCACGGAATGCTGAGCGTTGATTGTATTGACAATTGCCCGCTTAGACACGCCATGGATCAACATGAGACGATGTGTAAGGAGTTCAGTCCCGAGAAAGGAAGGAGGATAGAACCGTGATTTTCGCACATTAATCGAGATTGTTAGATACCGAGCAACAGGCTAGCGCGTTTCGCGTCATTAAGTACCGCATCGTTTCTTGCTTTACAGCAAGTCGACTAGGATCTAAGACATGATCGTCCGCTTTTTTGCGCTCGCGCGCGCAGCTTATCTGGATGCAGCAGAATCAAGAGCCTAGGCAATGAGGCGAGGTTAGGAGGTATACAGTAGCGGGACGTAGCACGTGTCGCTGAAGAATCTCCACGACGGGTGACGATTGTTGATGTTGCGAGTGGGTCCGGAGCGCGCAACGTTGAAGGCATGAACGTTGTAAGTTGGACATTGTGAAGCATTGCCATTGTTGACGGTGGGCACATTGAGGCGTTAGCGCGTCAGGCATCCCAGGGCGCGTCGTCACATCTCTCTGCACAGGCCCCACAATCACAACGGAGCAGAAGCGCATCATCCAACATCACCAGCGGGCAATCGAGATTTGTCAAGTACAATGCTGTCATTGAAGAGGCGTCTATCAATCTGGGTATCATGTGTCGAAAGGTAAAGGCAAGTATCTACGAGAAGGAAAGAAGGAACGAAAAGGACATACGCCAGGTTCGTCCAGCTCATTTGACCGAGTACGCAGTGAGCAGAATCTTGTCCATGCTGAATTTGCGGATCACCAAGCTGGCAAGCAACGCGCTGCCTGAGATGGCTGTGACGAAGATGAAAACGGCGTGGAAGCCGTGCATGTATGACTCTAGGATCGCAGTCTTTTCAGCCCCCTCAGCCATCTTAAGGAGAACGAAGACATATTGTTCAGAGTCATGAGCGATCTGTGTGGGCAGACCGAACTCTGTCAGCTTGCTTGACATAGCATTCTGGAAGACAGTTCCCGAGAGCTGGTGCTATTAGCTTGCTGTTCGTGGAGATCTTCGAAGGTCAACTTACAGCGACACCAATGGGCATCCCGAGACTGCGGAAGAACCCATACATACTGGCAGCCATGGCACAGTCCTCGACCTTGGAGATCGCTTGGATGCCAACATTGACGCTGGTCAAGACCATGCCGGAGCCAATACCGAAAAGAGCGAGAGCCACAGCGATGACTACCATCTTAGTGTGAATATCAAAGACAATGAAGAGGCCACAAGCGGTCGTTGTGACAGCCCAACCGACCCAGATGGCCCATCGAAAGCGTCCGAGCCTTGCAGTCAGGGCTGCGACAACGATAGAACCAGGAACAAGGAAGCAGACAGCAGGGAAAAGGTCGACACCTGCGTGGGTTGGTGATTGACCACGAACGGACATAAAGAAGAATGGGATGTAGTAGAGAGCGGTGAAGAGCTAGAGACGTGTCAATGGAGGTCAGGTGGGGTGGGTTGGGGACACTCACGACGAGGCCATTGACCATGGCACAGTAGAATGCCGAGATAGCTGACCAGTTGTAGAAGATCGACATCGGCAACAAGCTGTGCGGCCTTGTATAAACCTGTTCAAAGAGGAAGACAACGATACCGGCTAGACCGACGATCATGGGTGCGAGAGTGAAACCAGATGTCCAAGGCTGCTGAACACCGCCGAAGGAGAGACCGACAAGGAAGCTTGTGAAGCTACCAACGAAAAGGAAGGCGCCGAACCAATCAGTCCGCTTCAGCTTCTGTGCGATCGTGAGCTGGGTTGTGGCATTCATGCGCACGAAGAAGGCGGCAACAATGAAACCAATACCGCAGAACGGGTAGTTGATGTGAAAACACCTGGGCATTCATGTTAGCACGATCAGTGCGTGAACGGCTCCAAGTATTGACTTACCAACGCCATGATACATTCTCTACAAGCGCGCCACCCACGACAGGTCCAACGATACTTCCAATCGACCAGGAACCAAGGACCATAGCAAAGTACTTCGGTCGCTGTCTTAGGGGTACAATGTCGCAGAATATCACCTGGGTGATGGTGATGATGCCACCGCCGCCAATACCCTGGATTGATCGGCCAGTAAGCAGGACAGTGAAGTTGTGAGCGACCGAGCAGAGGACAGTGCCGACTGTGAAGAAGACCAAAGACAGCAAGAGCAACTGCTGGCGCCCGAAGTTGTTCGAGATTGAGGCAATGACTGGCTGGAAAATGGCAGAAGTGAGGAGGTATGCAGTGCCTGCCCAGAATGCTTCCGCCGAAGTTCCGTTGAGAGAGTGAGCTATCTCTGGTAGCACAGTAACAAGGACAGTTGCGTCCAACGCAACCATGAGCGAGATGAAGCTCAGACTGATCATCACTAGCAGCTCGTTGCTAGTAGGCTTCCACTCCGTAGGCGCTACAGCCTCAGCCTTGGCCTCTATGTCGGAGTCCATGCTTGATCCAAACGACAGATAGGAAGATACTGGCCGCTTACAACGAGGAGGTGTCGACAATGCTGCGGGTAATTGTGAAGGTAGAACAAGGTGAACTGCCAGAGCCTCCTTTGCGGAAGGAGTCGTCGGCCTTTCTACAGAGTGGAGAGAGGCAATCTCTACGAACATCGGTCAGTCGAGAATACGCCATTGGAGTAAGACATGCATACCTTTACTGTTGTCGACCGATCGTACTTTTTCTGACAGGAGACCGCACTGCGATACTGTCGTTGCACCCGACAGAGGTCTTCCCGTGTACCTCCACGTAGACTTCTTATCTGCAATTAGTGACTGCGGCCCAACCGACTGCTGCGGCCGGTCGATATGGGTGAGGTGTTCGATTTGCGATGACGCCATGACGCTGTTGGAGGCTGGAATATTGTGGCAGAAAGTAGACAATCACTTCCAGTCAATCGCCTGATGGGAGTTGAAGGCGTTCTGCTTTGGTACACGAGATCTTGTTCGACGCATACCCTCGATCATATAGGTATCACTGTGCTGCCAAAATAGGTACGTTGACTTTCTCACGGGATCGCCGTATCTCCTGTGAACTGTTCGCATAGCAACTGACACTATCAAACGCAGCTCAGCCTCGCCTTCACAGACTACAGAGCCCCACCGGTGCGCGCCTGTGGCTTACACAGGGTGAGCTGCACACGGATTGCCCGAAGCAGACAGTGTGCACATTGCGGCCATTGGGCGCCACTGTGATTCTGGAAACCTACACCCAATCGATTGTCAATGTGCGTGAGTCCGCAGCATGCGAAATGACAGCCCGGCAGCTGACGTGGTGGACAACCTGGGCTTGAACCGGTACAAAAGTTCACAGCTGTCAGCTCAGCCTTACATTCACGCCAGCGAATCAGAGATGGCGCTTTTCGCGATTAGGAAGTGGCTGGGCCCACCTCGACTCGACATAGTTAGGCCGGGCTTTCGGTCTTGCACTTGTTCACCAAGGAAGACGCCATTCAATGGCCTCAGCTCTGGAAATAAGCCCACCACCCTTGCTTATCTGCACATCTACCGACTCAGCTGCACCTAACTCCACATGCAGATTTCGCTTCCCGACAACTGAGCGATGGAATCGCCTGTGCGCAAGCCTCGTTGATCGTCCGATTCCCACAACTCGACTCGGGCACGCAAAGACACGCGGTAGCGCCATCGCGTAGGCTTGGTAGCCGCGCACTATGCCACTTCCGCAGGTCGGAGTCCCCGTATTAAGGGCGCCCCGTAGAAGTTGCGGCTCTTATGCAGTAGACGAATGCTTGTTTTTCCTCTCGATCGAGATAACCCTCACCAGAACGGGTGCTGGCTAGTGACTTTTGGGGGAACGTGTGGGCACGACTACGAATCGATACACGCAGCCTACCATAACCTCGGAAGAGACACGAGCGCCATCAAGCGACCAAGACAACATCGCGGAGGCCTTCGATGTGATCGAGACTACTTTTGCGTTGTCGGCATTGCCGCGAAATTACAGCAAATACTGGGATTCAGCTTTATCGATCCCAAAATTCGCTAGCCGTCTCCATGTTTTGCAAGCTGAGGCAGTGCCTAGACGTGGGGTGTTGCTGGGTGAGTATACATCAGATCTACATAAGCACATGTCTCGGTGACCGTCAGAAGTACGAAGGCACAACATTAGCAGACCAATCACCACACTGTTTCCTCTTTTAGTTGAGCTCGTTGACTTGATATACATCCATTGCCATATTGTCTCTTCGACCTTCTCAGACCGTCACAATGGGCAAAACTAAGACACAACACGATGCTATCCCAGGCTTCGAACGCATCGCTCCGACAATATGGGACCGCATCCCATCGACACCTTCAACACCAACAGAGGACATCTCAGCACCATCTTTAATCCTACTCATGACATGGACCGGCGCCCACGGACGACACATCTTGAAATACGCCTCTGAATACTCGACCATGTTCCCTTCCTCGCACATCATGGTCATCACAACCTCATCCGCAGACTTCATCTTCCGCAGCTCATCGCGGAAGCAACACCGCCTCCAACCCGCCGTAAAATACATCTCCAACCTGCAGCACATCCCCTGCCGCAATACCGGCGGCATATTGATGCATGTCTTCTCCGAGGGCGGCAGCAACAAAGCCTGCGAGCTGGCAGACGCATACCAACGCGCGACCGGCACACGGCTCCCACTCTCAGCACTGTATCTCGACAGCACACCAGGACACCCACGGTATCTGCGCCTCTGCTCCGCACTCGCAAAATCCTTCCCGCCCACTCCCGTCCTCGCACAACTCGCCACTGCCATCGCGACCGCAGTCCTAGGTCTCATCTGGATCCTGTATCACGTCGTCTTCGGGTACCATAACAACCCCGTGACAAGATCCCGCCGCCAACTCCTCGATCCAACGCTCTTCGATCTCACAACGCCGAGATGCTATTTGTACTCCAAAGCCGACGCGCTCATTGCGTGGCAGGATGTATACGAGCACGCCAGCGAGAGCATACAGCACTCGGGCAGCGTGACAGAGATCATCTTCGAATCCTCCGGACACGTCGACCACGCACGCAAGGAACCGAGTCGATACTGGAACGCTGTGACTACGGTGTGGCGGCAGAGTCAGGAGAAGGACAATGACGAGAAGGGCACGAGAGCTACGTGTACGCTGCGCGAGTCTCAGCTGCCGGAGTTTGAGTTCGAAGACGGCGTGACGAGTGTGGAGGTCAGGATGCCGACGAAAGCGTTCATCAAGAAGAGCAGGTGGAGCGATGCGGATAGTCAATTGACGCTGCTGCCGAGTCTGCCGCCCACACCTAGTGTGGAGAAGATGATGGCTGTGGAGCAGAGGTTGTACAAGGATGGCTTCATATAGGTTCACGCTCATCGTTTGTTTGTTTGCCCTCTTTCTTGTAGATGTTCAACTGATACCCCGGCTTTGACGCCTTTCTCCTAACAAAAGTAGATAGACAGATAGTTAGTAGAATCCTAGACCTGACACAGACTCTCATTCACCGCTCCACCCCCTTTACCCTTCTTCTCAATCTGCAAGTGTGGATAAGGCTCAACGACTCGAACACTATCAAGCTACGGCATAACCGCATCGTCGCACTTCTGCTCGACGTCAACACAAGCTTAGCACTGCCACCACACAACTCCCGTAAGCAATCTAAGCGACCATGACACGACATCTCGGTTTCCGAGGCTACATATCAGGCCATCTGTCAGATCTGTATGTCTACCCAAAAGGCCCTGCTCGTCCAATGAACCAGCTGTGTAGCCTGCCGGCCCGTTGACGCCGGCACGTCAGCAGCCTCCTTATCGTACATGAGGCTGTGTCCCGAGATTTCCATCGCCTCGCTTATCTACAGGGTTCAGAAACACGATTCACCGGCTATTAGTAAACTACCACATACATGTGATGGCATTTGTCTGACGTGATTAAAGGCATTCCGATCAAGTATACCGACCAGAGGTTGGAATCTAGGTTGCATGAATTTGTTGCCCCTCGCGCAGGACTGACGTGCCTGAATGGCAAGTTGCTGAGTTGTCAATGTGGGTGGCCATGATCCCGGTATGGGATTTGGGGGCTAGAATGTAAGACGGGACGATGTACAGTAGGCTACCACGTGCCTACAAACAACACTGCTTGTATATTTGTGGAAGCTGGATGAAAACCGAACACTCCATTTATGCACGACACCTCTGACTATATATTGTCCGACTTGACGGACACGTTCTTAGTCGCCGTCTTCTGTCTCGCCGCCTCATCCCTCATTTCCTGCTTGATCCTGCTGATCGTGCCTACGCCGCCGTAAATCAAAGCTGTGTAGACCTGCGCAACGCTAGCACCAGCATCCAATATCTCGCGTGCTTGCCGCCCGTTTGTGATACCGCCGGTTGCGAAGATGACTTTACGTGGGGCGTTGGGCGCGGGTGCTGCATCTGGTGTTGAGTTCACTGTGATGCTTGGTGCAGAATCGGCGAGGTCGTCGAAGGCGGATGTTGGGGCTGGTGTATCGAGGCTGACAGTTGTGTTGGTCATTGAAGATGTGGAGTCTGTAGATTCGGATTTAGACTTTGGTGGAGCGGGGAGTGCTTTTGGCCCTGCGTCGAGAGCTTTCCTGTACTTGCTGACCAGTGCAAGTGTGCGCTCAAACATCTGGGGACCAGAATATCCTCCTTGTTCGAGGAGCAGCTTTTGCTCAGCAGGGGGCAGCTGGTAGCCTACGGGCAGTGGGTCAGGCCTCTTCTTCGTTGTGTTGCCGACAATAACACCATCGACACCAGAATCCCATACAGCTTCAACAATGCCAGAAATCTGCTCTTCTGTGTCCTCGTCTGGGCTGACCTTGACCATGATGGCAGGCTTGGTCTTGCGGTCGAGCTTGTTGACTGCTCCAACGACACCACTCAGCAGTCGTGTAAGAGGTTCGGCGTTCTGCAGCGTGCGTAGACCCGGTGTGTTTGGCGAGGAGACGTTGACCACCAAAATGTCAGCATACTTGCCAACATGTCCAACAGCGGTCGCGTAATCGCGGACCACAGCGTCAATGTCGTTCTCGGAAGTCGTCTTGTTCTTTGCAACCTGCACAGCCATGAGTCGGCCCTGCTTCAAGGAACCTGGAGGTACACCAGCCTCACCATTGAGCACCGCTCGCTCCGCCTCTTCACCAAGACCAAAGCCCTCGTGGTATGCAAATTCTCTGACACGCTGACGCAGCCTCTGAGCGACTGTCTCAGCACCCTCAGAGTTGAATCCATAGCGGTTGATGAGCGCATTCTGGCTCGGTAGCCTGAACACGCGCGGCTTTGGGTTTCCCTCCTGTGGCTGCAGTGTGATAGCTCCGACCTCGACCAGTCCTGCACCAAGCTCCAGCAGAGGTGTAGGTACCTCAGCGCCCTTGTCGATGCCAGCCGATGTTCCAATGGGATTGGCTAATGTGTGACCGAAGACCTCGACCGCTAGGTCGCCCTTTGTGTCAGCATCTCCGCGCTCTCTGGGGTTTAGACCAAAGCTGTGGAGAGCCGCCAACATCTTTGTGCCAGCGTGGTGTGCATCTTCTCCATCAGGATAGATCTGGCGCAGTACAGGTACAACAAGCCATTCGTGGATGCCCGAGCGTGTGTCGGTGACGTAGAGGTAGCCGAACGAGAGACCGATGGTAAGGAGAGTGCCGTAGACAAAGTTCTTGGTGCGTGTTCCGGATGAGCGTGCGTTCGTCGCGGCTTCGTTCGCGGCTATCGTTGCGGATCGCGTGGGGTGCGAGAACGGTCGTTGAGGGAGACGAGCACGTGCAATCGACGGTCGCACGCGTAAAGCGCGCATTGTCGCGGCCTTGTTCATCGCGGCAAAAGCAAGCTGGAGCTTGAACGAGTGTTGATGATGGCGCAATTGCTGTTCGAAGCTGTTGGACCCTTCAGATGTTTCGGAAAGAGCCGCGGTGACGTTGCTTGGCACGAACGATTGGCCCTCCACACGAAGGAACTTCTTTACAAACTTTCCTTTTACATTTCCTTGGAAGGAACACGATACCTTGGTTCCGCTACAAACGACTCAGAAAGGACTAAGATGTAAGTCAATGATATGTGAATTATCTTCGCGGGTGGAGTGAAGATCGATTTTGCCAGCACCGCAGAAATACGGAGTTCGTGACGATTATATTGAATGTGGATTTACGACTTGTGCTTAATCCCTGTGGATTCTCTTCGAGACTTTGCAAATCTCCACATGTTGCTAGCTTTGAGACCTGACCAAACCCACAGTCAAAGCTTGATCACCACGAAGGAACCGTCACGTCATCATTGGACCAGCAAATAAGAAGATCATGGAAAAAGCCATGGATGAAGTCTCAGACGACGAAGTACCAGTCCTGATTGAACCAGAGGCAGCAGTGGAAAACATCAGCGACGACGAAGCCCCACCTCTCCTCCAAGACCCCAATGCTCTACCTACGAAAAAGGTTCCTCTGACCATAGTCACGGGGTACCTAGGGGCCGGTAAAACTACTTTGCTAAACTACATCCTCACCGCGCAACACGGCAAGAAAATCGCCGTAATCCTAAACGAATTCGGCGACAGCATCGACATCGAGAAATCACTCACAGTATCCGACGCAAACTCAACAACCGCCTCCCCACCGCCCTTTGTACCCCTGGCGAATGGCTGCATATGCTGCAGCGCAAAAGACATCGGTGTCGCCGCAATCGAGAACCTAATGGACAGCTCCGGGCTATTCGACTACATACTCCTCGAAACGACCGGTCTGGCAGATCCGGGGAATCTAGCGCCGACTTTCTGGCTCGACGATGGGCTGGGGTCGACCATATTCTTGGACGGCATAGTGACGCTTGTTGACGCGAAGAATGTGCTGAAGAGTCTGGATGAGGGGTTAGGCGATGGGGAGGAGGAGGTGGAGAGGAGGAAGAAGGAAGAGGGAGAGGGGCATGACCATGGTGGGCCGTTGCTTACGACTGCGCACTTGCAGATCAGTCACGCAGATGTTGTCTTGGTCAACAAGACTGATTTGGTCACTTCTGAGGAGCTCGAACAAGTCGTTGAGCGTATCAGGTCTATCAATGGCCTGGCGAAGATCAAGACAACGACAAAGAGCGAAGTCCCGCAGCTGGAAGGGTTTTTACTCGACATCAATGCCTATGCGGACGTCACAGCTGACGATTTGACGTTCGCGAGTAAAGGACACAGCCATCTGGACCCTACCATCGCCACATCGACCGTAACGTTCCCCGCATTGCAGTCTGAGCAAGTGGATAAATTCGATCTGTACCTACGGACGGTACTATGGGACGAAACACTACCAAATGACACGCCGCACCAAGATTTTGAGATTCATCGGTTGAAAGGCAGGATACCGGTCGCAGATGGAAGGGTTCTATTGCTGCAGGGCGTGCGAAATCTGTACGACGTTAACGAGGGTAAAGAGCCGGCACGGGCAGGGGACCAATCCAAACTGGTGCTCATCGGAAGAGGGGTAGAACAAGAGGGCTTCAGGTCAAGTCTGCTCAACATCTTAGCAACATAACAATGGGGGACGGAGACGCAGAGTATCGTCGGTGTACACAAGACGATTTGACGTGTATGTATATGTACGTGTCTGGCACTGCAAGGAAATCGTGGGAAGGCGCAAGCACCAAACCTGGAATATGGCACTCGTGCGGTGACCGGTAACATAATCAAACGAAGCAGAAGGCGCTTCAAAGGCGGCTCAGACAGTGAAGAACTCAGTCCGACATCACCGAGCAAGGCAAGAGCAGAATACTCGAAAGAAGCAAGAACTTTTGCAAGGTCTGATCTACATAAGGGAACAATGAAACCAAAAGTGCAAACGAAACAGCAACGCAAACAGAAGGGAAAACAACAGAACAGCCGCCGCCGGCTCCTTTTCACTGCCAATCCACAGGAGCCAAACAGGACGCCGATGTACCCACCTTTCATCTCACATGCCCATCATTCGTATCTCAGCGGTCGCTAGGTCGTCGAGGTTGTAAGGTTCGTCGCCACTAACTCAGGCCGAAGCAATGCAGGAGGGGCAGGCGGAAGCCTGAGCAGCGCTGGGCTTCATGGCCTTGGCCTTAGCCTTAGCCTTCTTGTCGTCATTGATCAAAAGCTTGCGAGTGTTCTGGGGAGTGAAGATGAAAGGATCCGAGGTGCAGCGGACGGAGTCGCCGTTCTTGCCGTCCTCAATGGCATCGCACTTGAGAGGAGGAAGCTTGACGTCGTTGGTGGTGATCCAGGTAGCGCTGCGAAAGGGTCAGTTAGACTGTAGAGAGAGGAAGAGGATGAGGAGAAGATGGAGCCTTACTTGTTGCACCTGTACTGGTGGTGGATGCGGTAGTTGGGAACGCCTGAGCCCTCCTTGAGGTCGAAAGTGAGATTGTCGGTCTTCTGGCCAGCGATGTTGCACTCGTTGTCGCTCTGAGGGATGTCGACGCCATCGGCCTCACAGTTCGCGCCGGCAGCAACAGGGTCGTCGGAGCGAGAGTCGACGGTGAAGGTGGACTCGATGTTGAAGTTGACGAATGCGTAGTTGGGAGAGCGGGTAAGTTGGTACTCGGAGACAATGTAGGAGACAGGCGAGCACTGATCGTCACCATGAGCAGGCTTGCCGGCGGGGACGGCCATGATGGCGACAGGGAAGAGGAGAGCGGCAACTGTGGTGAAGAGCATGGTGGATGATGAAAGTAGAAGAGTGGTTGAGTTGGTCAAGCAGAAGAGAAGAGTTGGCTGGGTAGTATGGATGCTGAAGAATGGGTTGAGTGCTGTTGTCGAGGCCAAAAAGCTTTCGAGTTGAGTGATGATGGAAGAGTCTGAAGCGGTGGAAGGGAGGTCTTATATATCCAGTGCTTGGGGCCTGAGCGCTGCGAAGCTACGAAGTTTACCCAGCGAGGGAAGTTGTGGTTGACCGGGTGCGGTGCTTCTCGATACTCGAGCTGAGGGCGGCTTGGGGTGGGAGGCGCGTACGAGGAGGGCAGGCGCAGGGTGGTAAGCGGTCACTGCTGTGGTTAATCAGGGAGTGACCGATCCAGCCAACTTCAATCCCAAAGTAGCTGCGAACTGTTTGTGCGAATGCTGTACCGGTGTTCCTGCTGTCATCTCACAGCCCATGAGTGAGCAGTGATGTGTTAGTCGCTCCAACGCTGCGAGTAACGAGGTAGGTAAGGCGTGCGGACGTTTTGAGATATGCTCTACTGCGTCTGCCAACAGTATCCTGGCACTAGAGGAGCGTGACATTGCACAATGCTTCTCAAGTCGGTCACCTATGGTTCGGCACAGACGTGACCAGTAGTAGGGAAGGTCTATTGGCAATGAAGACCTCCTCATTCCAGCTGCTTAGGTGTACATACCTTACGCCACATCCAAGGTCGAGCATAAACGTAGGCATGATGACTGGTTCAATCGATCTTTGTGGAGTCCTCGATATGCAAGTGTCTTGGGCAAGCGCACTGCTACTATTGAAGCTGTATGCGCCTTCCAAGGTTCTCTTTTAGGTCTTAAGCTGCCACGCAGGCTGTGCTCTGGCACAAGATTCCGCAAAACTGGTAAGATTGGCACTTAAACAGTGATGCAATTTCATAGCTGGTCGCCGAATGCAAAGAACAGAAGGTGAGATAACCATAATGAGTTACTGATAGGCATGTGTGAGTTGAGACAATGGGTGAGTAGCCAGTCGTTGAGCATGATGAAGTCGCTATGATCTCAATGAAACAGTTCAAGAGATCCATAACTTCTTCAGGACCTAGACAGCGTACATAAAATTCATTGCCAGTCTGTGGATGTAGGAATGTTGGTGAAGCTTTGACAGGAACGGGCGTCATATCGATAGGTAGCCAGGGTTTAAGCGAGAACTGCGAGAGCATCGTCATCTTGCCAGCAAAGACGTAAACGCAGGACAACACCATGAACATCACGCCGGTCTTTAACCAGGTGCTGGCAAGCCACAATGCGCAGCCCGTCGAACCGTATGTGTTTCGCGCGGAGAACTTGGACGAGTTTCTGAAGGAAGCATACCGAATTGTAGGCCACGTTACTCGCCCTAAAGCTTGAGGGGTGATGCTAACAACTACAACAGCGAACACACATAACAAAGCTTCACACAGACCTCAAATCGATACGACAAAGTTATCTGTCTACTGCACCACCGCCACGGCGAAAGCAGTTTGCGCGCGCCAACAACGGTTCCACATCCACAGACAAGGACTCGAAGTACCTCACCGATGCGCAACGCAACGAAGTCGACGCCCAGGCAAAGCAGTCGTTACGGGAGCTGAACCATGCTATCAACAACCTGCGAGAGGCAGAAGGATTACGACGGGAGACAGCGTCGCAAGTAGCAATACGGAAACGCGCAAAGCAAGGGCTGGGCGCATTGGGACGATGGGCAGCTGGAGGCGCAATAACGGCGAAGAGTCCAGAGGAGGAGCGTGAGGAGGCCAAAGCGAACACGATTAAGGCACACAGAGAAAGCATCATATGGTCGTTGCAGAATGCGCTGGAGCAGTGCGGCCAGTTCCAGAGCTCGATGATGGAGATACGGCTCATGAGGGAGGTCGAGAAGAGCAAGAGCGTACTCTACAAAACAAGGGCTACCATGCCATCCAACGACTATAGCAGCATGAATGGTGGAAGCAGTACAGATGGAGGCTCGAAAGACTACCGTGGGAAGGCCTCGCACGTTCAGGACGAGTCCAACGCTGCAATCGAGCAGCAGCTCGACCCTGAGCAGCTGCAGCTATTTGCGCAAGAGAACCAAGACATGCTCAAGCAGTATGAAGACCAGCTGTATAAAGTTCGGTATGTGTTTGTATACCCTTCCGCAGCGCCAAGCTAACAGGTTACAGCGCCGCAGAGAAGTCGCTGGTAGAAGTTTCGGAGCTGCAATCAACACTTGCGAGTAATCTCGAGATACAGTCTGCGCACATTGACCAGCTGGTGGAGGATTCGTTCAATACGACGGAGAATGTCGGGAGCGGAAACAAGGAGCTCAAACGGGCGACGGAGAGAAGGAGCACAGCGCAGATGGTCTTCTACGGCACGTCTGCTTTCTGCACATTGCTTGTCTTGTGGGACTTGTTCATATGACAGAGTGGGTTGTCAGAAATACACGGTCACCTGCGCCTCGTATTTGCACACTGAGCAACATGTGAAGGCATTGCGAACACATCCTGTTTTTATCTTTATCGCCCACCTCGAGGACGGTTTCGCCAGGAATAGCAAGTATGTCCTTGACCTGCCAATGCTGCTCGGCGTTTTGGCCGTTGCAGACCCACAAGCCGCAGGAAAGCCGCCTGTTACTCGGGCGAACCTCGTAGGGCTCAGCTAAATCAGTCTTGGAATCCCGCTGCATGTGAGAGGTCGACAGCACCGAGGGGTCGTGACATCACGGTCTGAGCACGGAGAGTGCCTGGTGCCTCGTGCCTCGGCTTGACATTAAGCTCCAGTCCCTGCACAGCTCTTAAGTAAAGCAGCCGGGACGCGTGCTCGGAGAGCAAGTTCTGGAAACAATCGCACTCTTCTCGTTCTCGTCTCGAGCGGCTCCTCAGCTCCGCATCCCCTTGGCCGGCAGCATCGTCTAGGAACATTTGCGGGGGTTAGCGCATGCGCGGGGCGGTCGCGGCTTCCCAGTTAGGCCCGTGAAACGTAAAGTAAAGTGTATGGTGGTGTGCTCGACTTGTTGCAGTCATGCCAAACTCACCTAAGCAATCCCTTACCTCTGCTTCACCTGCCTCCTCCTCTTCCTCCTTCTCCCAATCCTCCTCCAACCTCCGCCTCTCTCAAATCTCTACACAACTCGCACCAATGGCTGCCACAGCTTTCGACGCGAGTGCCGTCCCCCAGGCGCCCGAAGATGCGCTCTTCGGGCTGATGGCCGCGTATCGCCGCGACACCGACAGCAACAAGGTCGACTTGGGCATTGGAGCCTACAGAGACAACAACGCCAAGCCATGGGTTCTGCCTGTGGTGAAGAAGGTGCGGGCTTCTGCTGCAGCTGCTCAGCTGGCCACCTGCTGACTGTTTGTACCAGGCCGATGAGATTCTCCGCAAGGACCCCGATCTCAACCACGAGTACCTACCCATTGCTGGTCTGCCCGACTTCACAACAGCTTCGCAGAAGCTTGTCCTTGGCGGTGACAGCCCCGCCATCAAGGAGAAGCGAGTGCGTGGCCCTCCCCACCATGCCGTGACACATAGCTAACACAGTGCGCAGGTTACCAGCTTGCAGACCATCTCCGGCACCGGCGCCGTGCACCTGGGCGCCCTCTTCTTGCAAAAGTTTTACAAAACCAACTCCGAGCGCACCGCCTACTTCTCCGACCCCACATGGCCGAACCACTTCCAGATCTTCTCCAATGTTGGTCTGCAGCACAAGACATACCCCTACTTCTCCAAGAAGACCAAGGGCCTCGACTTTGATGGCATGTCCAATGCGCTAGAGAGTGCGCCTGAGGGCAGCATCGTCGTCCTGCACGCCTGCGCTCACAACCCTACTGGTGTCGATGCCACACAAGAGCAGTGGAAGAAGATCGCAGAGATCATCCGGGCGAAGAAGCACTTCCCCTTCTTCGACACAGCATACCAGGGCTTCGCTTCAGGTGACCTTGCTAAGGACGGCTGGGCCATCCGCTACTTCGTCGAGCAGGGCTTCGAGCTTTGCATTGCGCAGTCCTATGCAAAGAACTTCGGTCTCTACGGCGAGCGTGCCGGTTGCTTCCACTTTGTCACATCCCCTGCCTCTGATGCACAGTCAACAGTGACCCGCGTTGCCTCGCAGCTTGCTATCCTTCAGCGATCTGAGATCTCGAACCCTCCCGCGTACGGTGCTCGCATTGCCTCAACCGTACTCAACGACCCACAGCTCTTCTCCGAGTGGGAAGCCAACCTCCGTGAAATGTCCGGACGCATCAAGGAGATGCGCAGCGCCCTCCGCAATAAGCTTGAGGAGCTCGGCACACCTGGCACATGGAACCACATCACAGATCAGATCGGCATGTTCAGCTTCACAGGATTGACTGAGGAGCAGGTCCTGAAGCTGCGCGAGGACTCGCACGTCTACATGACCAAGAACGGCCGCATCTCCATGGCTGGTCTCAACACCAACAATGTCGAGTACTTCGCCAAGGCTGTCGACAAGGCTGTCAGAGCGACGCAGTAGGTTGCTGTGGAGCAGCTCTCTAGCTCTGCGAGTTTGGCAAGGTGCCAGCGCAGGTAGGCTGGGCATTGCGGTATCCGGACCCGGTGTCCGGCAAAGTCGTGCCGCGGATTTGATCACGAAGAGAGGATGATCAGATGATCTCCTTGTGCACCTTTAGCATACTGGCGACCTTCGCGAGGGTCTATGAATCACGATCAATTTCCACCAACAGTACCTGTAATTCGCTACTCATGTGCTGCGTGCTGACCTGAATAGTATGCCTGACCATCGCCGGCTTTGACGTCCAGCAGGCAACTTTTACTCTTGATTCGATTGAAGAAGACATTCGCGTCTTCAAAATAGCATTGCCCTTATCCGTCAGTACTCGTACATCCGCGGTACGGACATCTGCCTATTGTATACCACCAGTTCACTGATACAGACAGCGGACTGGTCAGTAAGATCAACAACACACGCCTTGGCTGTCAGCACCTCAACTACACTGCCACGAAGTGATGACTCTGTGCTACACGATCGTGATCGTCTCGATATTCATAATGTAGAATACAGTCGCGGGAGACTAATCATTACTTCCTTACACGCATCTCACACAGGACTTACACTGCCAGTGCCACAAGTTCGACTGTACGCTATATACTCATACAAGATATAAAAAACTCTACTCACATTCATCAGTACAGCTGACCCCAGCCATGTTCATATCACCTTCAGGCACTGATGGGTTGCGGCGGAAGTAAAAGCGCTCGAGCTGGGGGTGATGCCGGAGGATATGGAGGCGGAGATGGAGGTGACGGCGGCGTTGGCTAAAGCACTCCATAATCGCTTGCTACATACTCTCACAGCCGCTTGATGCTACACAGCGATGTCTTCTTAGATGGCGTGGAACCATGTCTTCACAAAGCTTTTACGTCCGCTCACTCTCACTTGGTACATCTGTCATATCAATTCTGCACGAGCACTTTTAACGTGAGGATTGCTCAGGTGTGGTACATTAGCAAAAAGAGACTGTAACGAGACGCAATAGGGCTGCGACGCCAGCAGACTTGAACGCATGGATCGGAAAGTTACACAAAGAAGATCACCATACAGCAACGCATCGATCCTCACCAACATCATTCGAAACAAAAAGAAAGCCAGCCTTCCATCACCTTGATAGGCGTACGAAGATTGAGAGTAGAAAAAAAAGTCCAAAAAAGACGACGTTGGCAGGATTCGAACCTACGCTCCCGAAGGAACAAGATTTCTAGTCTTGCGCGATAACCACTCCGCCACAACGCCGATGGTTGTTGCTGTTGTACAGCTGTTATGAAAGAATCTCGGTTAGCAATCTTCATATTGCCATCTGCATGCCTGCTGTGTAACCATGCTGTCTTCCATCTGCTCTGCGCTCGGACGCTTCACCACTCCACAGCAAGTTACCCACCCTGCATTGAATTGAGTTATATTCATCCATGCTATCTGATCATCCTGAGAGGATGTCCCTCAGTACTAAACACCCAGTTATCCAGACTCGCCGTCTCGACGTCTGCAAACGTCAACCACAAATACTTCAATGTCTCCGCCGCCCAAAGGCTCTCCTGCATATCGACCCACCTTCCCTTGCCGTCCCCCGACCACTCCGCAGGATCGACTTTGTACACGTCTTTGAGCTGCGCGTACCCGAACGGCGCCTTGCAATGCTTCTCCATAGCCTCGAAAGCCTCCCACGCCCAGTCGCGGAAGCGTGTTTCGCCCGTGATACGCCAGGCGTAGAAGAGGGACTCGACGTACTCGGGACGGCCCTTGTAGTGCGGATCTGTGCTCCAGAAGCCGGATGATGCCCATTCCTTCTTCGCACGCGGTGTGTCGGGGGTGTAGAAGGGCGCGTCGTAGCTGAACTTTGGAGTCCAGGACCAGGTTTCTGGGCCGATCTTCGACGGCGTGGATGTGTATGTGTGATGGCAGCCTTCGAGAAGGGCAAGGGCGAAGGTTCGAAGGTAGGGGTGGTCGTAGAATTTTGAGCCGAGGAGGATGACGCCTGGTGCGAAGCAAGCAAGATGACCCATTTCGTTGTGGTATTGTACGCCGTCCTGTCGGCCGATGTACAGGTGCTGCATGAAGTGCTCTGGCGCGGATGCGGACCGTGCGCTAAGGTGCTTGCGCAGTGAGTAGGCAGACTCGAGGAAGCGAGTTTTGTAAGTGTCGACATGGGGGTCTGACGGTGGCGCCAGAAGCGTGATCTTGAGAAGGTATTCGTAGTATGAGTCGTGGCCGCCATCCCAGTGTCTGTCGCGACCCACCGGCGCCCCTGTTGTAATGTCGATTGGCGCGTCTACCATGCCTTTCCATGGAGTTGTCCACTTCGACCAGACCAAAGGAGCCCACGCCAGCGTAGAGTTCTTTGCATATATAGGATCGCCGGTCAGTCTCGAAAGTACGCGGTTTTCGAGGATCGAGGAGCCTGTTCGTGCGGGACCAATTGCAGGATGCGCATACTGAGGCTTGTCTGGATGCTCGAAGTGTACAGCTGGTGCGTCTGTCACACCTTCAGAGGTCTTGAAGTTCACGCGCGGCCATGGCATGCCTGTTGGTGTGTCGTAGGCAGGGCCAAGCTTTTCAGCTAGAATGACGGCGTGTTCGAGGATGAGGTCGCGCGCTTCGCCGTGAAGGATATCCTCAGGTATCATGCCAACGTCATACAGCTCTACGATCGACAGCAGTCCGCCAAGGTATCGTATAGTCGTCTCGAAAGGATCCACCAGGTCTTCCGTGTGTGTAAAGTCGATGCCCAGGATGTGCTCCACTGAATGCGCCAGCTCGTCCCAGAGTTCCATAAGCGCCAATGTACTCGCAGAGTCTACGATGAAGGCTCCCCAACCATTCCTACTGCTTGAGTTCCCTCCTGACACAGGCAATATGTCATCTGCGCCCCATGCGCTCTCTCTGTACTTCCAGTACGTATACTTCATTGCACTGCGTACCTTCCCAGCCCTTGTCTCTTGTGCCTTCCCCGTGCCGTTCCATGCTGTATGTTGTATCTGCGCGCCATAAGTGGGCGTATCTCGTGTCCGTATTGTTGGGTTCGAGAACTCTTTGATGAGAAGGTAGAACGTG